>OZ025250.1:18288759-18747381 GCA_964019135.1 Arenicola marina | reverse complement strand
ATACCGACACCGCTCGCTGTACCATAGCGACACCGCTCGCTGTACCATAGCGACACCGCTCGATGTACCATAGCGACACCGCAAGCTGTACCATAGCGACACCGCAAGCTGTACCATAGCGACACCGCAAGCTGTACCATAGCGACATCGCAAGCTGTACCATAGCGACACCTCAAGCTGTACCATAGCGACACCGCAAGCTGTACCATACCGACACCGCAAGCTGTACCATAGCGACACCGCAAGCTGTACCATAGCGACACCGCAAGCTGTACCATAGCGACACCGCAAGCTGTACCATAGCGACACCGCAAGCTGTACCATAGCGACACCGCAAGCTGTACCATAGCGACACCGCAAGCTGTACCATAGCGACACCTCAAGCTGTACCATAGCGACACCGCAAGCTGTACCATAGCGACACCTCAAGCTGTACCATAGCGACACCGCAAGCTGTACCATAGCGACACCGCTCGCTGTACCATAGCGACACAGCTCGCTGTACCATAGCGACACCGCAAGCTATACCATAGCGACACCGCAAGCTGTACCATAGCGACACCGCAAGCTATACCATAGCGACACCGCAAGCTGTACCATAGCGACACCGCAAGCTGTACTATAGCGACACCGCAAGCTGTACTATAGCGACGCCGCAAGCTGTACCATAGCGACACCGCAAGCTGTACCATAGCGACACCGCAAGCTGTACCATAGCGACACCGCAAGCTGTACCATAGCGACACCGCAAGCTGTACCATAGCGACACCTCAAGCTGTACCATAGCGACACCGCTCGCTGTACCATAGCGACACAGCTCGCGGTACCATAGCGACACCGCAAGCTGTACCATAGCGACACCGCAAGCTGTACCATAGCGACACCGCAAGCTATACCATAGCGACACCGCAAGCTGTACCATAGCGACACCGCAAGCTGTACCATAGCGACACCGCAAGCTGTACTATAGCGACACCGCAAGCTGTACCATAGCGACACCGCAAGCTGTACCGACACCGCAAGCTGTACCATAGCGACACCGCAAGCTGTACTATAGCGACACCGCAAGCTGTACCATAGCGACACCGCAAGCTGTACCATAGCGACACCGCAAGCTGTACCATAGCGACACCGCAAGCTGTACCATAGCGACACCGCAAGCTGTACCATAGCGACACCGCTCGCTGTACCATAGCGACACCGCAAGCTGTACCATAGCGACACAGCTCGCTGTACCATAGCGACACCGCAAGCTGCGCTGGTTAACCAGACATGAGCCTCGTTCTGGCGATATCATACTGTGTCACGTGGCTCTTTCAGACGCATGGTTATGAGATTAACACATAAGCTTTCAATTCATGAATTTCAAAATAATATTGCGCCATCAAAATAGTATAAGCGTTAATCTGAATGCGCAGTCGAGTTTCAGTCCAATTCAAATGCCATAGGTTACCATCTCTGGGAGGTTGAGGGGGGGGGAGGGGTGTAGTCCCATCCAATCCCTTTTCATTTTCTCGGGTTTCTTGGCCAAGTGTAGCCTTGATTGCATAAAAATACCGACATTCCATTGGCTGACGGCAGTTATGTGCCTCCCAACCAGAACAACACCCCCCCCCACCCCCCACTCTCATCAACATCAGTTGCACGCGGTAAAAAGATGACAATAAAGGATTTTTCTCCACTCTGTTACATCAGGTCTGGGATGAGCCAATCAGACACACTCTGACATCAGGTCAGGGATAAACCAATCAGACACACTGTGAAATCAGGTCTGGGATACACCAATCAGACACACTGTGACATCAGGTCTGGGATAAACCAATCAGACACACTGTTACATCAGGCCTAGGATAAACCAATCAGACACATTGTTACATCAGGTCTGGGATAAACCAATTAGACACACTGTGACTGGCTATCTTGTCTACCTTTTAGGTGACCCCAACTCCGTGTTGAATTGTGAATTTATCAGTGCCAAATAAACGCCATCTTATTGGTTCAACTGTGGGAAATGACAGGTGGAGAATCCTGAAATTGTCTGTGTAGTACATCGCACAATACATATATTAACATTGTATATATTATCATCTTATATATATATATATGGTGTTGGGTTTTGGGTGAGAGGGGGTGAGAGGGCGGGCGGGCACACTTGAGCGGCATGACCAAAAAGAGGGATGCGCAGTTATTGGAAGGGAGCGTGAAACATTTACTCCGTCCTCCAAACACCGATTCCAACACATGCACATAGCCATAACAAGGCCACTTACCGTCGTGGGCTAAATGCTGGAAAAACCTATCAGTATGAGAATGGAGATCCCGTGGGCGATAATGAGTGACCACGTGCGTCCAACAGTATATATATGAATATCTGTATGTATCCGATAACGATAACGACACAGCGACGATCAGTTGTAACACAAGTCGCGTATTCCCCAGTGTGAGACACGTGTATCTATCTCCCGCCTGGACTTATCGGCGCTTCCGACCGCTAACACAGGGGAGCAATACTTCCCAAAAGATCACTTAAACCGCCTTTATCCTCCGTAAAAAAACGATATGTATATACGCGATTCTTATGCAGTTATGGCTTTACAATCCTGCATCAATCAGAACGCTGCAGCGGTGTACGTCGTGAGCACAAATCGCAGCCCCTGCATTAATCATGGCCTTGGAAACCCCTGCATTAAGCATGGTCCTAGTATCCCTTGAGTGATTTGGTCCACACGCGCGCGCGTTAATCTATAGCCATGACGACGGGCGGGCGGAGTAATACAGGAGAGGAACCAAACACGTGGCCAGACGGGCATATGTGTAGCACGTGTTCAGGCTGGCGCAGTCCGCAGTGGCGCTCCGATCGCGGATCCACCTCCACTCGAGTCGCCGTTCGCAACAAGTAATTGATTCACAAATCCCGGGAGTCATTGAAGGTCTGACAGCACCCCCCTCCCCCCTCCCCCCTCCCCTCTCCCCACAGACGCGCGAGGTTAATACCCGCCTGATCCCGCCCCGTCCATCCCCGACCCGTACCGTCCCGCCTGACCCCGCCTGACCCCGCCCCGCCCCGCCCCGCCCCGCCTCACTCCCGTTCCCTCATACCGTAGGGCTATGCCACTTCCCCGCACCCCCAAAGCCACACCTTCCTTCCAAGCGCGGCCTATCCCAACTACCCTTGAGTCCCCCCTCCCATGTGAGACCTGCACCCCCCCCCCCCCCGCATTCCCCCGCCTCCCACCCACCGCCCCCGCCTCGCTCAGCCTTCCGCAGGTTTCACCCCGGGCTGCCGCGGGGTGGCTTATGCCGGCTTCTTGGCCTCTTTCTGACGGCAGGAGGTGGCGGAACACCAAGTAGGTCGCTGTGGGCATGGAGGGGGGGGGGGTATCGTCCCGTCCCTCCACTCCCTTCATCCCACCCGCCACTTTCGTATATCACTCAAATCATTCCTATGCCCCACCCCCCTCCCCCCTTGCTCTGCCCTCGCACCTCTTGTTTCAGCCCAGCCACTCTCCTCCTCTTACTCCTCCCTTTCCTCTGCTCCCCTCCACCCCTCCCCTACCTTCCCCTCTCGTCCTCAACCCTCCCTACACCCCCCCCCCTTCCCACACCCCTGCCCTCCCCACACCTCCCCTCCACATGCCTTCCTTCCCCACACCCATCCCCTCCCCACACCCCTCCCCTCCCAACACCCCTCCCCTCATACCCCCCCCCCCCTTCACATTTCGATATCTGCCCCTGTCGTCCCTACACATTTTGCCCTGATAAATAGTTCGATAAGATTCGATTGATTGGCACCCCGGGTTCATCCATGCATCACACATCGGAGTAACATATCACACCCGTGAACGTGTTCTGTCCCTGTCCCGTTATGCCATTATATGTATGTATGTGTCTATGTCACGCTATCCAAGCCAAAGTTACAGTTACAGTTACAGTCGGCATAACCACAACGCGCCACCAGCAAACCACAGACAAGCTCGTGACGTCAGTTAGGTCAAAGTCTGCATTGGCAAAAACCCATCATCAATAGAAGAAGATGTAACTCCTAGCATATGGTATACATTGGGATTTTTATATTTATCGGTTGGAATCGTTTCTTGAATGTGCTCATTTGGCTGTGTGAGTCACCCATTTAAAGTAATACGACCGCGAACAGAGATCATTGGTGAAATAGGCACCGCGGCTGAGTGAGTGACGTCATCACTATGCGCCGTTATAGACAGAGACCGCGGGAGAGGTGTGAAAGGCGATTTCAATATCAATGCCGAGGAAATATTAGATTACAGGAAACATCAAAGGTGAACTAATTATTTAACAGAATTGTCATATCCCTCAACCCTGGGGTGTGCTTTAAGCGCCGCTATAACTCACCCGCCGCGATATTGGGAAGAAATTCGACCAGAGAAGCCATGGAGATTGCAAAGATTGGAGGGCGGATGAGGGGAGGGGGGGAGGGAGGTATGGGGGGGGGGGGATAGGGGGAGGAGGCAGTGTGGGTCTTCCATATCGATTGACTTGGCGGTGTAATCACTGGTCAACAGACAAATAGTTCACCAATGGTCCGCTAGATGTCGCATCCCATCGGGCCCCCGGGATCGCTCAAGCCGCGGTGACTGTGGCAGGCGGGGGCGACCGAAGCTGTGGCGTTACTGATTGTTGCTGACTAAGCAGTATTCCGTGGAGTAGCCAAGTTTGTTTGTGTGAACGTGTTAGCACAAGTGTCTATGATAGGTACTGTTTGGCTGTGGTACAAACGGCAATGCGTATTTTAAAACAGTCAATGCGTACACACTGCGTAATGTGTCAGAATGGTAACAACATTGTTATTGAAATAGTTAAGGGTAACGCATCCTTAACTCTTGAACTAAGTACTACAATCTAAAAGAAGTAGATTTTACCAATATATACAAATATCAATTAATATAAAAAGACCTTAATAACACCCAACTGACGGAAACAAGCTTGTCGTGACATTTGGTCTCATATTGAAATCGAGTGGCTACAAGAAATGTTCAATTGTTATTGGACCCGTGGCTCTATCGCTACTGAATCTTTGTTAGACACAATGGATGGACCCAAGGAGAGCCACAATGTCGGTATTTGTACTGGTAGCGGATTGCCACTCTCTGCCTTCGACTCACTCCGCTAGGGCTCCGTTATATCTCTGTTGTCGCCTACGTCCTGAATGCATTTTCACACTCGCTCGCCAGGGCGGCGCTGCTCAGATTGATAGGAATATTGCGTCGCGCATTTCTACAAATTAGTGCTGGGACCCAGCCTAAGCCTAATAACACATGAAATCAGGTGATGAAAAGAAAGAGTTCTGTCACAATGAGAACTTTTTCGAGATGGTACAAGATCCGTTTTGCTGTATTAAATATGCAAAGCTCGTTATTTATATGTTTGATTGTTGAGAACTATAATGTTGCAGAAAATTACAGCTGATTTGACCGTTTTTCAAGAATCTTGAAATTTGCCTCCGGCCGACAGCAGCGGTAAAAGCGGAGCTTGCGTAGCGCCACCGTGCGGGGAGCTTGGCGGATTGCCTGCTACCAATGTACGAGTAGAATTGCCACTCGCTTTATTTCATTACGTACCACTCCGTCAAAGAAGTTATTGAATTGAATGATGTGAGCTATCATGGGGATAATGCTGGCAGATGTCGTCTGGTGTGTGGTAACCCCTGCTGTGAGAAGACACACAGACAGGGAGGATCTCCGTGGACCAGTGGATAGCCAGGCTGCCCTCTACAGATGAACAGGTCACGGGTTCGCGCCCTGTTACCCGAATCTGAGACATGTTTCATCCCACCTCTCACATGGCATTGTCCCTGGAGGGTTTCGTGCGGTTTGGCCTCCATGTACACAGAAGTGGCCTTAAGTGTGTGAACGGGTGGGTGGATGGTTGACTGGATGGATGGATGGATGGATGGATAAGTGGATGGATGGATGGATGGATGAATGAATGGCTGTATGGATGGATTGATGGATGGGTGACTGGATGGATGGATGGATGGATGGATGGATGGTTGGATGGATGGCTGGCTGGATGGCTGGCTGGCTGGATGGCTGGTTGGTTGGTTGGTTGGTTGGCTGGCTGGCTGGCTGGCCGGCTGGTTAACTGACTGGATGGCGGGAAGGGCTGGCTAAATGGCTAGATGGCTGGCTGACTGGCTGGCTGGCTTGCTAGCTAGCTGGCTGAATCTGCAGCCCTTGTCTTCCTTCCTCTCACCGTCCGTGTAGACCCCGGTGATGACGGGCGCCTGGCGGTGGTGACGAGGAGGAGGGGTGGGGGGGGGGGGGCGGCCAACGAGAGTTGGGGACAGGTCTCCGGTCGGCCATATCCAGCGTTTAAGTGACCGTTAGAGCGACGTGTCAGGATTTATCAGCGGCTACAATGACCCGCCAAGGATGTGAGCCAGCCTCTAAATCACTCGCTAGAGGGCGGTACCCATCGCGGGGCGACGGCCGGCGGCCTCAAGGTGTCTAGGACAATGCGACTAAGCCGAGTCCGGTCTGGTCGGAACAGCCATGCTACTGTCCTTTTATTTACTAGTTGCCTAAGCTTTGCGTCCATCTAAGGAAGAGAAGTGTTGGAGCTGTCTTCTATGATGGCTTCTTGCCGCTTTACCTTCAGTGTCCTGTCCTAATGGCCTAATCGGCGGTTGGTTAAGTTCTCGTGGAGATTGCCTGAAAATAGGTGGCTTTCATATGCTGATGCTCTAATATGCTTAAAGTTCTTGAAGTTATAAATGCCTGGTTTTTATAACGCCTTGGCATTATGTTAAAATCTAGATCTTTTTAATATATTGATTTTTATGTTATTCTTATGCATATACGTTAAAATGCATTCGTATTCTGGTGCCTTGTTTGACACACTTGATGTGTGAAGGCCACCATGTTCTGAGGTTTAATTTACCGAATCCATGTTATTCTAATAGATGTTATGAAAAATATATGAATTTCACCTGTGTTGTGCTGGGGTTAGCTTTACCAAATAACGGACTGACTAATCGTTATTTCTATTATTGCAAAATACCATATATCGCGTTGTAAATGGAAAGCCAAAAGTCATTGTCATTATTATTTATATACAGATATTGTATGTTGACCTAGAGAACAGAATGTTGCAAACAAGAGCAAGGGAGAAGTTTTAAGAAACGTGTGACCCTATATATAATGCAATCGCTGACATTGTAACATGTGACGTGCGTATATTGGACGATGCCTATTTTTGTACAGATATCGTCAAAGTGTTATTAGTCGCCTTTTTGAGAACGAAAGATTAGACGAGATACGACAAGCTTCACTTGAGGTCGACCGATATCGCAAATAGATCACTATTCATAATGTTTGAATTACTGGATGACCAGCCATGTTGCCACGTCACACCTGCATTGCCACCTTTACCGGGTTAATCCAGGAGAACGCATATCGGATGAAATTGTCGCCTTTATATTTATGTGTATGACAGCTCGCAAGGCCTGTATTTTCTTTGATCACGTGACATCATATTTCGTTGTGAGTCCCAGTTCCATTGATAGTTGTGATGTCGGAAACTTTGATTACTTTAACCTTGAGGCGTGTGACCCCTCTTGACACCCCAAGCTATAGGCCTACCACCGCAATCCTCTAGCTCGTCATCGCTGGTTGCATCCTTGCACTGACTGTCCGGGACATGGTGGGGGTGAGTAGGCGCTGGGGGTGGGTGGGTGGAGGGGGGGGGGGGGTAGGACGAGGTGGGTCACGTGGTGCCCACCGCCAGTAACTGCACGAGTTTCCGACACGTGAGTGGCTGTGAAAGCCTTGTCCACGGCGGCCATTAGCGATCGGAAAACCACGTGGGACAAAGGGTATCAGGCGAGATTTGGACGAGACTTTGGGTGCTCACGTCACGGGGGACTTTAAGCGGCGGGTCGGGTAGGTGGAGAAAGTCCGCTACGTCTTCTACCACAAGGCCGGGTGGTAATGTACCACTAGGGGCAATGGTGATAATGTACCACTAGGAGCAATGGTGATAATGTACCACTAGGAGCAATGGTGATAATGTACCACTAGGGGCAATGGTGATAATGTACCACTAGGGGCAATGGTGGTAATGTACCACTAGGGGCAATGGTGATAATGTACCACTAGGGGCAAGGGTGGTAATGTACCACTAGGGGCAATGGTGGTAATGTACCACTAGGGGCAATGGTGGTAATGATGGGGATGGTGAGGATGATGGTGGCGGTGGTAATGTACCACCAGGGGCAATGGTGGTAATGATGGGGATGGTGAGGATGATGGTGGCGGGTGGTAATGTACCACTAGGGGCAATGGTGATAATGATGGGGATGGTGAGGATGATGGTGGCGGTGGTAATGTACCACTAGGGGCAATGGTGATAATGATGGGGATGGTGAGGATGATGGTGGCGGGTGGTAATGTACCACTAGGGGCAATGGTGATAATGATGGGGATGGTGAGATGATGGTGGCGGTGGTAATGTACCACTAGGGGCAATGGTGGTAATGATGGGGATGGTGAGGATGATGGTGGCGGGTGGTAATGTACCACTAGGGGCAATGGTGATAATGATGGGGATGGTGAGGATGATGGTGGCGGTGGTAATGTACCACTAGGGGCAATGGTGATAATGATGGGGATGGTGAGATGATGGTGGCGGTGGTAATGTACCACTAGGGGCAATGGTGGTAATGATGGGGATGGTGAGGATGATGGTGGCGGGTGGTAATGTACCACTAGGGGCAATGGTGATAATGATGGGGATGGTGAGATGATGGTGGCGGTGGTAATGTACCACTAGGGGCAATGGTGATAATGATGGGGATGGTGAGGATGATGGTGGCGGTGATGATGATGATGATGATGATGATGATGATGATAATGACTGGCTGATCTACAGGCGTTCATCGCTAGCCTGGTACAAGTATGCTGAACGATACATCTGAACGCTCAAATAGGCCCTCAACCTGGTGAAACATTTCACTAGCTGGGGCATAAATATGTCAAAAAACATTTTTTTTCTGAAACTGGAACGGAAATGGTGTGATGGGGGTGGGGTAATTGACGCGCTAGCTACCATCGGTATGAGTTAACCTTCGGCTGTGACCCTCATAACATCTCTCACACAGCCCTATACTTCATACAGGCACTAATTAACCCTTATCACCCCAACCACGCGTGGCTTTAACACGCAGGATGCTGCTTTGTAACCCAGACAACCATTTGTTACATTAAACTGACGTCATTCTCTTGTCCCTGAGGTTACTAACGATGTGTTTATATGAAAGCCGACCGAAAACCGAAATGGGTTTTAACCCGGTTCCAATGATTTGTCCACATAAAGGCGCCAAACGCATCGTTTAATTTCTTTACGATGTCAACATGGAGCATGAAGCATGTGTCTGCTCAGACTCAGAGAGATATAAAACATATGGATCATAATTTAGAGATACTTATAGTACTGTTTCTAAAATGTAAAAAATATGAGATGGCGCATGTAAGTAGGCTGCTTTAACATCAAATGGTCAATTCCCCACCTCGTCAATGGCTGCCTGGTCGCAAATGTTTCTAATTTCTGTTCTGGAGTATGCATGGGATTCACAATGGATAAATCTATGTCTTGTGGGATAACCAATGGAATTCGCTGCAGATCACGTCCAGTTATTTTGAAGTAATGCCCTGTCCAATATCTGGATTTAAATAAGACACCTCCGAGACGGGTAAAATTGCCTCAATGTTGTAAGTGATGAGGAATGCAAACCAATAATCGCTCTCAAGAGAGAGGAATATACAGAGAAGGAAGACGCGGCCTGCAGCCCTGTGAGTCTGTGGACCACCCCCCGGTACACGGCCAGCCCTGTGAGTCTGTAGATCACCCCCCGGTACACGGCCAGCCCTGTGAGTCTGTGGACCACCCCCCGGTACACGGCCAGCCCTGTGAGTCTGTAGACCACCCCCCGGTACACGACCAGCCCTGTGAGTCTGTAGATCACCCCCCGGTACACGGCCAGCCCTGTGAGTCTGTAGACCACCCCCCGGTACAAGGCAAGCCCTGTGAGTCTGTAGGCCACACCCCGGTACACGGCCAGCCCTGGGAGTCTGTAGACCACACCCCGGTACACGGCCAGCCCTGTGAGTCTGCAGATCACCCCCCGGTACACGGCCAGCCCTGTGAGTCTGTAGACCACCCCCCGGTACACGACCAGCCCTGTGAGTCTGTAGACCACCCCCCGATACACGGCCAGCCCTGTGAGTCTGTAGACCACCCTCCGATACACGGCCAGCCCTGTGAGTCTGTAGACCACCCCCCGGTACACGGCCAGCCCTGTGAGTCTGTAGACCACACCCCGGTACACGGCCAGCCCTGTGAGCCTGTAGATCACACCCCGGTACACGGCCAGCCCTGTGAGTCTGCAGATCACCCCCCGGTACACGGCCAGCCCTGTGAGTCTGTGGACCACCCCCCGGTACACGGCCAGCCCTGTGAGTCTGTAGATCACCCCCGGTACACGGCCAGCCCTGTGAGTCTGTGGACCACCCCCCGGTACACGGCCAGCCCTGTGAGTCTGTAGACCACCCCCCGGTACACGGCCAGCCCTGTGAGTCGGTAGATCACCCCCCGGTACACGGCCAGCCCTGTGAGTCTGTAGACCACCCCCCGGTACACGACCAGCCCTGTGAGTCTGTAGACCACCCCCCGATACACGGCCAGCCCTGTGAGTCTGTAGACCACCCCCCGATACACGGCCAGCCCTGTGAGTCTGTAGACCACCCCCCGGTACACGGCCAGCCCTGTGAGTCTGTAGACCACACCCCGGTACACGGCCAGCCCTGTGAGCCTGTAGATCACACCCCGGTACACGGCCAGCCCTGTGAGTCTGTAGACCACCCCCCGATACACGGCCAGCCCTGTGAGTCTGTAGACCACCCCCCGGTACACGGCCAGCCCTGTGAGTCTGTAGACCACACCCCGGTACACGGCCAGCCCTGTGAGCCTGCAGATCACACCCCGGTACACGGCCAGCCCTGTGAGTCTGTAGACCACCCTCCGGTACACGGCCAGCCCTGTGAGCCTGTAGATCACCCCCCGGTACACGGCCAGCCATGTGAGCCTGTAGACCACCCCCCGGTACACGGCCAGCCCTGTGAGCCTGCAGATCACACCCCGGTACACGGCCAGCCCAGTGAGTCTGTAGACCACCCTCCGGTACACGGCCAGCCCTGTGAGTCTGTGGACCACCCCCCGCTACACGGCCAGCCTTGTGAGTCTGTAGACCACCCCCCGGTACACGGCCAGCCCTGTGAGTCTGTAGACCACCCCCCGGTACACGGACAGCCCAGTGAGTCTGTAGACCACCCCCCGGTACACGGCCAGCCCTGTGAGCCTGTAGACCACCCCCCAGTACACGGCCAGCCCAGTGAGTCTGTAGACCACCCCCCGGTACACGGCCAGCCCTGTGAGTCTGTAGATCACCCCCCGGTACACGGCCAGCCCTGTGAGTCTGTGGACCACCCCCCGGTACACGGCCAGCCCTGTGAGTCTGTAGACCACCCCCCGGTACACGGCCAGCCCTGTGAGCCTGTAGACCACCCCCCGGTACACGGCCAGCCCTGTGAGTCTGTAGACCACCCGCCGGTACACGGCCAGCCCAGTGAGTCTGTAGACCACCCCCCGGTACACGGCCAGCCCTGTGAGCCTGTAGACCACTCCAAAGTACACGGCCAGCCCAGCGAGTCTGTAGACCACCCCCCGGTACACGGCCAGCCCTGTGAGTCTGTAGATCACACCCCGGTACACGGCCAGCCCTGTGAGTCCGTAGACCACCCCCCGGTACACGGCCAGCCCTGTGAGTCCGTAGACCACCCCCCGGTACACGGCCAGCCCTGTGAGTCCGTAGATCACCCCCCGGTACACGGCCAGCTCTGTGAGTCTGTAGACCACCCCCCGGTAAACGGCCAGCCCTGTGAGTCTGTAGATCACACCCCGGTACACGGCCCGCCCGGTGAGTCTGTAGACCACACCCCGGTACACGGCCAGCCCTGTGAGTCTGTGGACCACCCCCCGGTACACGGCCAGCCCAGTGAGTCTGTGGACCACGCCCCGGTACACGGCCAGCCCTGTGAGTCTGTAGATCACCCCCCGGTACACGGCCAGTCCTGTGAGTCTGTAGACCACACCCCGGTACACGGCCAGCCCTGTGAGTCTGTAGATCACCCCTCGATACACGGCCAGCCCTGTGAGTCTGTGGACCACCCCCCGGTACACGGCCAGCCCTGTGAGTCTGTAGATCACCCCCCGGTACACGGCCAGCCCTGTGAGTCTGTGGACCACCCCCCGGTACACGGCCAGCCCTGTGAGTCTGTAGATCACCCCCCGGTACACGGCCAGCCCTGTGAGTCTGTAGACCACCCCCCGGTACACGGCAAGCCCTGTGAGTCTGTAGACCACACCCCGGTACACGGCCAGCCCTGTGAGTCTGTAGACCACACCCCGGTACACGGCCAGCCCTGTGAGTCTGTAGATCACCCCCCGGTACACGGCCAGCCCTGTGAGTCTGTAGACCACCCCCCGGTACAAGACCAGCCCTGTCAGTCTGTAGACCACCCCCGATACACGGCCAGCCCTGTGAGTCTGTAGACCACCCTCCGATACAGGGCCAGCCCTGTGAGTCTGTAGACCACCCCCCGGTACACGGCCAGCCCTGTGAGTCTGTAGACCACACCACGGTACACGGCCAGCCCTGTGAGCCTGTAGATCACACCCCGGTACACGGCCAGCCCTGTGAGTCTGTAGACCACCCCCCGATACACGGCCAGCCCTGTGAGTCTGTAGACCACACCCCGGTACACGGCCAGCCCTGTGAGTCTGTAGACCACCCCCCGGTACACGGCCAGCCCTGTGAGTCTGTAGACCACACCCCGGTACACGGCCAGCCCTGTGAGCCTGTAGATCACACCCCGGTACACGGCCAGCCCTGTGAGTCTGTAGATCACCCCCCGGTACACGGCCAGCCCTGTGAGTCTGTGGACCACCCCTCGGTACACGGCCAGCCCTGTGAGTCTGTAGACCACCCTCCGGTACACGGCCAGCCCTGCGAGTCTGTGGATCACCCCCCGGTACACGGCCAGCCCTGTGAGTCTGTAGATCACCCCCCGGTACACGGCCAGCCCTGTGAGTCTGTGGACCACCCCCCGGTACACGGCCAGCCCTGTGAGTCTGTAGACCACCCCCCGATACACGGCCAGCCCTGTGAGTCTGTAGACCACCCCCCGGTACACGGCCAGCCCTGTGAGTCTGTAGACCACACCCCGGTACACGGCCAGCCCTGTGAGCCTGTAGATCACACCCCGGTACACGGCCAGCCCTGTGAGTCTGTAGACCACCCCCCGATACACGGCCAGCCCTGTGAGTCTGTAGACCACCCCCCGGTACACGGCCAGCCCTGTGAGTCTGTAGACCACACCCCGGTACACGGCCAGCCCTGTGAGCCTGCAGATCACACCCCGGTACACGGCCAGCCCTGTGAGTCTGTAGACCACCCTCCGGTACACGGCCAGCCCTGTGAGCCTGTAGATCACCCCCCGGTACACGGCCAGCCATGTGAGCCTGTAGACCACCCCCCAGTACACGGCCAGCCCAGTGAGTCTGTAGACCACCCCCCGGTACACGGCCAGCCCTGTGAGCCTGTAGACCACCCCCCAGTACACGGCCAGCCCAGTGAGTCTGTAGACCACCCCCCGGTACACGGCCAGCCCTGTGAGTCTGTAGATCACCCCCCGGTACACGGCCAGCCCTGTGAGTCTGTGGACCACCCCCCGGTACACGGCCAGCCCTGTGAGTCTGTAGACCACCCCCCGGTACACGGCCAGCCCAGTGAGTCTGTAGACCACCCCCCGGTACACGGCCAGCCCTGTGAGTCTGTAGATCATCCCCCGGTACACGGCCAGCCCTGTGAGTCTGTAGATCACACCCCGGTACACGGCCCGCCCTGTGAGTCTGTAGACCACACCCCGGTACACGGCCAGCCCTGTGAGTCTGTGGACCACCCCCCGGTACACGGCCAGCCCAGTGAGTCTGTGGACCACCCCCCGGTACACGGCCAGCCCTGTGAGTCTGTAGACCACCCCCCGGTACACGGCCAGCCCTGTGAGTCTGTAGACCACCCCCCGGTACACGGCCAGCCCTGTGAGTCTGTAGATCACCCCCCGGTACACGGCCAGTCCAGTGAGTCTGTAGACCACCCTCCGGTACACGGCCAGCCCTGTGAGTCTGTAGACCACCCCCCGGTACACGGCCAGCCCTGTGAGTCTGTAGACCACCCCCCGGTACACGGCCAGCCCTGTGAGTCTGTAGATCACCCCCCGGTACACGGCCAGTCCAGTGAGTCTGTAGACCACCCTCCGGTACACGGCCAGCCCTGTGAGTCTGTAGACCACCCCCCGGTACACGGCCAGCCCTGTGAGTCTGTAGATCATCCCCCGGTACACGGCCAGCCCTGTGAGTCTGTAGATCACACCCCGGTACACGGCCCGCCCTGTGAGTCTGTAGACCACACCCAGGTACACGGCCAGCCCTGTGAGTCTGTGGACCACCCCCCGGTACACGGCCAGCCCAGTGAGTCTGTGGACCACCCCCCGGTACACGGCCAGCCCTGTGAGTCTGTAGACCACCCCCCGGTACACGGCCAGCCCTGTGAGTCTGTAGACCACCCCCCGGTACACGGCCAGCCCTGTGAGTCTGTAGATCACCCCCCGGTACACGGCCAGTCCAGTGAGTCTGTAGATCACCCCCCGGTACACGGCCAGTCCAGTGAGTCTGTAGACCACCCCCCCGGTACACGGCCAGCCATGTGAGTCTGTAGACCACCCCCCGGTACACGGCCAGCCCTGTGAGTCTGTAGACCACCCCCCGGTACACGGCCAGCCCTGTGAGTCTGTAGACCACCCCCCGGTACACGGCCAGCCCTGTGAGTCTGTAGATCACCCCCCGGTACACGGCCAGTCCAGTGAGTCTGTAGATCACCCCCCGGTACACGGCCAGTCCAGTGAGTCTGTAGACCACCCCCCCGGTACACGGCCAGCCATGTGAGTCTGTAGACCACCCCCCGGTACACGGCCAGCCCTGTGAGTCTGTAGACCACCCCCCGGTACACGGCCAGCCCTGTGAGTCTGTAGACCACCCCCCGATACACGGCCAGCCCTGTGAGTCTGTGGACCACCCCCCGGTACACGGCCAGTCCAGTGAGTCTGTAGACCACCCCCCGGTACACGGCCAGCCATGTGAGTCTGTAGACCACCCCCCGGTACACGGCCAGCCCTGTGAGTCTGTAGACCACCCCCCGGTACACGGCCAGCCCTGTGAGTCTGTAGACCACCCCCCGGTACACGGCCAGCCCTGTGAGCCTGTAGATCACCCCCCGGTACACGGCCAGCCCAGTGAGTCTGTAGACCACCCCCCGGTACACGGCCAGCCCTGTGAGTCTGTAGACCACCCCCCGGTACACGGCCAGTCCAGTGAGTCTGTGGACCACACCCCGGTACACGGCCAGCCCTGTGAGTCTGTAGACCACCCCCCGGTACACGGCCAGCCCTGTGAGTCTGTAGATCACCCCCCGGTACACGGCCAGCCCTGTGAGTCTGTGGACCACCCCCCGGTACACGGCCAGCCCTGTGAGTCTGTGGATCACCCCCCAGTACACGGCCAGCCCTGTGAGTCTGTAGATCACCCCCCGGTACACGGCCAGCCCTGTGAGTCTGTGGACCACCCCCCGGTACACGGCCAGCCCTGTGAGTCTGTGGACCACCCCCCGGTACACGGCCAGCCCTGTGAGTCTGTAGATCACCCCCCGGTACACGGCCAGCCCTGTGAGTCTGTAGATCACCCCCCGGTACACGGCCAGCCCTGTGAGTCTGTAGACCACCCCCCGGTACACGGCCAGCCCTGTGAGTCTGTAGATCACCCCCCGGTACACGGCCAGCCCTGTGAGTCTGTGGACCACCCCCCGGTACACGGCCAGCCCTGTGAGTCTGTGGATCACCCCCCAGTACACGGCCAGCCCTGTGAGTCTGTAGATCACCCCCCGGTACACGGCCAGCCCAGTGAGTCTGTAGACCACCCCCGGTACACGGCCAGCCCTGTGAGTCTGTAGATCACCCCCCGGTACACGGCCAGTCCAGTGAGTCTGTAGATCACCCCCCGGTACACGGCCAGCCCTGTGAGTCTGTAGACCACCCCCCGGTACACGGCCCGCCCTGTGAGTCTGTAGATCACCCCCCGGTACACGGCCAGCCCTGTGAGTCTGTAGATCACCCCCCGGTACACGGCCAGTCCAGTGAGTCTGTAGACCACCCCCCGGTACACGGCCAGCCCTGTGAGTCTGTAGATCACCCCCCGGTACACGGCCAGCCCTGTGAGTCTGTAGACCAAACCCCGGTACACGGCCAGTCCTGTGAGTCTGTAGACCACCCCCCAGTACACGGCCAGCCCTGTGAGTCTGTAGACCACCCCCCAGTACACGGCCAGTCCAGTGAGTCTGTAGACCACACCCCGGTACACGGCCAGCCCTGTGAGTCTGTAGACCACCCCCCGGTACACGGCCAGCCCTGTGAGTCTGTAGACCACCCCCCAGTACACGGCCAGCCCTGTGAGTCTGTAGACCACCCCCCAGTACACGGCCAGTCCAGTGAGTCTGTAGACCACACCCCGGTACACGGCCAGCCCTGTGAGTCTGTAGACCACCCCCCGGTACACGGCCAGCCCTGTGAGTCTGTAGACCACCCCCCAGTACACGGCCAGTCCAGTGAGTCTGTAGACCACACCCCGGTACACGGCCAGCCCTGTGAGTCTGTAGACCACCCCCCGGTACACGGCCAGCCCTGTGAGTCTGTAGACCAAACCCCGGTACACGGCCAGCCCTGTGAGTCTGTAGACCACCCCCCAGTACACGGCCAGCCCTGTGAGTCTGTAGACCACACCCCGGTACACGGCCAGCCCTGTGAGTCTGTAGATCACCCCCCGGTACACGGCCAGCCCTGTGAGTCTGTGGACCACCCCCCGGTACACGGCCAGCCCTGTGAGTCTGTAGACCACCCCCCGGTACACGGCCAGCCCTGTGAGTCTGTAGACCACCCCCCGGTACACGGCCAGCCCTGTGAGTCTGTAGACCACCCCCCGGTACACGGCCAGCCCTGTGAGTCTGTAGACCACCCCCCGGTACACGGCCAGCCCTGTGAGTCTGTGGACCACCCCCCGGTACACGGCCAGCCCTGTGAGTCTGTAGACCACCCCCCGGTACACGGCCAGCCCTGTGAGTCTGTAGACCACCCCCCGGTACACGGCCAGCCCTGTGAGTCCGTAGACCACCCCCCGGTACACGGCCAGCTCTGTGAGTCTGTGGACCACACCCCGGTACACGGCCAGCCCTGTGAGTCTGTAGACCACCCCCCGGTACACGGCCAGCCCTGTGAGTCTGTAGACCACCCCCCGGTACACGGCCAGCCCTGTGAGTCTGTGGACCACCCCCCGGTACACGGCCAGCCCTGTGAGTCTGTAGACCACCCCCCGGTACACGGCCAGCCCAGTGAGTCTGTAGACCACCCCCCGGTACACGGCCAGCCCTGTGAGTCTGTAGACCATCCCCCGGTACACGGCCAGCCTTGTGAGTCTATAGACCACCCCCCGGTACACGGCCAGCCCTGTGAGTCTGTGGACCACCCCCCGGTACACGGCCAGCCCTGTGAGTCTGTAGACCACCCCCCGGTACACGGCCAGCCCAGTGAGTCTGTAGACCACCCCCCGGTACACGGCCAGCCCTGTGAGTCTGTAGACCATCCCCCGGTACACGGCCAGCCCTGTGAGTCTGTAGACCACCCCCCGGTACACGGCCAGCCCTGTGAGTCAGTAAACCACCCCCCGGTACACGGCCAGCCCTGTGAGTCCGTAGACCACCCCCCGGTACACGGCCAGCCCTGTGTGTCTGTAGACCACCCCCCGGTACACGGCCAGCCCTGTGTGTCTGTAGACCACCCCCCGGTACACGGCCAGCCCCGTGAGTCTGTAGACCACCCCCCGGTACACGGCCAGCCCTGTGAGTCTGTGGACCACCCCCCGGTACACGGCCAGCCTTGTGAGTCTGTAGACCACCCCCCGGTACACGGCCAGTCAATCAAAGAGGTACCATATGGCTCCCATCCCACACACCGCTATCTATAAGGACTTCACTGTGGGCGCCGCCAGCGAAATTGCTTCTATCGCAACATTCATATTTTAAGCCTTCTCGTGAGCTGACAGAACTGGGGCATCTTCAAAATTACACAATTATTATAGTTGTCCCAAAAAACCTTTGATAAAGATTGATGGCTTATTTCACGGAAACTGTTCTGGCAATTTTGATATATTCGTCACGGGACTTAGCGATATTGGATGAACTTGTATATTGGTTTGCGAAACAGGTTTGCGAAACAAAGAATGAGGACCAGTAAAATAAAAACGCATTAGAGGGATTGAAGGGGTATGAGAAAGCCAACTGCCTGTTATATAGCTGGATTCCATTTAGCTGGACCCATTCTGAGGCACAGGGAGATCACATGGATCTCCTGCAGCAGTGACACATAAACTTTATGATCATATTGGATCTTTATCATTTAATGTCGGGGTGTTAATATTGTTTCTGTTCGTGATTCCCCAATGTTCATTCAGGCATAGAGGGCAACAGTCTAGCAGACGCTGCCGCCAAAGAAGCTCTAAATGACGACGTCCTTCCAGTCCAGTTTCCATACTCGGACTTGAAGCCGTGCATCCAAAACGAAATCACTCAAAATTGGCAGTCGTCCTGGGACGAGCAATCCTCCAACAAATTGCAACGGCTTCAGCCTACTGTGGGTACCAAACGGCCAAGAATCCGCGGTAGGCGGAGGGACGTTGTCATTCAAAGACTTCGAATTGGACATACGTACCTTACCCATCATTGCTACCTCCTCAAAGGAGAACCACCTCCCTAGTGTGTTCCCTGTCAGGAACCCCTGACTGTGGAGCACATTCTGTTGAGGTGTGTTGACTTTCAACAAACAAGGGATCAATATTACAGAGCAGAAACTATGAAAGAACTATTTAATACTATACCACAGCGAAAGATTTTAGATTTTTTATCTGCAATAAATCTAGTCAAGTGCATGTGATATCTAGTCAACGTTTACGGCCAAACAGTGCAAACGATTTTAGATCATTTATCTACAATAAATCTAGTCAAATGCTTATGATATATATTCAACGCTTACTGCCAAACAGTGCATTTTGCTGTAATTATTAATCTCAAAAGCTTGGTTTTAAAAACCAACTCATGGTTTTATATTCTGACAATTTATTGTCTTTATCATTTCGCCATTCTTTACGTTCATGGTTTTATGACAATCTGCTCAATCATATTACTTGACATCCTCAGGGTTTTATTAATCTATTAATCGATTCCACAAAGACTGCATTCATGGTTTTATTCATTTTCACATGTATTGATTTTCAGGGTTTTAATATTGACTCTTGACTTATTTAGAATAACCTTAAACCAGTATGGCACGATATAGCCTTCCAGGCTGAAAGTGCCGTTAAGCCCCAATCAAATCAAATCAAACCAAAGTGCATTCAACATAAGAATCTTCAGTCATTAGACGTTATATCTTTGCACAATGTTCACGTCATTGCCAGATGGAATACTGTACATTTAATGATTGAGTTGACGAGCCTTTTGGTTTCTGTTCTTGTCGCAATTTGATTTGCCACGCAAGGTAATTGACTGTACTAAGTTATAGGGCAGCCCCCCCCCCCCTCCCCCCACCTAGTTTTATGTGTTTTGCCGTAATAACGTTTTTTTTGTGTTATTGATGGACCCCCATGGTATGATGAGGTACGAATGAATCCTTTAGGACATATATCGCAGGGGGTGATCAAATAAGTTGCACCTCATTGCCTTGGACAGTTCACCCCCACGCCCATGTTGTTTTAAATGAATGTAATATCGTTTCCGAAGCCACAATCAGTTGGGGTTGTCGCTCATAAGTTCCATTGATTCATTTCGATCCGCTGTACAGGCATGTTACACTAAGACAAGCGTTTAGACACACCGTCCGCAGTACTCACGTAGATGTATGTCCAGCAATCTAATAAAAACATCATCCCAACTCTTCATTGCTTAAGACGAAACTGTCCTTTTGATTGCCGGACTTGTTGTAAATCTCCATTGTATGGAAATCGACTAATAAAAAAGTGAAATAAATCCAATTAAAGCGTCTTCGGGCAATATACAAGTGACTAAAACCACGCAGTCGTTGTGGCTGCCGTCGTCTATAGCGCGGTGTGACCACGTGACACACGCGGTGTGACCACGTGACACACCGCAGACTGCACTGCCCCTAAACATGAAGGTGACATGTGAACGACCAAAATAGTCTCTCCTCTCGTCTCACTGTGCGGCAACCTCCAGCCCGTGTCCTCGCCCTATACACGCCCCCCCCCCCCCCCACGCGCCTCCTCTAGCCGTCATATCCACATAGGCAGCACACCCCGTCCAGCCCATATATCTTCATACACTGCACCCCACCAGCCCCCAGTCCCTCTATTCCCATGCACTGCACCCCTCCCCCGTCACCACCCTCTCACCACACCCTACTGCGACATTCCCGGCAGATTACAAAGGGGCGAAGATTACAGAAGAAGGTTAAAACTGACGTCTCCCCACCATACATGGGTGTCATCGCCAAACTTGGTCAAAACGATAAAATAAAACAGGGCCTTGCTTGCAGTGGACGACGGAAGAGTGCAGACACCACGCTGAGAACGCAACGCCACTACCCCCAAAAACAAATACCGACAAACTATGCGTTTTTTAACAAGATTGCAACTTGTGCAGCAAATAATTCCCTTCCTGGAGATTAACGTCCCGGCCTCAAAAACATTCGCCGCTACAGTTTTACACAATCTGACACCTTAAAAAGGTCACGTGGAAATTCCTCGCCGCCCACAGCTCCACCACGACGACAGCGGAATGAAGGAAGAACGCTGAAGGAAAAAAAACTGTAGCCATGGCGACGCTACCCACAATTGTTTGCGCCGTTCCTTGACGTCCCTCCGAGGCGCAACCGGAAGTGTTGCATGTTCTACGTGCGCGTGTCACTTTGTAGCCGTGATGAGGCCATCGTGATTAATCGAGTGTGTGTGTGGGGAAGGGGGGGTGGTGGGTGCGGGGTCTGGGGGGTGAGGGAGTGGGGAGGGGGGGGGGGCGGCCCCCTGGGGTGTGAGAGTCATGACCAGCGGTGCACGGGTGATAATCGCTCACATTGCCCGTCCACTCTTCCCTTGTTCTTCCCGTGTTTTATGGCTTATAGCAAAATCGGGAGGACTTAATTAATTCTTTGGTTGCTGAACATTGTCCACAATATTATTGAGGTTGATTAGTTTCATCAAGTGGTACTTTTTTATCGGGCGTGTGATGAGCATTTTGTTTCATCTAATGTTTTGAAGGTAAAGATACAAGCAGGACGGGTAAGCTCTTGGAGGAAAAGCTGTCATGGAAAATAGTTTTAAATATCCTGATTTTCAAGTCCTGTAGGGTTTGATTTGTTTCATCAAGTGGTACTTTTTTGTCGGGCGTGTGATGAGCATGTTCTTTCAACTGATGTTTTAAAGGTAAAGATGCAAGCAGCCCGCGAAAGCTCTTAGATGAAAGACTGTCATGTTAGCTTCCTAGAAGATGGCTTTGAGGGGCTGAACATCATGGGAAAGTCATGAAATTCTGCCCTACGCCCCCTGATGTATCATTATGTATTCTGCCCTACGCCCCCTGATGTCTCATTATGTATTCTGCCCTACGCCCCCTGATGTCTCATTATGTATTCTGCCCTACGCCCCCTGATGTCTCATTATGTATTCTGCCCTACGCCCCCTGATGTCTCATTATGTATTCTGCCCTACGCCCCCTGATGTCTCATTATGTATTCTGCCCTACGCCCCCTGATGTCTCATTATGTATTCTGCCCAACGCCCCCTGATGTCTCATTATGTATTCTGCCCTACGCCCCCTGATGTCTCATTATGTATTCTGCCCTACGCCCCCTGATGTCTCATTATGTATTCTGCCCTACGCCCCCTGATGTCTCATTATGTATTCTGCCCTACGCCCCCTGATGTCTCATTATGTATTCTGCCTTACGGCCCCTGATGTCTCATTATGTATTCTGCCCTACGCCCCCTGATGTCTCATTATGTATTCTGCCCTACGCCCCCTGATGTCTCATTATGTATTCTGCCCTACGCCCCCTGATGTCTCATTATGTATTCTGCCCTACGCCCCCTGATGTCTCATTATGTATTCTGCCCTACGCCCCCTGATGTCTCATTATGTATTCTGCCCTACGCCCCCTGATGTCTCATTATGTATTCTGCCCTACGCCCCCTGATGTCTCATTATGTATTCTGCCCTACGCCCCCTGATGTCTCATTATGTATTCTGCCCTACGCCCCCTGATGTCTCATTATGTATTCTGCCCTACGCCCCCTGATGTCTCATTATGTATTCTGCCCTACGCCCCCTGATGTCTCATTATGTATTCTGCCCTACGCCCCCTGATGTCTCATTATGTATTCTGCCCTACGCCCCCTGATGTCTCATTATGTATTCTGCCCCCCCCCCCCCCCTGATGTCTCATTATGTATTCTGCCCTACGCCCCCTGATGTCTCATTATGTATTTTTAGTTTAAGTTTTATGTCACATTCTTGGCTATGGCATTTTTGCGTTTGACAGATTTAAGCATTTAAGCATTTATTGTCATTGTACTAAAGGGGCCGCGGGCCCATTGTACACATAAATACACAAAGTACACATATATCAGGTGAAATTACTTCTTAATTTAAGTATATTATAGACATAACAACCCAGATTCTGTAGCGTTTGAGTACGTTGTTTGTAGCCATTAATCTTGCTTGACTGCTTACAAAACTTACAGATGCGCAGTTCTCGAGCTATTGACAGATTTGGAGATTGTTCACTGCTTCCATTTCTTCTTGTTACATATGCCTAGGGACACTGGGTTGTGTGAGTAGTCATCATTATAAATAGTAATGAAGCTGTGGCGTCAGATGGCTATGAGGGAAGGAGACTATTTTGCAGAAATGCTAATGCTTGGCTGACCTGTACCTGCCAATGACCATTAGGGTTGCAAGTTGTAATTCAGGACGATTTAAAGCATATATATTCTGTATTTTTTTATATGGCCAACCTCTTCCCCATGCCAAATAAGTATATTCGGTCATGAATTGAAATCCTGAACGCCTGTGGGCTACTCGGAGAGAAGCAATTTGGTCACGGGACCAGAAGTTGGTGGCCGGCTTTATATCCCCGCGCGCCTGTTCGCTGTTATGGTATCCTGTGTGATGTCGACCGCGGCTCGCTATTACGTCCGCGCGCGATATAAATAAACCGCGCAGTGCTTATGTTGAAATTGTTGTTTTACAGACTCTCAGAGGTATAATGCATATATGCATCATAATTTTAAGATACTTTTAGTGTTGATTGCAAAATGTAAAAAATCTAAGATGACGCATGTAAGTATATTGCTTTAACCACCGTTGGTCATATCGCGTCAATTGGAGAAGGAAGGCAGAGTGGAGTCATGTCCCCGGGGGTAACCCGTGACTTCTTTGCGAAGAAGGACATGGGATCTTTATCCTCATCCGATCACACAGAACCGCAGCGGGGCGCGAACCGCCGATCCATGCGCTGTTATTCTCTTAGGTGGCCTTACCATTAGAGTGACTTATCCATGCATACATGCCACATACAAACCAAGGAGGTCCTCGTGGACACGATAGTCTGCTGGCCACCAAAGGGAAGTAATTAGCTTTCTATTGGCTTCTCGGTGCTCTAAATTTAAATTAAATATCTCGTACATGTTCCTTCTCTTTCCGGTACTGAGCTCTCGCCCTTAATCTTATTACCCCTTCTGCAAAAAAAAAAGCTTTCAGTTTCTAATATTGGAGGATGGTTACCTTGTTTACAATGGTTATTCCTTTCCTCTTTTCGAGTTTCTTCTTGCCCTGATTTCAAAGAGCGTAGGGTACACACCAACATGTTAACCCCCGATCCCATCTTACAAACGATACCACACCCTAGCAACCATCTCACCCCACCTTGCCCACTCTCTCACCCTTTCTTCCATCCCATGATGCACACCATCCTACCACAAATCTGTTCAGTCTCGTCCTGCCTTATAGACCATCGCGCCTGCAAAGTATCACTCATGCCTATCCCTAGTCACCCATACTATCCAACGCATTATCCCACAATGCACCATTTCACCTTGCCCATTGTCGACAGAAATCAATTGACCCCCACCCCCCCATACCCAACAACCCACTCGTTATTTCTTCGGTTAGTTACTGGTAAAGAATGGTCAGGGTGGGGCTTACTGCAGTTGATGGGAGGGGTGGGTTGCGGGATGGAGTGGAACAGGGAGTGTGTGAAGTGTTGGTTCGCCTCGTATCTGACAGATTTAATGCCCCGCCCCGCGCGCTGCCCCCGCTCCCGCCCCCCCCCCCCCACCCCCACCCCGCCCCCGCTCGTTGTAGCCACCACGGGAGTTACGTTTCTGTTATCAATCAGGATTAATAGATGCATCAAAACGCCTAAAACTATAACTGCCAAGTCTGTTTTTCCAGTTTTGATGAGGCACGTGGGGACTCAGTTTGCGTCTTATTGAGGTTCGTCTATGTTCCTGGCTTTTTCTGTTGTAAAACACATAGAAGAACATGTGTTTTTTTTTATCATAATCGCCCCATGTTGCCTTTCCCACTCCCACTTGCTTCCTGTCCCTACCCCCGCCTTAACCTCCTACCCACCCCCCGCATTGACCATACGCCCTCGCCCCCGCCAAACCCCCGCATAGACCATACGCCCTCGCCCCCGCCACCCCCCCCCCTCAAGACTATACACCCTCACCACACCACACCAACACCGCCACTTTTTTTAGTCGCTTTCATCCCACAGTGAATTTACTTACGCGATAGCTGTTGCATCTACCGCTGCCCCCCACCCCCACCCTGCCACCAGCAACGGGATCAACCGCTACGGGAGCCACCTGGCGGGAGGTCCGTGAGGAAGGAAATTCCGAACAACATAGTCACGTGTCTTCGTCAGTCACTCCAGGCGCCATCATCAATAAGATCAACGTCGCCTTCACAATCAGCCTCAATACACGCTTACATGTCCTGAATATCCAACACTTGACTAGCAAAGGCAAAGATATGCCAATCAAGCTAAAAGGGGATATTTCGAAAACAGATAACATTATTAAGTACCAGGCAAAAAATTGGTTCTGAGCAGCTTTAGACGTGTTACGTAGTTCGTTATGAGGCATATGGCATTGGTTTGAGGGCATGATGGGTTTATCTCAGCACTGCAGACTCCCATATCCTAGAAGATTTGTGCTGAGATAAAAAAAAAACTCGCGCGAGAAGCAATATCATATGCATTTTCTGGCATGAACCTAAGTCAATCTGAGACGTGACAAGTTTCGAAAGTATCAAGTTGCGCAGTGCAGAGGGATCACATGATAACCGGTAGTTTAAACTTCCTGTAGTAATATGAATAAGTTAAAGTGCGCACAATTTGTTTTTAAATATACCAGAAAGACTAGAGAGAAGAACAGTAATAACCTGTGGATATGCTGTTTAATAAATATCTGTTTTGAGTTAGAGTAAATCACCAAGTTACTGTAAACACAAGTTCCAGCCCGCCTTCCCATGAAAAGAATGCGGTTTGAACCGATAGCGACAGCTGTATCTCCCCCGTGACTGCTTGACTTACCTCTCCAAGCCGCAAACAGGTATGCTAGTAAACATGATTGTAAATAAAGGCGGTGAATTGACTCGGCCACACGGCCTAACCGGAAGACGTCAAAACAACCCCTGGAATTGATCGTCTGCGCCATTCCGACCTTGACCTTGTTCGTGAGAGTTCCTTCATGGCATGGGTCGTAGGAGGTATTTCTCTGAATTCTTTCACTCAGGCGGCGCGAAAGGTAAACTTGTATGGTAAAAAATTAGTTTTAAAGGTGTTGAGCTCCATTACAAATTAAGTGGGGGGCGTGGGCGGGGAGGGGGGGGGGGGTGGAGGAGGGGAGGTATTCACCAGCACAGTGCCCGGCCGTCAAACGATGCTATGCGAGACCTCGGTGTATTAAAACATATCCATGCAGTACATGTGCGGATTCAGGATTTTTTACCAGGTGGCCCCGGGGTAGGTGGGAGGTTCACACCTCCGCGAATCCTGGGCAGAGGTTGGATCTGTACTTTTTTGTTGTTACCAACCTCTTCTCCATGTCAAATAAGTACATTCTGTCTTGAATTTAAATCCTGAAAGCCTGTAAGCTATCCGGAGAGAAGCAAATTAGTTCACCGGAGCAGACGTTGGTGGCCGACTTTATATTCCTGCGCGCCTGTTCGCTGTTCAGTATTCTGTGTGATGTCCACCGCGGTTCGCGAGGACGTCTGCGCGCGATAAAATAGCGCAGTTTTATGTTGAAATTGTGTCAACGAGATATAAAACATGTGCATCTTAATTTTGAGATACTCTTAGTCCTGATTCTAAAATGTTAAAAATCGAAGGTGGCGCATGTAAGTAGGCTGCTTTAATTGATATACAATCCACTTAATACGGCACAAGATGACTGATAAGTCCATAACGGACTAAAAAATTACGGGGGATGGAAGGTTGACGGAGTAGGACGCAAAATTTTAACTTATTTCAAATCAAGGTGGGAGGGTGGTGGCATGAGTATGCATGCGAGTGGCCGGCTAAACCCCTGGATAAATTCCTGGGTCTGATCGAAACGTTGGTGCTCTGGGACCGTATTCATAATCCCCTCGTAAAGTTACGCACAAAAAGTTCATTTTCCTCTCACCAGCTCGTTGGGGTGGTGCTCATGATTAAGAAATCCTCTTCAACATAATTTGCGCCCTTTCTTAATTCCGAAAATCCACTTCTTGTGTGACTACTTATGTCTGTTGAACCCGATAGTCGCTCAACAAATCTTCCACTTAGGACCAAGTCTAGTGGGGTAGCCTAAGTGCCGACCATGAATACGGCCCCTGGCCACCTGAGAGCCTAACGGCACGTGGGTCGGTGGTTCGAGTATTGTTATGATTACCCTACAATAGGGTGAAGAACCCAATTACCCCTTCCAGACCCCTCGTATTGGTGTTTAAAGCCACAATTGTGTGCAGATATGCTCAACCGGTCCAAGGAACGCCCCCGGGATATGGGGACGCCCCCGGGATATAGGGACGAATGATACATGAATCAACACTCAGATTCGGATATGGAGCATAACAGAAATATCCTACCATGACCTACTTTTTCACGTGGAAGTCAGCTGAGCATCGGCTGCAAATCGAGAGATCACTTATTCCATTCCCAATCGTTCGTATTTCTTTTTTTATTTTCTGGTGTTAGACATTAATATGCATCATATGCAAGTTACTGCGCATCCGTTGGTGTCTAAATATACCCAGATCGGATCCAACCGGATTCTACAACATTATGGAATCTATTTATTCATCCATCCATCCGTTCATCCGTCGAGCGCTCCATTAGATCCAAGGTTGTACGCACCGACCTGAGGAAAAACGATTTCCTTATTAATTGTTTCCCTTGGACCTCGCTGAGCGATGGCTTTCGACTCCGGTGTCCGTTTATGATGTATCGGACTCACCGAGTCAGGTGAATTTTTATGTTGCTGATAAGCGATAAGTTGTGAATGCGAGAAGCGATGTAACGTAGCGCGGGGTATTAGGACGCTGGAGATGTTCATGTATGGAATGCCGTGGCGTTATTTAAGATTAGGAGTGGTTTAGTCCTAGGCAGGTTGGGTAGCACAGCGCTTGATTTAGCTTGATGGGGAAGCCCCCTTATGTATGATGGCAAGCAGCCTGAGCTGGCAGTACCAACATTCCATGTTTCGCGTTACAATGGTGTCCAATGTTCTTCGCAAGACGGCGTTGTAGCATATTTACCGGCATCCACCCAGAGGCGGGACATATCATACCTGCATTCGCCAGGGGTCGCCACACTCGCCCATCAATCCCTGGGAGACCTCGGGTATGCGGAGCGCGTAACCGAAGGCGGAGATTGTGGACGGAAAGCGCGGTCACGTGATACATTGTACTCCCAGACATTTTTCAAACCCAGAGACTTCCAACATAGCGTCCAGGCCCCACAATACGTTAAATATATGTTGTCTTGATCCGCACATAAGCGGAAATTATGAGTGCGCATGTTCGCAATATCTGTGCTGGTCCCTACACTCGCATACCCGAACTTAGGCCCAGTTATGTGGCTGTAAGGCCGGGTCCTTTCAGACTTACAACATCTTACAACTTACAATTATGTTCCGGGTTTAACGCATTCAATTCTCTTGTGTGAAAACTTTCCTAGATATAGATTTCATAAATGCATAGCCTGCATCAACAAGATATGTACATATGAAAATGAAGTTATATTTTCACTAGCAGCAAACATTGAACAACGGGGTTAGACACATTTCATGGCACATTACCAGACAACCGACAGACATCCTTTTCCATCGACCTGATTGCTCGTGTTATTCATCTGACTTTATTTCAAATGTAGCAGCAATAATGCTTAATTAAAGCTTACGCCGATCGAAAAGAGAGCAACAAACCACACGAAAACATTTACAGGTGTTTGTATGTCGATACTGTCTCTGCCACCGTTCACTGTTTCTATATGACGCGTGCTGATGTTTGCCGGTCGTTTGCTACTACAGAGCCGCAACGCCAAGCAAACACCATGGCGGATCGAGCAAACGCCGGGTGGTCACGTGTAGTCCGCCGAGAACTGATCGAAGAGAGAGAATGGGAATACCCAGGCGTAAGCAAAGATACTCAGTGAAGTGTCAGAGGAGGAACATTTTGTTTTTAATTGACGACTTCGGGGGTAGGTTGTTGCGAAGGGGACGATTGCGGGCCGTTTTGACTGCTTAAAAGAAAATTTAATTAACGAGAATAAATAGATAACGGCGTGCCATAGAGTCCGCGTGCTCCAACGTCGGACGGACAGGAACCCTGATGTGGGATGACCGCGGCAGACGCCGAGACTCACAACTCATTGGAGAAACCGTGGGTCGGAGGGGCGGGGGGAGGGGGGGGGGTAGTCTTATACCCCCTCCCTCCGCCCCCCCCCTACTCTTCTCTCAGCTCCCCCCCTCCCACCTCTCCTCCCTCCCAACGTTTTACCGATAAAACCAACCCGCATCCCCTATTATAAAGCATATAGAAATCCACAGAATGATGGTAACATACCCCGCCCCACCACTCCATCACCGCTGTAGTCCGTACGTAGACAGAGAGGTCCGCTCACCATGTTGTAGCCCACGAGACAGGATTCCTAAGGAGTCAATCGGCCACAATCCGTGTGTATCCTGAGACCTGAGGTGCATTATACGTCAGCCAGTAGCGGTCCCAGGCCTTGTTACCACGCACGTGACATTTGCTGTCTGGCCGTGAGTCCCGAGACCTAATCAAAATCCATTCCCCCTCGCCGCAGGGGGGCGCTAGTGATTGATGTGGCGGAGGAGGGCGGAGCGCAAACAATCGCCAGACGGCGCTCCGTACTCGATCAAAGTTGTGTTTATGTGTGTGTGTGAGTGTAAGAGAGGAGAGGGTGAGGGCTCTATCAATCACGCTATCAATCAGTGATGACGCTATCAACCAATGATGACGCTATCAATCAGTGATGACGCTATCAACCAATGATGACGCTATCAATCAGTGATGACGCTATCAACCAATGATGAAGCTATCAACCAATGATGACGCTATCAACCAATGATGACGCTATCAATCAGTGATGACGCTATCAACCAATGATGACGCTATCAATCAGTGATGACGCTATCAACCAATGATGACGCTATCAATCAGTGATGACGCTATCAACCAATGATGACGCTATCAATCAGTGATGACGCTATCAACCAATGATGACGCTATCAATCAGTGATGACGCTATCAACCAATGATGACGCTATCAATCAGTGATGACGCTATCAACCAATGATGACGCTATCAATCAGTGATGACGCTATCAACCAATGATGACGCTATCAATCAGTGATGACGCTATCAACCAATGATGACGCTATGGGTGTCATGTACGGGACGATTATTCAGGAAATGGTAAAGGGACTATAGATGAAGAGTCCTAAAGACTTTGACGCACGTTGGGTTATGGCAGAAATATACTTAATTCCTCAGTTTAATCAGCTTTACATTAAACACACAATTCTGCTTTGTTCATGGAATATTATAATTAATGTTTCTTATTGTTTTCCACTAACAAGTGGATATTTCTGAAATGTCATGCTGTGCTTTCAGCCAAGTAGTTGAATTACTAGATTTATTTATGTTTTCTGTACTGTAGCCTGTAAACCATACGCCATTTTGGTTTGCAAATTATTACATACAACCTATGCACGCATTAAAAGGTTACTTTCCCAATATTAGCCCTGGAGAATAAAATGTCATGCAGAATTTCATCGTCGACATCTTTAACTTTCTTTAACTTCCCTCAGAACAAATGCATATTGCCTATGTGGAAGATACTCAGAAATAATAGATCATTACTTATTGTTGAGATTTCGGTATGCATAACCATAACATTGTGGTGAATGCCAACAATTTTTTCCCTGTAATCCTTCAGTTATGTTTATAACGTTAGATACTATATAGTGGCGCAGCTGTTAAGAAATGTATATGTGATATTAAACGGATGAAGAAATCTTCTAGTTTTGTCGGTGTGGAGAATACGATTATACGCCACTATGCGTTGGAAGATACTTATCCAAGAGCAAAGTTGAGCGCCAAATTTACTGAAGCCATTATGGTCATGAGTAGGACCTATTGGTGCCGTATTAAAAACAAATTATGTTCAAAATGTACCATTAAACTTCCAGCATGGAATTCTGCATTCACATTAATACATGACATTAATCCAGGTACCTTGAGACATGCAAGACGTAATTTGTATTATTAACTATTACGTAAATATATATATCTGTAATTCACCTTGTTATTTACATTGAGCAATGACTTATTTTTATTAGATGCACCTACAATCAACCGACTTACCTTCCGAAAACATGCAGATTTACATTAAGGCTTAATACATACTTATCTTAGATGCGTGGGTTCGTGGCGTCGTGAGCGAATCAGAAATAAAAGATCATTACTTTTGTTCTTGAGTTTTCGGTTTGTAAACCCATTGCGATGTATGGTAGAGACTTTTTGGAATGAGAAGTGTGCAATACCGCCAGCTGTCATCCTTGTAATCATTCAGTTATGTATATAAAACTAACGTTAGATCCTATATGGTGGCGTAGCTGTGAAGATATTTCTATGTGATATTAAACGGATGAAAAACAAAGAGGTCATGAGCATTTGCGCCGTATTAATCACACATTCTGTTCAAAATGCCCCATTGAACTTTTAGCGTCGAATTCTGCTTGCACATTGATACATAACATTAATCCACGTACTTTGAGACATGCAAGACGTAATTTGTATTATTAACTATTACATTCATATATATCTGTAATGTACCTTGTTATTTACATTGAGCAATGACTGTTATTTATTAGATGCACCTACAATCAACCGACTCACCTTCCGAAAACATTCTGCGCATGGATGAATAATACATATTTACAATAAGGATCAATACATACTTATCTGAGATGTGTGTGTTCGTGGCGTCGTGAGAAATGTAACCCAAGCTAAGATATGTACGTGATTCACAGCTGGACACACCGATAACACTCAAGCCAAGTCACTGTAATACCCATAAAACTGCCGCGTCGCTGCTGTGCGGACTGGGAATTTATGGGGTCTCCGTCGATGGGCATGCCATCTTGAGATTACGGGGTCAGACAGCCAAGTCCGAGTCAGCATGTATCACGGCTCCAGTCTTTCAGGGTACCGGGGAGGGGGCGGGACTTCTTGGCGTAGTCGTTATAGCGCGCTAGACCGCAAATCAATTGGTCCTGATTTCGAGTCCGGGACCGGAGGCCTTAGCTGGGGCATGTTTCACGGCTCCAGTCTTTCAGGGTACCGGGGAGGGGGCGGGACTTCTTGGCGTAGTCGTTATAGCGCGCTAGACCGCAAATCAATTGGTCCTGATTTCGAGTCCGGGACCGGAGGCCTTAGCTGGGGCTTGTTTCACCCATTCACCCTCCGTCATCCAGGGGAGGTTTCCTGGCACATTGTAGCATTCATTGCCCCAAAGCGGCCTAAAATACAAATACTTTTATTTTCCAGCTTTTCATCCGAAGTGCCCCGTGCAAACATTGACCAAGCGTGGGGATCAAGGATTTAGACCAAAACGAAAGTGGGGGTCCACTTTGGAGAAGTCCGCTTTGGCTGTTTCGCTGGTGTGGAGTGTAATAGTGTACGACAGGGTGGGGGAGGGGGTAAATTATCCGAAAACCCTGTGACCAGCACCTAACAGTGGTGAAGGAGGGTGGACTGTATGTAATACATGTCACAAAACATTAGATCTCATACGCCACCACCCCACCCCCCCGCCCCCCACACACACTCTCAATCACAACGCGCCCTTCACCCCATGTCTCACCCCGCCCTCCTCACCAATCTTTAACCACACCCACCCCGACGGCCCCTCGCTCATGAATTAACCGCCCCTTTCTTTCACCACGCCCCCTCCCATGCACCCACCTCCCAGCACTCGCGCCACACCGCCCCCCCCCCACCACCCCCCTCCATCATAAATCCCATTCTCACCACCTCCCAACCATGCAACCTCCCCTGCAACTGCTTCCTCCTCCTGCCACCCCCCCCCCTCCCCCCCCACCAAGCCCCGGTTCCCCCCGGCTCCCTCCCCGCCCCCCTTCCTTACATCACCCCGCCCCACCGATATATCCCGACGGTACTTATGTCGCCGGTTGTGAGTGTCATACGTGACTGTTGGGCCAGGAATTACTCACCAACCTGACGTTACACAGCTCCCTCGCCAGGTGGCGCGCCGCTCCATCATGTAGATTGTTTCCGGGGGCTCCGCTGGTGAACCGGAAATACCTCGTGTATCAATCTCCCATTCGCCAGGTGGCGCACCGCTTCAACGCGCAGACCAAGACACATTTTGTCGAATTTTGACAACACGGTGAATTTCATATCGGTCAAAAACAGTCTTTTGCTAAGGACAACAATGACGCTTAATGTGTGGATTATGAACCACTCTTAATCTGGAAATTCACTCGAGTACTCAAATACCTTCATTCTACGCATACACGTCTGGGAGTGGTTCTAACATAGCTCCTAGCGGAATGCGTCGAAGGCGGAGAGTGCGCGTGTTGTTTCCACGCGGTAGTCTTTATCGGCTTATAACTCGGCCGAAGCTGTGCGACAGGGTGCATTTCTGTTGTAGCCCGAGCATATACCCGAGGTATACCGAATACGCACATTAGGTATCGGTGTACCGTATATATGCATCAGTATATTAGAAATCATTTAAAATAATAAAAACTTGGTGTACCGTACCTCAATATATCGGTGTCCCGAGATGCTTTACAGCTATATATTACACAAAGTCACAGTGTATCACGTGACATCCCGAGACATTCGGGAGACCATGGCGGCTGCCAAAAAGTGCTATACCAGGGACCATAGACTAAGCTGGCTCCAGTACCCGTAAAAGCGCCGGACATGACCGTTGAGCACATTGCATTGGATTACGACATAGCCCTATCGGTACGTCCGGAAGGTCTTGTCACGTGTCGGGTGTACCGGACGGGATACGCGCCCACTGAGTCTCCTAGTCAGACATGTTACATGTTAAAGTCACTGAAACAAAACAGCAAAATGCAGTCATAATGTCACCATATCACCAGTCATAAAATCTCATTTTCGACAATAATATTACCACCATATCACCAGTCATGATATCATATCACCAGGCATAATGTCATTATATTACCAGTCATATTTTCATCATAGCCCCAGTCATATCACTATATCACCAGTCATAATGTTACCACAACAGCCGTCATAATGTTACCACAACACCTGTCATGGTGTCACCAGGTCACCAGTCATAATATCATCATATCACTAGTTATGATATCATCATATCACCAGTTATGATATCATCATATCGCCGGTCATAATTGAGTAAGATATGTAAATTGTTTTTTGTCTGAATTCAGATAACGTTGTATGTGACATCGCAAGTCAAGATCGGGCATCTGTTATCACGAGTACTTCAAAGCTTGACAGCTACGCACGATACAAGTTAGTGTTAAAACAGGACCCTTACCTAACCTTGGTTTCCATACCAAAGCACAGGGTGGCGTTAAGTAGACTTCGGCGTTCGACTCATAAGCTTTAGGTAGAAAGACTGAAAGGAGTAGTAGACAGAAACAGAAGATTCTGTAGTTATTGTTTGAATCGCAAAAAGGAAGATGTGGAAGACGAATTTCATGTTATAATGATGTGTCCTCTTGATGATAACATAAGAACTCGATATCTGAATTTGTCAAGCTGTCCAACGGAACAGGAATGTATAGATTCAATGTCAAGTCAGGAGAAAACCGTCTTAAGCAGTCTCGCTGCTTAGGTTTACATCGCAATGAATTTACATTCCACCAGTATTTGAAGAGCGTTTCTTTTTTCAATAGAAATATTTCGTTATTTTACTGTACTATGGGCCCGAGGCCTGAAGTAATAAATCTTCAATAAAGATTTTTTTTTATCGTCATCATGATATAATATCACCAGTCATGTCACCAGTCATCATTATTATCATTTATACGCAAATCCGGGAAAGTTAGACTTGTCAGTTACGGCCACAACCTGACGGCCACAACCTGACGGCCACAACCTGACGGCCACAACCTGACGGTCACAACCTGACGGCCACAACCTGATGGTCACAACCTGACGGCCACAACCTGACGGCCACAACCTGACGGCCACAACCTGACGGTCACAACCTGACGGCCACAACCTGATGGTCACAACCTGACGGCCACAACCTGACGGCCACAACCTGACGGCCACAACCTGACGGCCACAACCTGACGGCCACAACCTGACGGCCACAACCTGACGGCCACGACCTGACGGCCACGACCTGACGGCCACAACCTGACGGCCACAACCTGACGGCCACAACCTGACGGCCACAACCTGACGGCCACAACCTGACGGCCACAACCTGACGGCCACAACCTGACGGCCACGACCTGACGGCCACGACCTGACGGCCACAACCTGACGGCCACAACCTGACGGCCACAACCTGACGGCCACAACCTGACGGCCACAACCTGACGGCCACAACCTGACGGTCACAACCTGACGGTCACAACCTGACGGTCACAACCTGACGGCCACAACCTGACGGCCACAACCTGACGATCACAACCTGACGGCCAAAACCTGACGGCCACAACCTGATGGCCACAACCTGATGACCACAACCTGACGGCCACAACCTGACTGCCACAACCTGACGGCCACAACCTGACGGCCACAACCTGACGGCCACAACCTGACACCCACAACCTGACGGTCACAACCTGACGGTCACAACCTGACGGCCACAACCTGACGGTCACAACCTGACGGTCACAACCTGACGGCCACAACCTGACGGCCACAACCTGACGGCCACAAACTGATGGCCACAACCTGACGGCCACAACCTGACGGCCACAACCTGACGGCAACAACCTGACGGCCACAACCTGACGGCCACAACCTGACGGCCACAGCCTGATGGCCACAAGCTGACGGCCACAACGATACGGCCACAACCTGACGGCCACAACCTGACGGCCACAACCTGACGGCCACAACCTGACGGCCACGACCTGACGGCCACAACCTGACGGCCACCACCTGACGGTCACAACCTGACGGCCACAACCTGACGGCCACAACCTGACGGTCACAACCTGACGGTCACAACCTGACGGCCACAACCTGACGGCCACAACCTGACGGCCACAACCTGACGGCCACAACCTGACGGCCACAGCCTGATGGCCACAACCTGACGGCCACAACCTGACGGCCACAACCTGACGGCCACAACCTGACTGCCACAACCTGACGGCCACAACCTGACGGCCACAACCTGACGGCAACAACCTGACGGCCACAACCTGACGGCCACAACCTGACGGCCACAACCTGACGGCCACAACCTGACGGCCACAACCTGACGGCCACAACCTGACGGCCACAACCTGACGGCCACAACCTGACGGCCACGACCTGACGGCCACAACCTGACGGCCACAACCTGACGGCCACAACCTGACGATCACAACCTGACGGCCAAAACCTGACGGCCACAACCTGATGGCCACAACCTGATGACCACAACCTGACGGCCACAACCTGACTGCCACAACCTGACGGCCACAACCTGACGGCCACAACCTGACGGCCACAACCTGACACCCACAACCTGACGGTCACAACCTGACGGTCACAACCTGACGGCCACAACCTGACGGTCACAACCTGACGGTCACAACCTGACGGCCACAACCTGACGGCCACAACCTGACGGCCACAAACTGATGGCCACAACCTGACGGCCACAACCTGACGGCCACAACCTGACGGCAACAACCTGACGGCCACAACCTGACGGCCACAACCTGACGGCCACAGCCTGATGGCCACAAGCTGACGGCCACAACGATACGGCCACAACCTGACGGCCACAACCTGACGGCCACAACCTGACGGCCACAACCTGACGGCCACGACCTGACGGCCACAACCTGACGGCCACCACCTGACGGTCACAACCTGACGGCCACAACCTGACGGCCACAACCTGACGGTCACAACCTGACGGTCACAACCTGACGGCCACAACCTGACGGCCACAACCTGACGGCCACAACCTGACGGCCACAACCTGACGGCCACAGCCTGATGGCCACAACCTGACGGCCACAACCTGACGGCCACAACCTGACGGCCACAACCTGACTGCCACAACCTGACGGCCACAACCTGACGGCCACAACCTGACGGCAACAACCTGACGGCCACAACCTGACGGCCACAACCTGACGGCCACAACCTGACGGCCACAACCTGACGGCCACAACCTGACGGCCACAACCTGACGGCCACAACCTGACGGCCACAACCTGACGGCCACGACCTGACGGCCACAACCTGACGGCCACAACCTGACGGCCACAACCTGACGGCCACAACCTGACGGCCACGACCTGACGGCCACAACCTGACGGCCACAACCTGACGGCCACAACGTGACGGCCACAACCTGACGGCCACAACCTGACAAACAACCTGACGGCCACAACCTGACGGCCACAACCTGACAAACAACCTGACGGCCACAACCTGACGGCCACAACCGCGCCAGTCACGTTGCTAGGCGGTTGCATGAAAATAGCGAGTCGTGAAACAATAGAGCCAGCCCGACTCGCTTTTTTTCACACAGTTTCTGTTCGGACTCGGCTTTTTAACGGCGTCAAACGTTTGGGTAAACCATGCCGCCGACAAACACTGACATAGTGCAGTTGCAACGAAATGTGTCTAAGTACAAACCATAGCTGGGCGACTATGGAAATGTCCAACTTTGCCTAGGGCACTAGGTCCGTATTCATAATCGCCACTTAGGCTACGCCAGTAGACTTAGCGCTAAGTGGGAGATTTGTCAAGCGATTATCGGGTTCAAAAATATAGATACAGGTAGTCACCCAAGAAGTGGATTTTCTAAATTTATAAAGTGCTAAAATTATATTGAAGAAGATCCCTTAATCGTGAACACCACCAAAGCAAACTGGTGAGGCTAAGACGAAAACGTGCTTTTCGTGCGTAACTGACGAGGAGATTATGAATACGACTCCAGGAGTCTTAGTGGGGTGGGGATAGAGGGGGGAGAGCGGTGATAAACATTTTTATGTGTCCCTTTTTCTGACAGGTTCTGCTGCCCCCCTGTCTCTTGATCAAATTGTTGTGTACACCCGCACTCACCCCCACCCCCGCCATCGACCCTCTTAGCCTGAGCGTAGCTTGAGGCGTGACAGAGGCGAAAGAAAGCCTGGGACTTGTCAATCCATCGCTGAGATCTATTTCTCGTAGAAGGCAGGTAGGTGACTGATTTGGAGATTCAGCCATTAGTTTTGCAAATACAAGGAGTTGAAGTGTGCGTTAACGCTCCCTGGCAGCCGTTGAGTCGTATAACCTGTTCGTATTTAGCTCGTCGCATCCCAGGCCTTCAGCACAGCCTGCTCCTATTGGCCTAACGCAAAAAACAAACGTGCGCACGTCCCCCTACACAGTGTAGTGGTCTCGCCCGGGACTTTCACGATCACTCGTCGTGAAGAAGGCGAGTTCAACTCCCTCTCTACAGTGCAGGGGTCACATATATTTCGCATATTTCACGGCTTGCTTGCTGCGAAAAGGCCGGGACACTCTACTCAATGACTGTGCTCTATTTCTCCACGCTCGGCCCCCGTTGTAAATGCGAGTCCGTGCTCTCTCCGTGCTACCACATAGAGCAGCGGTCTCGCTTATTTCACGGCTTGCTTGCGTCGAGTTCTCTATTTGGGGAATGCAGCATACAAAGGTGCGACGACCGGATGACATTTGCCCCATATCCGGTCTGGATTCAAAACCCTTGATCTACGGATCTGCCGTCCTGAGTGCGCTCATGGCTGCACCAGTGATCTGAAATCAGAGAAACCCGTCAAAAATATCGATATTATTCAGGATGTCCTGAAGTGGGTGTAGCAGTAAACCTGTCTGTCGTCCACCACACAGTGACCGCCACACCTCCTGATCCTGACATCCTGCATGACCTCACCAGGACGCCGTGTCTACCTCATGATCTCACCAGGAAGCCGCGTCTACCGCGAGAGAGAGTTACAAGCGTTTAGTTGTCAATGACGACATATAGCGATAAATATTTGTATTGGATATCTCGTCGGCAATATGACACGACAATCTTCTTATTGCTGGAGATCACTTAAGGCTGGGCTTCCGATGAGAGAGACCGAGCAAAGCTTTATTGATATTTATACGTGTTTGTTAGACCAACGGCTCGCCTCTTCCAACGGTCATGTGATCGCCATGGGGTGGCCCTCCCCCTTCCTGGGGTGTCATCGCCATGGAGCCCCCCCCCCACAACCCACCCCCGGGTCACCCCGGTGGTGAGCCCCTATGATCAGTTGGGATAGGACTATATATGGCCCGTAAAGCAGTAATAAAGATCTTGGTCTCAGCGACCAAGTGTCACGAAGCACTCGACCGTATCCACGCGACCGTTGATTTGTTTACAAAAACAATTACAGTACAGTGGAACCGGCTTTTTTGACATATTATCCTGTAATAACAGGGAACATTGACATTAGGCAGGCGGGGATACAAAGGGGCGCTATTGGGAGAATTGACGGTACCCCCCCCCCCACCCCCACCCCCTTCAACCTCCCAACAATGGGCGTATTGCCGAAAAGAAAATAGGTCAAAATGAAAAATGAAATATCTTTCCCTTTGCTTCAAAACAAGAAGCAGTTATTCTGTTCCGCGTCGAATTCGTTAAAGAGCTTTTCCACATTCTTAATTTCAGATATTTTTCTTTCGACAAAACAGAACAATTAGAATACGTAAGGAGCAGGAGGAAAGCGTTTTAATCCCCACTACTAACTCCATCAAAAACAAACGGAAAATTATAAACGAAAGTCCATAGCTATACGTAGATTATGATTAATATGCGTGTTAGCTAGCCTTTTCCGCTTGTCTTTTTTTATAACGTGGTAGAGAAAACTGCGCCATTTGTCCATGCTGAATAACGTCATCCTGTAGGTATTTATGCATTTATGACCGAGGAGTCACCATAGCGCCCTCCCCCCCCCCCCCACGTTCCCGTACTCCTTACACATCTTACCCCAGCGGCGGATCCAGGTGGGGGGGGGGGGGGGGAGCGGGCCGGCCCCGGCCTCCACTCTTCCCCTTTAGGGCCGAACTTTATATAATTTAAGATTTAAAAACCCAAAGCAAGGCCATCTCTCGAACCCTCCACTCCCCCATACTGCATATGTGGATCCGACCCTGCTGCCCCATCCCGGATATTGTAGATATCCTCTGTTGCTGCGTTATCTACATGTAGGCCTAATATCATAATACCGATCATAAGGAAAGCCTTCATTGCCCAGTCGTCAACAGGGCTGAGCTACCGATCGTGGTCGCGGGTTCGAACCCTGGTTTCTGTTTTCTGGCAAGCTTCATCCAACACCATTTTCTGTGTCCCTTGGAGTTTCTTGGCCCAATAAACACAAAAGCGGCCTAAAACATTCCATTTTTCCAGTCATATATTAGAAATAATACTTGCTTATATCTATAGTTACATAGATATAACAAATCAATGCAGCACAACAATTTGTGTCTATGCGGCTAGAGGCAAGACGTCTCACCAACTGTATCGCTAACAGTTCTTAGTCCTACATATTTAGCATGGCACGTATCATATTGAGTGGGCTGAGCGAGAGATAATCAATATTGCCATGTGATGTATTGTCGATGGCACTCTAAGCCCGCGTTATCAGCACGGTGTCCAATGTGTCTGATTACACAAAGAATCAATGTAAACGTTGGCTGTCACTGATAACATACATGAATGCTATCAGCCTGCTTGACCGAATAAACCAGGGGCGGATGTAAGGAGGGGGGGGGGGGGGGAGGAGGGCATTACGGGCATTGCAACCCGCCCTTTTGGCAACTTAAACAAACACTGTTAAAGTCGGGTTCTCCGAGCAGCCTCCCCCCCCCCCCCCCCTCCTATGTTTTTTTGGTTTTTAGCAAGAGGCAAGATCCTAGATCCGCCCCTGTAAACGATTCTGATAATGATTATGATTATAGGGCAATGTTTCCAACAAAAATACTGTGTGAAATCTGTCACGTTATCATATCTGGCCTTATCTTAACAGCCAGACGCCAAACACCAGGTACATGTGCGATGGTTTATGACATGATTTGCCAAGAAAGCCAACCTTTCCCAAAGCGCCTTTAGCAGTAATTAATCCTTTTCATTGATCGTGTCTGCGATATCTCGGCCCAGACCTAACGGGAAAGGACCGGGGCCTGGAGCCAGAAATAACAGAATCTCACACGTATTATTAACTACACGTATATCACTTTTCTTTGTTAAAAAACAAATAATTTCAACTCACGTTACACACATTAAATGTCTACATTCATTGGAAATATCCGACCTCATCGTCGGCGCTCTGCCAAACATGTCGCCTTCTCTGATTGGCTGCTCGGACAGGGAAATAGGTTATTTATTACACTATCATCTCGATCTGGAGCGAAGTCCAAAGTGATAAGGTTTATCTATAGCGAAGCGAGCGAGCGAAGCAGGCTCAAACCAAGACCGCTGCAGTCCATCTGATCGTGTCGGTGGCCTGCGCCTTTACAGCAAAGGCCAACAGTCGATTGCTTCACTATCTGCCCCTAACGATATCACCAGGACGATGCTGGATGCTGCATGGGCTGCCCGTTAAACGTTTCTAAAGGATAAGTTAGGAAGATTCAACGAGCAGGTGAGCTTGCCTGTTTAATTCGCCTTATTCACGGAATCGCCATATTGACCCCAAAGCGAGGCTGTGCCTGCAAACACAAACTGCGTGACTCGTTCAAAGCGTGAAATTTAATGGGAGACACTGCTGCGGGTTCGCTGCGAAATAGCTCCCGGGTGATTTTAGTAATAAAATGACCGATTTCAGGCAGATGAAAAGCGTGTGTGTGTCCTGGAGCAAGTACTTGTGACAAAGGAGAGTCTTGTGGGGCGAGTATATTGCAAAAAAGTGGGGTATTTCCCGCGGCATGCAGCAACGGGAAGGGTCAATTGACATGGAAGCCCCCCTATATGTTTTAACTCGCTTTCCACGTTAGCTAGGATCTTTGTGCTGTGACATATCAGTCCTTACAGGCTGAAAGTGCCATTTAAACCCCAATCAAACCACGTGAAAACTTGTGCACACCAGCGTTGTTGAAGCCCGTGTTTTACCTGGCATTGTATGATCGGAGCATGGAGAGATATTATGCTGGGTATATGAAATTATGCTGACATACTTAAAACAGTGATGACCACTTTTATGGGAGAATGTGGTTGTTGCACGAAATACAGGGAAAACATTATCGTACCCCTCGAGAATTTAACGCACGACCCCAATATCAAAAGCTAAACTAAAGATTAAAATTTGCAGAAATACTTATTATTTGTTAATTAGTTTGAACAATAATGATCTGACAGACTTAATAGTGACCATTGACGGCAGGAGAGAAAGGCCCTTGTGCCACACACCTGGGCCACACATCATATGCACTAGCCGTTGGCGCGTAAACTTGCAGGTATAGCCTCGTTCTCGCGTGGGAAATTCCAACATGTGAATAGGCCCAAGCTCCCCGCACGGTGGCCCTACGCAAGCTAGCTTTTACCGCTGCTCTCGGCCGGGGGCAAATTTCAAGATTCATGAAAAACGGTCAAATCGTCACAATATAAACAATATAATTTTCAAGAATAAAGCATGAAAATAACGAGCTTTGTGTATTTAATACAGCAAAAAACATCTTGTACCCTTTCGAAAAAGTTATAATTGTGACAGAACTCTTTCTTTGCATCACCTGATTTCATGTGTTCGTAGGCTTATGCTGGGTCCCAGCACTAATTTGTAGAAATGCGCGACGCATTTCTCCTATCGATTTGCGCAGCGCCGCCCTGGCGAGCGAGTATGAAAGTGCATTGAGGCCGTAGGCGACAACAGAGATATAATGGAGCCGTAGCGGAGTGAGTGGAAGGCAGAGAGTGGAATAGGCCATGTGCACGCTTCCTTGAACTTGGCCGCGTTTTGTTGCTTGTCACGTCACTGCACTCAAGCTTTTACTTAGTTTAAAAGCAAAAGGCAAAAGGAATTTGTATAGGCAATGCCTGTTTTCCGATTGCGTAATAAAAATATGTTTAAACTAAGCTTTTACTTGACAACGTATGCGCTTCGTTGTATCTGGTGGAGTTTCAGGCCTGGTTGTCTTCTTTGCCAGAGTTTTCTGGAAAGTATGCATGATTTTCAAGGCTGAAATATTCCTGAATTACAAGCCTTTTTAAAGGCGAGATTAATTACGTGTTCAGGGAAGAGAAAACCTGACCAGCTCAAGATCCTGGAAGCCTGTGGGGCTGTGTACTGCTTGAGCATGTTGAGTTGGAGACAGCTAACACACGCACAGTTTTTCAATGAAGAAGAGAGGGGGGGCGGGCGGGGGGGGTGGCGAGGGGTGCCTCGTAAAACGTTATTCAGCACTATAGGGTCCTGGAAGAGGGCTCTATTATACACATCTGGTGCAGTGGTGGTGATGGGGGCGATTACCTTGGTGCCTGAGAGAGCGGATATTTGTGAAAAAATATCCATGGGCGTGTTGGGGGGGGGGGGGGGCACGTTTCAGACCCTAAATTATATCTGTGCCCCCCGCCCCTTTTCAAATACTGTGCTCCTCTCTTCGTACGGGCGTGTGCAGGAATCCTTGAAAGAGGGGGGGGGGGCACAATAAAACAAAATTGACGACCAGGGGAGGGAGGCGACACACTGGAATCTTGCGACCGGCGGGGGGGGGGCACACTTAGGAAATCTGCGGCCGTGGGGGGGCAAGGGGGGGGGGGGTGGGCGGCTAAACAAAACTGCGACCTATTAATCCCTTTGCCCCCCCACCCCCGAGGTCGTCAAAATTATTTTAGTGTGCGCCCCCCCCCCCGTTTAAAATATCATATATATTAGCACTCATAATTTAGATGTATAATATTTGATACATAGATCTAAGTACCCTACTTGTGTGTGATATTGAGTGTCATATATAATTACTTTGAATGGCAAGCACTAGTCACGCCAATGAACCAACTTGAAATCAAAATTGTGATAGTGCTGATGGAGCAGGCAGACACTTAGCCGCTGGTCGGAGTTTGATTTCTCTATGGACGAAGTCAAGACATTTTCAGATATTTTATTGCCATGGATTAGGAACAAACCAATATGAGGAGCTAGTTGAAATCAGTCAACTGGTTATCAAAAAAGGTCAGGTGATATTGTAGCACATGCAAGGTATTGTTTGATGCTGTTTGCTTTTATACTATCAATATTCATGGATGTTAAGACATTACATGAAGATAATCTCCCTACTGAGGCACTGTTGGAACACTTTGCTGCTGGAATGAGGCTGGTTAGATATGTAATGCAGGCAGCAGAGCTAGGAGTAAATATCAGGTGGGCGAGGGCTTAATTATGCTAAAATTAATTAATGCATGCTTCCCGGCCCTATCCACAACAGCTGTGTTTGCGAAATCTTGTTTCGCACTTAATATTAATCTCCAGCATTTTTGTTTAATCATTTTTGTAAATACATAGTTTCTCATCAGTGATCTGTCTAATGTATGACTGAAAATGCTGAACAATTTGCTGTAATGGCAAAATCAACCACATCAATCATTGGCTGGTGGTCACATGAAAAATGGTTTGATTACAATTATGTATTCAATTGAAATGCATACATATTAAATGTATAAAGATAAAGACAACTTTATATCAAATAAAAGTGTATTTGCACAACTGTCCTTTTTCGACCATTCAGCAACTGAACATATATAAACAAATATTATATCGGAGAGATATCCGAAACTACATCCGCTCGCCGGCTTAGTTGCATACCTTGATCCATTACTGGCGTTTCTCAGGATCTGCGGGCCAACTAACCAACTATGTTCCCACAAAAGTTGCTCTTGGACGCTATATGCAGCCTTGTTGTACATGATTAAGACATGCAATGACACCAAGGAAAAGCAATATACTATTGTCTAAATCTGAAAATGAAATACTGCCAGTATGAAATATAAGTACAATATAAATAGTTCAATGACCATGTCTAAGAATTAAATTTATTGTTAAATGTTATGTATAGCCCCCCCCCCCCAACACACACACACCCCATAGGCTCCAGACATCGTGTGTACCCTTCAATACGGTAACTGTGATAACAATTTATGAATGTGGCCAGATAACGTAGAGTGACTGACAGCACACTATGTCAACATCGTTTTGTTGGCAAAGCTAATACGCACATGCATGGGCTAAATACTGTATTATCGCCCACTCTTCAGTTCAATATGACTGGATTCAATATAATGCGTGGTCATATTATTCAAAAATACATATCGACTGATATGTATAGGTGTCACCTAAATGGCGAGCGAAGTTAGATCATCAGAGAAAATATTTTTAACATTACATAATATATATATCAGGAAGAATGCATTTATGCTTGTGTTATGGTATATGTTATAGTGAGTTAAAAGTTACTATAAATCAACATATGCCCATTGGATAAGCGGGCTGGGTTAAACAAATTTGGCAGTAGAGTGTATTTATTAAAAGCAGCTATCTTTAGTTAGGCTGAAACATGTGGTTAAAATGGCCCACTGATTCCCTTTTTGCATTATCTGAAATAGTGACTTTAATAACAGGTGATACTTTTTTCATTACATAGTCAAGCAAATCATAATATGTAATTCATAAAGATAACAGATTTTATGCAGCGTATAGTTTCAAAAAAAGAAAAAGAAACTTACCTCAGTTGTTGTAAGCAAATTCTTTCGTAAATTTCTTTCTTATATATTATCCAATAGTTGATCATGACAAATTACGAGTGGTATCTTTTTTTAGCTGTATATATTACAAATATATCAGTTTCTTCAGCAGGAAATAATGTTTAAAGCATATGTAGTAATAGATGCACCCCCTGCCCTATTAGGGGAAAAACTACTTTCATATTTTAGTTGTTACAAGTATTTGAGAGACGGTCTAATAACCCAAATCCTGTATTCGTCCCCGGCGTCTCTATTAAAAAAGCAACACATCATTTGGTATACGTCCTATTTAAAGGCATCACTGTCAAACAATTAGCCGGCGCTGTTGGTAATGTTTACAAAAAATGTGTGTTCTCAAGTACTGGAAAGTTTGCTTGGTGATCTCAGTCAATGTTTTTATCCTGCATATTTCCTTTGATCTCAACGTTGTAGTGGCTGTATTCACTACATGACATATTCTGTCTTCATTTAAGAAGACTTTAGGATTCCAAGCGAAGTCTGGTTCCACCATATGCTTTCCGGCAGTTTTGGCTCTTGACAAGGCAACAAATAGAGCACCTGGATTTCTGGACTCAAAACTCTTACTGCCAGGGTTTGTTACGATGTACCGATTGCATTCTTTGTCTCCAATAGTCATGCCCTGACATCGATGAATGGTAGTTCCCCATCCGAGACGAAGTGGAATTTGTTTTCTTTTGCAGGAATAACACATGCAGTCAATGCGTCTTTCGACTGGTATAAGTGGTGCAAGGTTTGGAAGTTGTTTGCAAAAAGGAGGACCTGTATATTTGGAGAATTCTACCATAACCACATCCGGGAGATTTCCAACTGGATTGCGGACATTAAGAAAGATAATATCTGTAACAGTGCCCATTGAGCCATTAAAAAGGCCAAACTCAACATTGATGTTGACAGTTAGCATAACTTTTGCCCCTTTGCAGAGGTAAAGCTCACTTAAAAAACCACCTGCCTTATCACTTGTAGCGTTTTTGTGAGTCCCTGTAGACATAGCCTTGATTTTTGCTACTGGAAAGTTCTTATTGGCCTCTAGAAGTTAGGACATATTATGACTGGACTCTTCTGCATGGGTTGGGAAAACAAAAAGAGCGCCCGCCTTCATTTTAGCCATGACATCGTTACCATACTTTTGCTTCAAAGTGCTCCATTGGAATTGTTGCAACCATCTAGCTTGTTCTGCAGTCGTTCGATATTTTCTAAGGGCCAAAAGGGTGTCCCGCAAGTGAATTTGACTCTGATTTTGGCGAATAATGGTGTTTAACGTCACTGCCGTATTGAATTGTTTCCATACTAAGGTTCCATGCATTGCTGCTGGGTGGGTACTTTTGCAAAAATAAACTGGTTGATCACATACAGGGGTAAACTGAAAATCGTCACCTAAAAAGACTATGACTGGTATACCACCCCAAGATGAAGTAGACCCCTGCGCAGCCCCATGGGAACACATGTACTCCATCCATCCCAGTGTCTTACTACCAATCAATGATCGTTCATCGACTAGCAAGGCAACTATGCCAGCAAGGTTTTTCTGCAGTGCTATCCCGGTAGCACCATCTGGTGGAGACATTTCCCTTGTCGCATTAAAACCAGTTGGTATCTTGAGAAAGCTATGCAGGGTGACCCCGGATATAAAATTTGCGCTACTTCCCGTGGGACATGCAACTTGAACGGCGTTATTTTTTTGAAATAGAAGTCTGATGGCCCGCACCATACATTTGATTAAATACGATTTGCCGCTGCCCGCCGTACCTGCCACGATTAGTCTTAAATGTGAGTGAAACTCTTTCGGGTCGTTCTTATATTCATGAAGCGCCTTCATCACTAAATTAAAAGCAAATCTTTGTTCCAGATTCATTGCCTTCATGGATACATCGGGAATTCTTAAATGATGATCTTCCGCTTCTTTGAATTCTTTGTTGAGGTCTTGAAGCCGGTGAATTCCGTAATCAGGAGGATATTGGTGTGTAGAGGCACTCCAATCATAGTCAGCTCCACCGTCTTCGTAGTTCAGCTCATTACAACTCGACTCGTAGTCTACGTTTGGCCGAACGAGATCCATCCACTCCGGTTGATCGACATCATTTGTGTTATCGCTGTCCTTACAACGCTGTTCTTCCCTCTCCTCGTCGACATCCTCATTGTGTCTTCTTGCTCTTTCAACGTCAGCTTTTACAAAGTTTGGACACTGGTCAGTTTGTAAAAATAGTTTCATAGTGTCAATCCACGTCACATCACAGTCTTTGATATCGGCAATTTTCCTCCAGTTTGTCCAGTGTAACAGAACCATTCTTCGACAGTAAACCTCATTTAACGGCCATGTTGCTCTAGTATGACTTCCAGATATAACGGGGACCCGACCAGTTCGACATATGTAGTTATACCACGAGGATTTATCATTTTCCTTTCAGGAAAGATATCTGTCGAGAGGTGTGTACTTTGTTAAAGTCTCACCACTTTTTTCCGGTACCCGCGAACCTGTCATGCTCACGTATTGAAACGTATGGCGGCAACGAAAGAGAGGAAACCAGTTATCTCGTAAGATGCTTCTACAGCTGACACATCCCTTTTAACAGTTTTCATGAGCAGCTTAGTGAAGAGGCTACTGGCGGCAGCGTCGCCATCATTTGCAGAATGCACCATATCATTAAATAGGTCTGCAGTTGCTCCTGTGGATTCATTTCCTTTGCAGGCGTAGCCGCTTACATATTTTTCGGCTGCTAGAATTTCTTCGACCGATGGATTCTCGGGATCGCTCTTCGATAAAATTATTGAAATGTCGCCATTAGCTCTCCAACCCTGCGTGTGGTATTTTGAATGCTGTACCATAAACGGATGATCTCTCTCCATTTCTAGTCTGAGACATTTATCTCGATCTTTGATTATGGCGGGATTTTCTCTCAAATCCTTGCCTGGAGTTAATGTGGTACCAAATTCCATTCGGCACCGTTTGACGCTGTTCTTTGTACTCTTTGACCGTAGACAGTAATCTGAGCATCGGTGGATATTAATTCTGTTAGTTAAAAGAAGGTGATCTTCTAGCAGTGACTTCTGGTTTTCACCAACATCCATCAGCAGCTTCATGAGTGGATTTTGCTCTTCTGGTGGGGGAGCTGCCGTGCCTTCTGGTGGAGGCCACAGATCTTTTCGTGGTTCGCCGTCTTCATTCTTTCCTCCTGGGTGAGACGCAGTCATGCCGAAAACTGACTTGGCCCAGTCCGAGAGGGTTTGATAAGTTTTTTCTTCCGATAATCCCATCTTCAATGCGTCATTCAGAAGATTATGTGGCTCCCTATCCGACCGCCAACAGAGACCGTGCCAGTGAATCATTCCCCTAGATTTGGCAAATTCTTGACGATACCAATAGGTCTGGACGCCAAACACGGGTCGCATTACTTCTGCGAAGTAAGCCTGTGTGTGAAGATCGAAATAGTGACCAACTATATGTGTATTTTGTTGTAGCGCACAAAACAGATCATTTCTATTAGTCGTATCCAGCTTAAGCCCCCTGGTAGCTTCAATGTAAATCTGTAATAGTCTGCGAAGCGGTTTAAAGTGATATTCTGCGCAGCTGCCAGTGGTAAAAAAAATGGAAGACCATTACCCTCATTAACTTGATATTGGATGAGTGATCTGAGCTCCCTCGCCCGTTGTGCCCAGTACTGTGAAGTACCTCGTAAGCTAGCTCCAAAGTAAAGAATCTTGTTAACCGCGGACTGGTCACCATTTCGTAATTGTTCCTTGAGATCTGAAACTGTTAAGTGCTGGTCACCTAACTGCTGGCGAACAATATAATTACAGCTTTACAAAGCCCGCTTTTTCATTATCATGTTATGTGCTATGAACTTGAAGTACTCATGGCGAGCAAAGCGACCATCTTTAAACCAAAGTAAATGCTCCGCCCAGTCTACTAATGGTGTGCAGATCCTTGTGCGATTCATGCAGTAATCACTAGTACCATGCGGAAACAAATATGGGAATGCCAGAGTGAAGAAATACTTAGTGGTAAACTCCGAAATAGGCGAATCACCTCTTGTTGGCCAGGGAATAGTAACTCTACCCCGCTTTGAGGCAGTAATTTTTCCATGATTTGGACCAACAACATCGTTGACAACGTTTTCCACCTGTTGACGTATGTCAATATTTGGGTCAGGTAAAATGACACCCGATGTTGTGAAGTTGTCACCAACTGCACCAGGGCTACTTTGATCTCGTGCGGGCCCTTGGTCATTCGAATGACAAACAGTAGACTTGTATTCAACTGTATTTATGTTTTGTAGTTCCCCGTTACAGGGTAGCTGATTTAATCTATCCTCGCAGATTAATATTTCACGATATGCTGGATTGTTGGCCTTTAACCAAAGAAGGGCATCTTGAACATTTTTTCTACGTACATTGAAGTCTTTGCTAGTGTAATTTTTCCCTTGTCTGCGAACTCGGATTATATTAATTTCTTCGGGTAACCTTGGAAATATGCGGGCTGGTTCGTTTATTTCTTGAGGAAAAGTTACGCAATGACCATTAGCTGCAAATCCTCCATGCTTGAGCATATGCACATTTATTGCCGGAGATATACTAGAAATCAAGACTCAAGACTCAAGCAACAAGACTCCGAATGCATTTTCATATCCAGGCGACGCTCGTTGCACTCTCCACACAGGTTGAATGAATAAGACATTTTAGTAAGTTCAAAGGCTCGAATGGAATCTAACGCCTTATTAAATTGGTCATCGTCAGATGCAGGAGGTGGCTCTGGAATCTTTTCCAAGTCCTGTACATTAAGGCGCTTCTTTTGTCTTTTTATCTTGTTTTGATTTCGCTGTTTACGGAGCGTTCGTTCAGTCCTCGTTTCATTGCCTGTTTCACATTCGTACGAGACCCCAAGTTTCCTTGCCTGGATTTGTAATTGATCATAATGGGTGCCGTCTCCATTTCCTTGTCCAGTTCCTCGACCTTCGTTCGCAGTTAAGCTTATCACGCCGTCGGCATTTGGGGTATCCCTTAAATTAGACGGTTGCGATGCGTCTATGAGTTCGATAATATTTTCTATTTGCTCTACTGGCATGTTACTTGCTCTTACGTCTTTGTTTGGTACGTTATGTACACGCTGTATTTGATCGTTGGTGTTTTTTTTTCCAGTAAGCTGTAATGGTTATTTGCGAGTAACAATATGACAGTACTTGTCGTATTACTGCATGAGGGAAACTGTTGAGAAAAGAATTGTCTCACTGCTTGCCGACCCATTTCACTGGGTCTTCTACATTCCAGATTCACGCGTATGTTAATTTCCAATATAGATGCCGCCACTGCAATTTCACAGCCTGTTGCGTAAAAATTGCCAGTCACCATGCCTGTGTGGTAGTCCTCAGCAGTTTGAAATTGAGGATCGTGGTAGATTTGCACCATTTCTTTCCACTGCGACCAATTTTTATAGACAAAATGGCATATTGTTTGCCTGTAGAAACAATGGCGGGAAAAATCTCCATGAATAGCTAGGCTTAAACAATAGAAGAAACAGTGGCCATCGCCAGGCACAATATAGCGGGTGTACTGACGTTCGTCAACAGACACAGCGTTTCTAGGCCCCATATAGTCCTGCAAGTTGGCTACTTTGGTCACGTTATGAGGGAAGCTGGTTACTTTTAGGTTTGTGTCCTTTGCCACACTGAACGAACGTTTGCCTGTAAATTCCCTATCACCGGAATGCTTTGATGTTTTGGCAACGCTTGTAACATCTTTTGCCGGTTGTTTCCGTTTGCGGTCCGTTTTGCTGGTCACATTTTTTTTAAGCGTTTTGTCGCTGCCAGTTTATGCCTGCTTTTCCCGTTACATTGGTGTGGTACGTATGGTCATCTGCTAACGGGTGCCTTCCAGCATACCTATGATCCATCGTAAAACTTTTCCTCTAACAGTATAAATTGTCACAGTTTATGCGTTTGGTCGAGTTTGTCTTTGAAGACTTACGATTGTTTGGCTTTACAATAGACTATAGTGGCCTATAGTCGTATAAAGAGCTCGTTTTCGTCAAAGTTTTAATAACAATTGGTCAGATATGTACGTGCTTTGAAAAGAAACACTTATTGAGACTGTTTAACGATTAATTAACTTATCTCGAGTGCAATTAATGGTTGTCGTTTTAATTATCCGACTTGTAGTCATTGAATTGAAACAAATTAAGGCTTAAGTAAACTAAGTTATATAGTAAATTAGGCTTAACTCTCTAACACTTCACACTAACTTTCTAGTGCTACACAGAAGTATCTATAATATCCAATTAAACAGATAAGCGATTTGCCAACGATACCACTCGTAATCTGTCTTGAGCAGATCAGATGTTTAGTTTCATCAGCCGCAAACAATGTTGATCATAATATATGATATGGAACAATATCTACATTGCTCGATAGATGGCGCAGTCTATTTTTTTCGCAAAAACTTATTACAATATTATTATTATTCAAAAATAATGCAGAAGATCTAGTATTCTTTTAAATAGTTTTAGGAAACGGGCTGCACAAAAACGGATTTTCCCTGAATTTATAACTTTGTAAGGTAAAAGAACGCAAACAGCCTGGCAAAGGTCATGGTCGTTTCGAACGAAAGTGACTGATCAGCTGATGTCGTGATGAGCCCAGCATTTCCCTGATTTCGGAGACAAACAAAATTCCCTCGGTGCACACTGCTCAATACTGACATTAACAATAGGGTTGCAGCTCCGTCACCGAGCTTTAATTGTTACAACCAGAAAAACGCCGTAAGGTTGGGTCTATATATATTTATAGATTGCACGCCAAACAGAACATGAACAAGTAAACAAGACTCGTATGGACCTGACCACTCAAAAATGACAAAGTAACCTTAGTCCTAGTGCTAAATCACCCTGGCCACTGTTGTGCACAACAGTGGCCAGGGTGATTTAGCACTAAGTCCAGCCCCAACCTTGTGCCTGTTGTCAGGCAGGGAGGGAGGCACGACTGGACGCCTGTTACAACAGTTCCGTGATGGGACTAAGCTTAGTCCAGCCTGGCCCATAATCAGTAATTAAGCTTAAGTTACATCTAACTTAATTAGCGTTAGCCTCCCATAAAATGGTGAGATTATAAATTTAGACAAAATTAATTAAGCTGTTGGATCAACAACTTATAAAAAAAATGTAGATCCATACATACCGTAACTCGTAAGTTAACATTGGTTTGAAAACAGTTGAAAAAAATAATGTAGAGGTGACTGAACACAGTTAAATGATCTAGGCCTGCTACAAGAATGTCGTACATTGTTCTTTTTACATTGAAATATCAGATGTAGATCTATAATATAAACTAGATCTATGCATGTATTTAAGTGATGAGTTTGAGCTTCTTTTTCTGGAAAATACACTGCCCTTTATCTAAGGTAATCAAAGCATGTCTACATGTGAAAGGTTGACAGTTATTTCACAACAAATGCAGCTTAATCCTGGTTAAATCTAATGCTGAAATAAGTTTTTTTTCTTCACTCTTCTTCAGAAACTTGTTTTTTGGTTTAAGGCATTTTTTTGGACATATTTTGGCTTCAATAGCTTTTCTTCACAAAGTTATATTTCATTAATTCTTGTGCACTGCCTACTTTTTGCTTTTTAACTTTCAGCTAAGCTTGTTTGTTTCGTTAGTCTATTTTTTTTTCTGTAACTACAAAAAGTAACTGGTCAATGAAAAAATACATGAAAGCATGCATGCGCGAATTCTGACTTGGAAAAACATGCATGTGGTTAGACAAATAAACTCTGCAAATGTAATTGTTTTTTTTTTATCGACATTTTCCTAATTAATGTGGTTTTTTATGCCTTAATTTCCTGTTTGTTTTTGGTTTTAACTGTTCAATAGTTTGTTTGTTCACACTTTTTTTTATTCATTTTTGGAAAAAAAAAAATTAACTGTAGCTAGATGTACTCGGAGTCTTAATATTTTTCTGAAACAAAGTTTTCGTTTTAAAACTGTGCAAAGTGACCGTAATCACGGAAATAAATTCTAGTCCAACAAAGCAGAAAATTCTGCAAATGCAATTATTTTTGCCTAGACTTTTCCTCAATTGATTGCGCTTGTCTTGCTTCATTGCGCTTTTTTTGGTTGACTAGCTTTACCCAATGAATGACCCTTTCTGGTTTTTTGGCTTCATGAATTGGCTTGTTTTCTTCTCATTTAGTGTTTTTATAACAAAAAAAGACTCAGTGTCTCTCTATATATTGGGTAGGTGTTACCCTTTCTTTAACTTTAGTTATATTTTTTTCTTTAGTTTGTCACGTTTTTAAAAAAACAGTGAAAGGCTAACCAACCAAAGAAAAATAATTCGAGATTACGATAGCTGGGTTTTAAAATGAAGTGAAGCGACCAAGGAAAAAAAATCCAACTGGTATTCTTGATTAAGAAATCAGGGGGGGGGTCTGGACCCCCTAAATCCCACCCTCCCTGGATCTGCCCTAGCTCTATCAGTGTTTTATTCCACAAATTTGTTAATTTTTTCGTAGCATATGTAAATTGAAGAACTTGTCATGTGCATATGTCTATAAGTCATATACATTTTTTCAAATAACATACTTTACATAGTCCTAGACACAAGCTTTCCATAGATATATTCTACTTGAAGCTTAAAACATTGACAGTGAGTTGTACCTTGGCAGATCTATCATCTGGTGCATGTGTAGGGATGTATGCTGCGATGACTGTCAAAAGGTGCCAGTGAAAAATAATGTGTTATTTAATGTTAACCTACCTATTTCGCCTTTGGAGCTGAAGCCGTATCCAGCATTCGTTAGGCCAATTTAAACACTCGAAGTGTCAGTGAATTTTAGCCTGTTGACTGACAATTCAATTGTTCAATCCGAAGAAGGCTACTCCTGCTACCCGGACCAGACAATGTAAATATACAAAGCCTGGTAATCGAACCAGCAGTTAATTTGTCAAGGACAATTAAGTTCGGAAAATCTGGGAAAGTTTGGACAAAAACCACGGAACTTTGTTTACAAAATTTCAAAACATAAAACTGACAGTGTCACTGCAAGGTGGGCGATAATACCCCTCGATGCCAATCGAAAAGCGGACGGTACCTTTCGTTGAAGAAGGCTTTTGTGCTATTCGTATCTTAGGCCGTTTTCTGAAGATGATACGTTTTAATCACGTAGTCGTTGAAACATTCGCCCAATCGGTTGTTTCTCAGTCATCTAAATCGGATTCGAAGTGTCATAATTGTGCGGACGAAGCGTTACGTCCCACCTGGCAGTTCGAATTGACGCGCCGCCTACCTGCGAGAGTGTTTAATTCAGGTTCAATTTAAGCCAATCATAGAGTCCGACACAGTCCGAAAAATCGGCCTGAGGGACCGGTATTATCGCTCATGTGGCCAATTGTTTACTTCCTTTGCTGTTGCTGTAATTGCACAGAAACATCGCGGAGCAGGGACATGAAAGCTTGGGTGCAGCCGATTCGTCGTCCTTGGCAACCGGAAGTAGGTCAGAGATATGCAAATCCACTATAAGGCGAATATCCTCTTCCATGAGGCGATTGTGACGTGGCTTGATTGTGACGTGGGACGATTGTGACGTGGGACGACTGTGACGTGGGTTGATTGTGATGTAGGTTGATTGTGATGTAGGACGATTGTGACGTGGGACGATTGTGACGTGGGACGACTGTGACGTGGGTTGATTGTGATGTAGGTTGATTGTGACGTGGGACGATTGTGACGTGGGACGACTGTGACGTGGGACGATTGTGACGTGGGACGACTGTGACGTGGGTTGATTGTGATGTAGGTTGATTGTGATGTAGGACGATTGTGACGTGGGACGATTGTGACGTGGGACGACTGTGACGTGGGGTGATTGTGACGTGGGACGACTGTGACGTGGGGTGATTGTGTTTGGTAGATGTATGATGATAACCTGATAACAGCGAGCAGTGGGGAATACAGAGTCCGGGGTAACCGGACGGCCCTCACTAACCTACTCAATATACAAAGGGTTCGCATCCTGGCATGGACACCTAATCCACGCCATGTTTCATAGTCCCCGAGAGGTTTAGTGGCCCAATATTAGCCTTCATATGCACCAAAGCAGCCTAAAACACTACATTTTGTTGCATTTCCTCTCTATTGTTGACTAAATTCGGGCTTGACGCTGCCCAGTAGTGGAGCAGGTTAGGGTGAGTCGTTTTATTTAATGGCAGAAGACACCCCCCTCCCCTTCCCTCCCACCACCCCTTGTCTCCCAGGTCGGGAGCTGGCCTAAGATAATGGTGACAGTACGCTCAATGTTAATTAAAACGCCCGTTAGATCAATGGCACAACGACCTTTCCCCATAGAGATTAAATCAGGGGTCATTAAAAGCGTAAGGCCAAGGCATACTATAGAGACCAAACCAGGTCTCCTAAAGGATCAAGTGTCTAGTAAAGGAACCAAGCAAGAGTCAATTACATAGACAACGCAAGAGTCCATTAACACCAAAGCCAGGGTCTATTAAATTATCAAACGAGGGTTTAATAAAGGGACAAGGCAAAAGTCTATTAAAAAGAACAAGCGACGATTTATTAAATGGACAAGGCGATGGTCTGTTAAAAAGAAACCAATTGACCAATTATTAAAGGAGCCAAGCTAGAGTCTATTAAATACATCAAGTGACGGTATATTAAAGGAACCAAGTGAAAGTCTATTAAGAAACCAAGTAAAGGCCTATCAAAAGGAAAACGGGAGACGATTTGTTAAACAAGCAAAGCGAGTTTTCATTAAAGAGAGAAATCTAAGGGCTAGCATAGAGGAAAGCGAGGGTTTGTCATAGAGATTGAACCAAGTGAAAGTTTATTAATGGGACGCAGCCAGGGTTTATTACAGGGGCAAGCGACGGCGCATTAAAGGGTGAAAACAAGGGTCTATCAAACGGACTAAACCAGAGGCTAATAAAGGGACCGAGCAACGGTCTTAAAGGGGCAATGTGCAGATATATACACAAGACAAGGTGAGTGTCTAGTAGAGGGACACATCGAGGGACTAGTATAGGGGAAAGCGAGGGTCTATCAAAGGCACAAGGCGAATATCTATTAAAGGAACAAGGCGAAGGTCTATTAAAGGGACAAGGCGAAGTTCTGTCAAAGAAACCGATCATAGGTTTAGTAAATGCCGCGCGTGGGTCTGTGAAAGGAGCAAAGAGAAGAACTATGAAAGGGACCGAGCGTTTGGTCTATTGAAGGAACGACGCCTGAGTCTATTTGAAGAAACAGATAAAAATCGAATCAATATAATGTAAATTATTCAAAAGAAGGTATAGTACATTACCAAACGAGGTATAGTACATTACCAAACGAGGGTATAGTACATTACCAAACGAGGTATAGTACATTACCAAAAACGAGGTATAGTACATTACCAAACGAGGGTATAGTGCATTACCAAACGAGGGTATAGTAAAGAGACAGTGCGAGAGTTCGTGACAAGTAGCTGATCAAGGGTTCAATAAAGAGACCAAGTGAGGGTCTGTGAAATTGTGAAATAGTGAAATCGTCTAAGGTCTACTACTGGGACGACGCGTGAGTCAATTTGAAGAAACAGATTAGAAACAAATCAATATAATGACATTACAATAGAGGTATTGCAGCAGATACTTCATGAGTGGTATTGATAAAGCGTTCTTTCATTGCAGCTGTCTGTAGCAACCACTTCACTCATGACACTGGAGTGACACACACGACTCGTGATCGCAACCTGCTGTTAGAGATGGATGTCATTTTGTTCAGCATTGCGCTTTTGGCACAGCTATCAGTGTCACATGGGATAAGTAAGTATCGTTATTTACACAAGTACTGGGCAGACAATGAAAGCAATCTGCCATGTTGAGATAAAAACATGGATAGATCTTTGTCTAATCATCGAATGGTCAATGTGCAGACAGTGAATGCAATCTGCTATGTTGAGATAAAAACACGGACAGGTCTTTGTGTCTAATCATCGAATGGTCAATGTGCAGGCAGTGAATGCAATCTGCTATGCTGGGATAAAAACATAGACAGTCTTTGTCTAATCATCGAATGGTCATTGGGCAGACAGTGAATGCAATCTGCCATGTTGAGATAAAAACACGGACAGGTCTTTGTGTCTAATCATCGAATGGTCAATGTGCAGGCAGTGAATGCAATCTGCTATGCTGGGATAAAAACATAGACAGTCTTTGTCTAATCATCGAATGGTCATTGGGCAGACAGTGAATGCAATCTGCCATGTTGAGATAAAAACACGGATAGATCTTTATGTCTAATCATCGAATGGTCATTGGGCAGACAGTGAATGCAATCTGCTATGCTGGGATAAAAACACGGACAGGTCTTTTGTCTAATCATCGAATGTTCAATGGGCAGACAGTGAATGCAATCTGCTATGCTGGGATAAAAACACGGACAGGTCTTTATGTCTAATCATCGAATGGTCAATGGGCAGACAGTGAATGCAATCTGCCATGTTGGGATAAAAACATGGATAGATCTTTTTGTCCAATCATCGAATGATCAATGGGCAGACCGTGAATGCAATGCGCTATGTTGGGATAAAAACACGGACATGTCTTTATGTCTAATCATCGAATGGCCAATGGGCAGACAGTGAATGCAATCTGCTATGCTGAGATAAAAACATAGACAGTCTTTGTCTAATCATCGAATGGTCATTGGGCAGACAGTGAATGCAATCTGCCATGTTGAGATAAAAACACGGATAGATCTTTATGTCTAATCATCGAATGGTCATTGGGCAGACAGTGAATGCAATCTGCTATGCTGGGATAAAAACACGGACAGGTCTTTTGTCTAATCATCGAATGGCCAATGGGCAGACAGTGAATGCAATCTGCTATGCTGAGATAACAAACATAGATAGTCTTTATGTCTAATCATCGAATGGTCTATGGGCAGACAGTGAATGCAATCTGCTATGCTGGGATAAAAACATAGTTAGTCTTTATGTCTAATCACCGAATGGTCTATGGGCAGACAGTGAATGCAATCTGCTATGCTGGGATAAAAACATGGACAGGTCTTTATGTCTAAGCATCGAATGGTCCATGGGCAGACAGTGAATGCAATCTGCTATGCTGGGATAAAAACACGGACAGGTCTTTATGTCTAATCATCGAATGGTCAATGGGCAGGCAGTGAATGCAATGTGCTATGTTGGGATAAAAACACGGACAGGTCTTTATGTCTAATCATCGAATGGCCAATGGACAGACAGTGAATGCAATCGGCTGTGCTGAGATATAAACATAGATAGTCTTTATGTCTAATCATCGAATGGTTATTGGGCAGACAGTGAATGCAATCTGCCATGTTGAGATAAAAACATGGTTAGATCTTTATGTCTAATCATCGAATGGTCATTGGGCAGACAGTGAATGCAATCTGCCATGTTGAGATAAAAACACGGACAGGTCTTTATGTCTAATCATCGAATGGTCTTTGGGCAGACAGTGAATGCAATCTGCTATGTTGGGATAAAAATACGGACAGGTCTTTATGTCTAAGCATCGAATGGTCCATGGGCAGACAGTGAATGCAATCTGCTATGCTGGGATAAAAACATAGATAGTCTTTATGTCTAATCATCGAATGGTCTATGGGCAGACAGTGAATGCACTCTGCTATGCTGAGATAAAAACATAGATAGTCTTTATGTCTAATCATCGAATGGTCATTGGGCGGACAGTGAATGCAATCTGCTATGTTGAGATAAAAACACGGACAGGTCTTTATGTCTAATCATCGAATGGTCATTGGGCGGACAGTGAATGCAATCTGCTATGTTGGGATAAAAACATGGACATGTCTTTATGTCTAATTATCGAATGGCCAATGGGCAGACAGTGAATGCAATCTGCTATGCTGAGATAAAAACATAGATAGTCTTTATGTCTAATCATCGAATGGTCATTGGGCAGACAGTGAATGCAATCTGCTATGTTGGGATAAAAACACGGACAGGGGTTTATGTCTAATCATCGAATGTTCAATGGGCAGACAGTGAATGCAATGTGCTATGCTGGGATAAAAACACGGACAGGTCTTTATGTCTAATCATCGAATGGTCAATGGGCAGACAGTGAATGCAATGTGCTATGTTGGGATAAAAATACGGACAGGTGTTTATGTCTAATCATCGAATGGCCAATGGGCAGACAGTGAATGCGATCTGCTATGCTGAGATAAAAACATAAATAGTCTTTATGTCTAATCATCGAATGGTCCATGGGCAGACAGTGAATGCAATCTGCTATGCTGGGATAAAAACATAGATAGTCTTTATATCTAATCATCGAATGGTCTATGGGCAGACAGTGAATGCAATCTGCTATGCTGAGATAAAAACATAGATAGTCTTTATGTCTAATCATCGAATGGTCATTGGGCGGACAGTGAATGCAATCTGCTATGTTGGGATAAAAACACGGACGGGTCTTTATGTCTAATCATCGAATGGTCAATTGGCAGACAATAAAAGCAATCTGCCATGTTGAGATAAAAACACGGACAGGTCTTTATGTCTAATCATCGAATGGTCAATGGGCGGACAGTGAATGCAATCTGCTATGTTGGGATAAAAACACGGACATGACTTTATGTCTAATTATCGAATGGCCAATGGGCAGACAGTGAATGCAATCTGCTATGCTGAGATAAAAACATAGATAGTCTTTATGTCTAATCATCGAATGGTCACTGGGCAGACAGTGAATGCAGTCTGCTATGTTGGGATAAAAACACGGACAGGTCTTTATGTCTAATCATCGAATGGTAAATGGGCAGACAGTGAATGCAATCTGCTATGCTGGGATAAAAACATGGACAGGTCTTTATGTCTAATCATCGAATGGTCAATGGGCAGACAGTGAATGCAATCTGCTATGCTGGGATAAAAACACGGACAGGTCTTTATGTCAAAGCATCGAATGGTCATTGTGCAGACAGTGAATACAATCTGCTATGCTGGGATAAAAACACGGACAGGTCTTTATGTCTAAGCATCGAATGGTCAATGGGCAGACAGTGAATGCAATCTGCTATGCTGGGATAACAACACGGACAGGTCTTTATGCCTAATCATCGAATGGTCAATGGGCAGACAGTGAATGCAATCTGCTATGCTGGGATAAAAACACGGACAGGTCTTTATGTCTAATCATCGAATGGTCAATGGGCAGACAGTGAATGCAATCTGCTATGCTGGGATAAAAACACGGACAGGTCTTTATGTCTAATCATCGAATGGTCATTGGGCAGACAGTGAATGCAATCTGCTATGCTGGGATAAAAACACGGACAGGTGTTTATGTCTAATCATCGAATGGTCAATGGGCAGACAGTGAATGCAATCTGCTATGCTGGGATAAAAACACGGACAGATCTTTATGTCTAATCATCGAATGGTCATTGGGCAGACAGTGAATGCAATCTGCTATGCTGGGATAAAAACACGGACAGGTCTTTATGTCTAATCATCGAATGGCAAATGGGCAGACAGTGAATGCAATCTGCTATGCTGGGATAAAAACACGGACAGGTCTTCATGTCTAATCATCGAATTTTCATTAGGCAGACAGTGAATGCAATCTGCTATGCTGGGATAAAAACATGGACAGGTCTTTATGCCTAATCATCGAATGGTCATTGGGCAGACAGTGAATGCAATCTGCTATGCTGGGATAAAAACACGGACAGGTCTTTAAGTCTAATCATCGAATGGTCAATGGGCAGACAGTGAATGCAACCTGCTATGCTGGGATAAAAACATGGACATGTCTTTATGTCTAATCATCGAATGGTCAATGGGCAGACAGTGAATGCAATCTGCTATGCTGGGATAACAACACGGACAGATCTTTATGTCTAAACATCGAATGGTCAATGGGCAGACAGTGAATGCAATCTGCTATGCTAGGATAAAAACACGGACAGGTCTTTATGTCTAATCATCAAATGGTCAATGGGCAGACAGTGAATGCAATCTGCTATGCCGGGATAAAAACACGGACAGGTCTTTATGTCTAATCATCGAATGGTCAATGGGCAGACAGTGAATGCAATCTGCTATGCTGGGATAAAAACACGGACAGGTGTTTATGTCTAATCATCGAATGGTCAATGGGCAGACAGTGAATGCAATCTGCTATGCTGGGATAAAAACACGGACAGGTCTTTATGTCTAAGCATCGAATGGTCATTGTGCAGACAGTGAATGCAATCTGCTATGCTGGGATAAAAACACGGACAGGTCTTTATGTCTAATCATCGAATGGTCAATGGGCAGACAGTGAATGCAATCTGCTATGCTGGGATAAAAACACGGACAGGTGTTTATGTCTAATCATCGAATGGTCAATGGGCAGACAGTGAATGTAATCTGCTATGCAGGGATAAAAACACGGACAGGTCTTTATGTCTAAGCATCGAATGGTCATTGTGCAGACAGTGAATGCAATCTGCTATGCTGGGATAAAAACACGGACAGGTCTTTATGTCTAAGCATCGAATGGTCAATGGGCAGACAGTGAATGCAATCTGCTATGCTGGGATAAAAACACGGACAGATCTTTATGTCTAATCATCGAATGGTCATTGGGCAGACAGGGAATGCAATCTGCTATGCTGGGATAAAAACACGGACAGGTCTTTATGTCTAATCATCGAATGGCAAATGGGCAGACAGTGAATGCAATCTGCTATGCTGGGATAAAAACACGGACAGGTCTTCATGTCTAATCATCGAATGGTCATTAGGCAGACAGTGAATGCAATCTGCTATGCTGGGATAAAAACATGGACAGGTCTTTATGCCTAATCATCGAATGGTCATTGGGCAGACAGTGAATGCAATCTGCTATGCTGGGATAAAAACACGGACAGGTCTTTATGTCTAATCATCGAATGGTCAATGGGCAGACAGTGAATGCAACCTGCTATGCTGGGATAAAAACATGGACATGTCTTTATGTCTAATCATCGAATGGTCAATGGGCAGACAGTGAATGCAATCTGCTATGCTGGGATAAAAACACGGACAGATCTTTATGTCTAAACATCGAATGGTCAATGGGCAGACAGTGGATGGAATCTGCTATGCTAGGATAAAAACACGGACAGGTCTTTATGTCTAATCATTAAATGGTCAATGGGCAGACAGTGAATGCAATCTGCTATGCTGGGATAAAAACACGGACAGATCTTTATGTCTAAACATCGAATGGTCAATGGGCAGACAGTGGATGGAATCTGCTATGCTAGGATAAAAACACGGACAGGTCTTTATGTCTAATCATTAAATGGTCAATGGGCAGACAGTGAATGCAATCTGCTATGCTGGGATAAAACACGGACAGGTCTTTATGTCTAATCTTCGAATGGTCAATGGGCAGACAGTGAATGCAATCTGCTCTGCTGGGATAAAAATATGGATAGATCTTCATGTCTAATCAACGAATGGTCAATGAGCAGACAGTGAATGCCATCTGCTATGCTGGGATAAAAACACGGACAGGTCTTTATGTCTAATCATCGAAAGGTCATTGGGCAGACAGTGAATGCAATCTGCTATGCTGGGATAAAAACACGGACAGGGCTTTATGTCTAATCATCGAATGGTCAATGGGCAGACAGTGAATGCAATCTGCTATGCTGGGATAAAAACACGGACCGATCTTTATGTCTAAGCATCGAATGGTCAATGGGCAGACAGTGAATGCAATCTGCTATGCTGGGATAAAAACACGGACAGGTCTTTATGTCTAATCATCGAATGGTCAATGAGCAGACAGTGAATGTAATCTGCTATGCTAGGATAAAAAAAGGACAGGGCTTTATGTCTAATCATCGAATGGCAAATGGGCAGACAGTGAATGCAATCTGCTATGCTGGGATAAAAATACGGACAGGTCTTGATGTCTAATCATCGAATGGTCATTAGGCAGACAGTGAATGCAATCTGCTATGCTGGGATAAAAACATGGACAGGTCTTTATGCCTAATCATCGAATGGTCATTGGGCAGACAGTGAATGCAATCTGCTATGCTGGGATAAAAACACGGACAGGTCTTTATGTCTAATCATCGAATGGTCAATGGGCAGACAGTGAATGCAATTTGCTATGCTGGGATAAAAACACGGACAGGTCTTTATGTCTAATCATCGAATGGTCAATGGGCAGACAGTGAATGTAATCTGCTATGCTAGGATAAAAAAAGGACAGGTCTTTATGTCTAATCATCAAATGGTCAATGGGCAGACAGTGAATGCAATCTGCTATGCTGGGATAAAAATATGGATAGATCTTCATGTCTAATCATCGAATGGTCAATGAGCAGACAGTGAATGCAATCTGCTATGCTGGGATAAAAACACGGACAGGCCTTTATGTCTAAGCATCGAATGGTCATTGGGCAGACAGTGAATGCAATCTGCTATGCTGGGATAAAAACACGGACAGGTCTTTATGTCAAATCGTCGAATGGTTATTTGGGCAGACAGTGAATGCAATCTGCTATGCTGGGATAAAAACACGGACAGGCCTTTATGTCTAATCATCGAATGGTCATTAGGCGGACAGTGAATGCAATCTGCTATACTTGGATAAAAACATGGACAGGTCTTGATGTCTAATCATCGAATGGTCAATGTGCAGACAGAGAATGCAATCTGCTATGCTGGGATAAAAACATGGATAGAACTATATGTCGAATCAACGAATGGTCCATGGGCAGACAGTGAATGCAATCTGCTATGCTGGGGTAATACACGGACAGGTCTTTATGTCTAATCTTCGAATGGCCAATGGGCAGACAGTGAATGCAATCTGCTATGCTGGGATAAAAACACGGACAGGTCTTTATGTCTAAGAATCGAATGGTCAATGGGCAGACAGTGAATGCAATTTTCTATGCTGGGATAAAAATAGGGACAGGTCTTTATGTCTAAGCATCGAATGGTCATTGGGCAGGCAGTGAATGCAATCTGCTATGCTGGGATAAAAACACGGACAGGTCTTTATGTCTAATCATCGAATGGTCAATGGGCAGACAGTGAATGCAACCTGCTATGCTGGGATAAAAACACGGACAGGTCTTTATGTCTAATCATCGAATGGTCAATGGGCAGACAGTGAATGCAATCTGCTATGCTGGGATAAAAACACGGACAGATCTTTATGTCTAATCATCGAATGATCAATGGGCAGAGCGTGAATGCAATTTGCTATGCTGGGATAAAAACACGGACAGGTCTTTATGTCTAAACATCGAATGGTCAATGGGCAGACAGTGAATGCAATTTGCTATGCTGGGATAAAAATAGGGACAGGTCTTCATGTCTAAGCATCGAATGGTCATTGGGCAGGCAGTGAGTGCAATCTGCTATGCTGGGATAAAAACACGGACAGGTCTTTATGTCTAATCATCGAATGGTCAATGGGCAGACAGTGAATGCAATCTGCTATGCTGGGATAAAAACACGGACAGGTGTTTATGTCTAATCATCGAATGGTCAATGGGCAGACAGTGAATGCAATCTGCTATGCTGGGATAAAAACACGGACAGGTCTTTATGTCTAAGCATCGAATGGTCATTGTGCAGAAAGTGAATGCAATCTGCTATGCTGGGATAAAAATAGGGACAGGTCTTCATGTCTAAGCATCGAATGGTCATTGGGCAGGCAGTGAGTGCAATCTGCTATGCTGGGATAAAAACACGGACAGGTCTTTATGTCTAATCATCGAATGGTCAATGGGCAGACAGTGAATGCAATCTGCTATGCTGGGATAAAAACACGGACAGGTCTTTATGTCTAAGCATCGAATGGTCAATGGGCAGACAGTGAATGCAATCTGCTATGCTGGGATAAAAACACGGACAGGTTTTTATGTCTAATCATCGAATGGCAAATGGGCAGACAGTGAATGCAATCTGCTATGCTGGGATAAAAACACGGACAGGTCTTCATGCCTAATCATGGAATGGTCATTAGGCAGACAGTGAATGCAATCTGCTCTGCTGGGATAAAAACATGGACAGGTCTTTATGCCTAATCATTGAATGGTCATTGGGCAGACAGTGAATGCAATCTGCTATGCTGGGATAAAAACACGGACAGGTCTTTATGTCTAATCATCGAATGGCAAATGGGCAGACAGTGAATGCAATCTGCTATGCTGGGATAAAAACACGGACAGGTCTTCATGTCTAATCATGGAATGGTCATTAGGCAGACAGTGAATGCAATCTGCTCTGCTGGAATAAAAACATGGACAGGTCTTTATGCCTAATCATCGAATGGTCAATGGGCAGGCAGTGAATGCAATCTGCTATGCTGGGATAAAAACACGGACAGGTCTTTATGTCTAATCATCGAATGGTCAATGGGCAGGCAGTGAATGCAATCTGCTATGCTGGGATAAAAACACGGACAGGTGTTTATGTCTAATCATCGAATGGTCAATGGGCAGACAGTGAATGCAATCTGCTATGCTGGGATAAAAACACGGACAGATCTTTATGTCTAATCATCGAATGGTCATTGGGCAGACAGTGAATGCAATCTGCTATGCTGGGATAAAAACACGGACAGGTCTTTATGTCTAATCATCGAATGGCAAATGGGCAGACAGTGAATGCAATCTGCTATGCTGGGATAAAAACACGGACAGGTCTTCATGTCTAATCATCGAATTTTCATTAGGCAGACAGTGAATGCAATCTGCTATGCTGGGATAAAAACATGGACAGGTCTTTATGCCTAATCATCGAATGGTCATTGGGCAGACAGTGAATGCAATCTGCTATGCTGGGATAAAAACACGGACAGGTCTTTAAGTCTAATCATCGAATGGTCAATGGGCAGACAGTGAATGCAACCTGCTATGCTGGGATAAAAACATGGACATGTCTTTATGTCTAATCATCGAATGGTCAATGGGCAGACAGTGAATGCAATCTGCTATGCTGGGATAACAACACGGACAGATCTTTATGTCTAAACATCGAATGGTCAATGGGCAGACAGTGAATGCAATCTGCTATGCTAGGATAAAAACACGGACAGGTCTTTATGTCTAATCATCAAATGGTCAATGGGCAGACAGTGAATGCAATCTGCTATGCCGGGATAAAAACACGGACAGGTCTTTATGTCTAATCATCGAATGGTCAATGGGCAGACAGTGAATGCAATCTGCTATGCTGGGATAAAAACACGGACAGGTGTTTATGTCTAATCATCGAATGGTCAATGGGCAGACAGTGAATGCAATCTGCTATGCTGGGATAAAAACACGGACAGGTCTTTATGTCTAAGCATCGAATGGTCATTGTGCAGACAGTGAATGCAATCTGCTATGCTGGGATAAAAACACGGACAGGTCTTTATGTCTAATCATCGAATGGTCAATGGGCAGACAGTGAATGCAATCTGCTATGCTGGGATAAAAACACGGACAGGTGTTTATGTCTAATCATCGAATGGTCAATGGGCAGACAGTGAATGTAATCTGCTATGCAGGGATAAAAACACGGACAGGTCTTTATGTCTAAGCATCGAATGGTCATTGTGCAGACAGTGAATGCAATCTGCTATGCTGGGATAAAAACACGGACAGGTCTTTATGTCTAAGCATCGAATGGTCAATGGGCAGACAGTGAATGCAATCTGCTATGCTGGGATAAAAACACGGACAGATCTTTATGTCTAATCATCGAATGGTCATTGGGCAGACAGGGAATGCAATCTGCTATGCTGGGATAAAAACACGGACAGGTCTTTATGTCTAATCATCGAATGGCAAATGGGCAGACAGTGAATGCAATCTGCTATGCTGGGATAAAAACACGGACAGGTCTTCATGTCTAATCATCGAATGGTCATTAGGCAGACAGTGAATGCAATCTGCTATGCTGGGATAAAAACATGGACAGGTCTTTATGCCTAATCATCGAATGGTCATTGGGCAGACAGTGAATGCAATCTGCTATGCTGGGATAAAAACACGGACAGGTCTTTATGTCTAATCATCGAATGGTCAATGGGCAGACAGTGAATGCAACCTGCTATGCTGGGATAAAAACATGGACATGTCTTTATGTCTAATCATCGAATGGTCAATGGGCAGACAGTGAATGCAATCTGCTATGCTGGGATAAAAACACGGACAGATCTTTATGTCTAAACATCGAATGGTCAATGGGCAGACAGTGGATGGAATCTGCTATGCTAGGATAAAAACACGGACAGGTCTTTATGTCTAATCATTAAATGGTCAATGGGCAGACAGTGAATGCAATCTGCTATGCTGGGATAAAAACACGGACAGATCTTTATGTCTAAACATCGAATGGTCAATGGGCAGACAGTGGATGGAATCTGCTATGCTAGGATAAAAACACGGACAGGTCTTTATGTCTAATCATTAAATGGTCAATGGGCAGACAGTGAATGCAATCTGCTATGCTGGGATAAAACACGGACAGGTCTTTATGTCTAATCTTCGAATGGTCAATGGGCAGACAGTGAATGCAATCTGCTCTGCTGGGATAAAAATATGGATAGATCTTCATGTCTAATCAACGAATGGTCAATGAGCAGACAGTGAATGCCATCTGCTATGCTGGGATAAAAACACGGACAGGTCTTTATGTCTAATCATCGAAAGGTCATTGGGCAGACAGTGAATGCAATCTGCTATGCTGGGATAAAAACACGGACAGGGCTTTATGTCTAATCATCGAATGGTCAATGGGCAGACAGTGAATGCAATCTGCTATGCTGGGATAAAAACACGGACCGATCTTTATGTCTAAGCATCGAATGGTCAATGGGCAGACAGTGAATGCAATCTGCTATGCTGGGATAAAAACACGGACAGGTCTTTATGTCTAATCATCGAATGGTCAATGAGCAGACAGTGAATGTAATCTGCTATGCTAGGATAAAAAAAGGACAGGGCTTTATGTCTAATCATCGAATGGCAAATGGGCAGACAGTGAATGCAATCTGCTATGCTGGGATAAAAATACGGACAGGTCTTGATGTCTAATCATCGAATGGTCATTAGGCAGACAGTGAATGCAATCTGCTATGCTGGGATAAAAACATGGACAGGTCTTTATGCCTAATCATCGAATGGTCATTGGGCAGACAGTGAATGCAATCTGCTATGCTGGGATAAAAACACGGACAGGTCTTTATGTCTAATCATCGAATGGTCAATGGGCAGACAGTGAATGCAATTTGCTATGCTGGGATAAAAACACGGACAGGTCTTTATGTCTAATCATCGAATGGTCAATGGGCAGACAGTGAATGTAATCTGCTATGCTAGGATAAAAAAAGGACAGGTCTTTATGTCTAATCATCAAATGGTCAATGGGCAGACAGTGAATGCAATCTGCTATGCTGGGATAAAAATATGGATAGATCTTCATGTCTAATCATCGAATGGTCAATGAGCAGACAGTGAATGCAATCTGCTATGCTGGGATAAAAACACGGACAGGCCTTTATGTCTAAGCATCGAATGGTCATTGGGCAGACAGTGAATGCAATCTGCTATGCTGGGATAAAAACACGGACAGGTCTTTATGTCAAATCGTCGAATGGTTATTTGGGCAGACAGTGAATGCAATCTGCTATGCTGGGATAAAAACACGGACAGGCCTTTATGTCTAATCATCGAATGGTCATTAGGCGGACAGTGAATGCAATCTGCTATACTTGGATAAAAACATGGACAGGTCTTGATGTCTAATCATCGAATGGTCAATGTGCAGACAGAGAATGCAATCTGCTATGCTGGGATAAAAACATGGATAGAACTATATGTCGAATCAACGAATGGTCCATGGGCAGACAGTGAATGCAATCTGCTATGCTGGGGTAATACACGGACAGGTCTTTATGTCTAATCTTCGAATGGCCAATGGGCAGACAGTGAATGCAATCTGCTATGCTGGGATAAAAACACGGACAGGTCTTTATGTCTAAGAATCGAATGGTCAATGGGCAGACAGTGAATGCAATTTTCTATGCTGGGATAAAAATAGGGACAGGTCTTTATGTCTAAGCATCGAATGGTCATTGGGCAGGCAGTGAATGCAATCTGCTATGCTGGGATAAAAACACGGACAGGTCTTTATGTCTAATCATCGAATGGTCAATGGGCAGACAGTGAATGCAACCTGCTATGCTGGGATAAAAACACGGACAGGTCTTTATGTCTAATCATCGAATGGTCAATGGGCAGACAGTGAATGCAATCTGCTATGCTGGGATAAAAACACGGACAGATCTTTATGTCTAATCATCGAATGATCAATGGGCAGAGCGTGAATGCAATCTGCTATGCTGGGATAAAAATATGGATAGATCTTCATGTCTAATCATCGAATGGTCAATGAGCAGACAGTGAATGCAATCTGCTATGCTGGGATAAAAACACGGACAGGCCTTTATGTCTAAGCATCGAATGGTCATTGGGCAGACAGTGAATGCAATCTGCTATGCTGGGATAAAAACACGGACAGGTCTTTATGTCAAATCGTCGAATGGTTATTTGGGCAGACAGTGAATGCAATCTGCTATGCTGGGATAAAAACACGGACAGGCCTTTATGTCTAATCATCGAATGGTCATTAGGCGGACAGTGAATGCAATCTGCTATACTTGGATAAAAACATGGACAGGTCTTGATGTCTAATCATCGAATGGTCAATGTGCAGACAGAGAATGCAATCTGCTATGCTGGGATAAAAACATGGATAGAACTATATGTCGAATCAACGAATGGTCCATGGGCAGACAGTGAATGCAATCTGCTATGCTGGGGTAATACACGGACAGGTCTTTATGTCTAATCTTCGAATGGCCAATGGGCAGACAGTGAATGCAATCTGCTATGCTGGGATAAAAACACGGACAGGTCTTTATGTCTAAGAATCGAATGGTCAATGGGCAGACAGTGAATGCAATTTTCTATGCTGGGATAAAAATAGGGACAGGTCTTTATGTCTAAGCATCGAATGGTCATTGGGCAGGCAGTGAATGCAATCTGCTATGCTGGGATAAAAACACGGACAGGTCTTTATGTCTAATCATCGAATGGTCAATGGGCAGACAGTGAATGCAACCTGCTATGCTGGGATAAAAACACGGACAGGTCTTTATGTCTAATCATCGAATGGTCAATGGGCAGACAGTGAATGCAATCTGCTATGCTGGGATAAAAACACGGACAGATCTTTATGTCTAATCATCGAATGATCAATGGGCAGAGCGTGAATGCAATTTGCTATGCTGGGATAAAAACACGGACAGGTCTTTATGTCTAAACATCGAATGGTCAATGGGCAGACAGTGAATGCAATTTGCTATGCTGGGATAAAAATAGGGACAGGTCTTCATGTCTAAGCATCGAATGGTCATTGGGCAGGCAGTGAGTGCAATCTGCTATGCTGGGATAAAAACACGGACAGGTCTTTATGTCTAATCATCGAATGGTCAATGGGCAGACAGTGAATGCAATCTGCTATGCTGGGATAAAAACACGGACAGGTGTTTATGTCTAATCATCGAATGGTCAATGGGCAGACAGTGAATGCAATCTGCTATGCTGGGATAAAAACACGGACAGGTCTTTATGTCTAAGCATCGAATGGTCATTGTGCAGAAAGTGAATGCAATCTGCTATGCTGGGATAAAAATAGGGACAGGTCTTCATGTCTAAGCATCGAATGGTCATTGGGCAGGCAGTGAGTGCAATCTGCTATGCTGGGATAAAAACACGGACAGGTCTTTATGTCTAATCATCGAATGGTCAATGGGCAGACAGTGAATGCAATCTGCTATGCTGGGATAAAAACACGGACAGGTCTTTATGTCTAAGCATCGAATGGTCAATGGGCAGACAGTGAATGCAATCTGCTATGCTGGGATAAAAACACGGACAGGTCTTTATGTCTAATCATCGAATGGCAAATGGGCAGACAGTGAATGCAATCTGCTATGCTGGGATAAAAACACGGACAGGTCTTCATGCCTAATCATGGAATGGTCATTAGGCAGACAGTGAATGCAATCTGCTCTGCTGGGATAAAAACATGGACAGGTCTTTATGCCTAATCATCGAATGGTCATTGGGCAGACAGTGAATGCAATCTGCTATGCTGGGATAAAAACACGGACAGGTCTTTATGTCTAATCATCGAATGGCAAATGGGCAGACAGTGAATGCAATCTGCTATGCTGGGATAAAAACACGGACAGGTCTTCATGTCTAATCATGGAATGGTCATTAGGCAGACAGTGAATGCAATCTGCTCTGCTGGAATAAAAACATGGACAGGTCTTTATGCCTAATCATCGAATGGTCAATGGGCAGGCAGTGAATGCAATCTGCTATGCTGGGATAAAAACACGGACAGGTCTTTATGTCTAATCATCGAATGGTCAATGGGCAGACAGTGAATGCAATCTGCTATGCTGGGATAAAAACACGGACAGGTCTTTATGTCTAATCATCGAATGGTCATTGGGCAGACAGTGAATGCAATCTGCTATGCTGGGATAAAAACACGGACAGGTGTTTATGTCTAATCATCGAATGGTCAATGGGCAGACAGTGAATGCAATCTGCTATGCTGGGATAAAAACACGGACAGATCTTTATGTCTAATCATCGAATGGTCATTGGGCAGACAGTGAATGCAATCTGCTATGCTGGGATAAAAACACGGACAGGTCTTTATGTCTAATTATCGAATGGCAAATGGGCAGACAGTGAATGCAATCTGCTATGCTGGGATAAAAACACGGACAGGTCTTCATGTCTAATCATCGAATTTTCATTAGGCAGACAGTGAATGCAATCTGCTATGCTGGGATAAAAACATGGACAGGTCTTTATGCCTAATCATCGAATGGTCATTGGGCAGACAGTGAATGCAATCTGCTATGCTGGGATAAAAACACGGACAGGGTTTATGTCCAATCATCGAATGGTCAATGGGCAGACAGTGAATGCAACCTGCTATGCTGGGATAAAAACATGGACATGTCTTTATGTCTAATCATCGAATGGTCAATGGGCAGACAGTGAATGCAATCTGCTATGCTGGGATAACAACACGGACAGATCTTTATGTCTAAACATCGAATGGTCAATGGGCAGACAGTGAATGCAATCTGCTATGCTAGGATAAAAACACGGACAGGTCTTTATGTCTAATCATCAAATGGTCAATGGGCAGACAGTGAATGCAATCTGCTAGGCTGGGATAAAAACACGGACAGGTCTTTATGTCTAATCATCGAATGGTCAATGGGCAGACAGTGAATGCAATCTGCTATGCTGGGATAAAAACACGGACAGGTGTTTATGTCTAATCATCGAATGGTCAATGGGCAGACAGTGAATGCAATCTGCTATGCTGGGATAAAAACACGGACAGGTCTTTATGTCTAAGCATCGAATGGTCATTGTGCAGACAGTGAATGCAATCTGCTATGCTGGGATAAAAACACGGACAGGTCTTTATGTCTAATCATCGAATGGTCAATGGGCACACAGTGAATGCAATCTGCTATGCTGGGATAAAAACACGGACAGGTGTTTATGTCTAATCATCGAATGGTCAATGGGCAGACAGTGAATGCAATCTGCTATGCTGGGATAAAAACACGGACAGGTCTTTATGTCTAAGCATCGAATGGTCATTGTGCAGACAGTGAATGCAATCTGCTATGCTGGGATAAAAACACGGACAGGTCTTTATGTCTAAGCATCGAATGGTCAATGGGCAGACAGTGAATGCAATCTGCTATGCTGGGATAAAAACACGGACAGATCTTTATGTCGAATCATCGAATGGTCATTGGGCAGACAGTAAATGCAATCTGCTATGCTGGGATAAAAACACGGACAGGTCTTTATGTCTAATCATCGAATGGCAAATGGGCAGACAGTGAATGCAATCTGCTATGCTGGGATAAAAACACGGACAGGTCTTCATGTCTAATCATCGAATGGTCATTAGGCAGACAGTGAATGCAATCTGCTATGCTGGGATAAAAACATGGACAGGTCTTTATGCCTAATCATCGAATGGTCATTGGGCAGACAGTGAATGCAATCTGGTATGCTGGGATAAAAACACGGACAGGTCTTTATGTCTAATCATCGAATGGTCAATGGGCAGACAGTGAATGCAACCTGCTATGCTGGGATAAAAACATGGACATGTCTTTATGTCTAATCATCGAATGGTCAATGGGCAGACAGTGAATGCAATCTGCTATGCTGGGATAAAAACACGGACAGATCTTTATGTCTAAACATCGAATGGTCAATGGGCAGACAGTGGATGGAATCTGCTATGCTAGGATAAAAACACGGACAGGTCTTTATGTCTAATCATCAAATGGTCAATGGGCAGACAGTGAATGCAATCTGCTATGCTGGGATAAAACACGGACAGGTCTTTATGTCTAATCTTCGAATGGTCAATGGGCAGACAGTGAATGCAATCTGCTCTGCTGGGATAAAAATATGGATAGATCTTCATGTCTAATCAACGAATGGTCAATGAGCAGACAGTGAATGCCATCTGCTATGCTGGGATAAAAACACGGACAGGTCTTTATGTCTAATCATCGAAAGGTCATTGGGCAGACAGTGAATGCAATCTGCTATGCTGGGATAAAAACACGGACAGGGCTTTATGTCTAATCATCGAATGGTCAATGGGCAGACAGTGAATGCAATCTGCTATGCTGGGATAAAAACACGGACCGATCTTTATGTCTAAGCATCGAATGGTCAATGGGCAGACAGTGAATGCAATCTGCTATGCTGGGATAAAAACACGGACAGGTCTTTATGTCTAATCATCGAATGGTCAATGAGCAGACAGTGAATGTAATCTGCTATGCTAGGATAAAAAAAGGACAGGGCTTTATGTCTAATCATCGAATGGCAAATGGGCAGACAGTGAATGCAATCTGCTATGCTGGGATAAAAATACGGACAGGTCTTTATGTCTAATCATCGAATGGTCATTAGGCAGACAGTGAATGCAATCTGCTATGCTGGGATAAAAACATGGACAGGTCTTTATGCCTAATCATCGAATGGTCATTGGGCAGACAGTGAATGCAATCTGGTATGCTGGGATAAAAACACGGACAGGTCTTTATGTCTAATCATCGAATGGTCAATGGGCAGACAGTGAATGCAATTTGCTATGCTGGGATAAAAACACGGACAGGTCTTTATGTCTAATCATCGAATGGTCAATGGGCAGACAGTGAATGTAATCTGCTATGCTAGGATAAAAAAAGGACAGGTCTTTATGTCTAATCATCAAATGGTCAATGGGCAGACAGTGAATGCAATCTGCTATGCTGGGATAAAAATATGGATAGATCTTCATGTCTAATCATCGAATGGTCAATGAGCAGACAGTGAATGCAATCTGCTATGCTGGGATAAAAACACGGACAGGCCTTTATGTCTAAGCATCGAATGGTCATTGGGCAGACAGTGAATGCAATCTGCTATGCTGGGATAAAAACACGGACAGGTCTTTATGTCAAATCGTCGAATGGTCATTTGGGCAGACAGTGAATGCAATCTGCTATGCTGGGATAAAAACACGGACAGGCCTTTATGTCTAATCATCGAATGGTCATTAGGCGGACAGTGAATGCAATCTGCTATACTTGGATAAAAACATGGACAGGTCTTGATGTCTAATCATCGAATGGTCAATGTGCAGACAGAGAATGCAATCTGCTATGCTGGGATAAAAACATGGATAGAACTATATGTCGAATCAACGAATGGTCCATGGGCAGACAGTGAATGCAATCTGCTATGCTGGGGTAATACACGGACAGGTCTTTATGTCTAATCTTCGAATGGCCAATGGGCAGACAGTGAATGCAATCTGCTATGCTGGGATAAAAACACGGACAGGTCTTTATGTCTAAGAATCGAATGGTCAATGGGCAGACATTGAATGCAATTTTCTATGCTGGGATAAAAATAGGGACAGGTCTTTATGTCTAAGCATCGAATGGTCATTGGCAGGCAGTGAATGCAATCTGCTATGCTGGGATAAAAACACGGACAGGTCTTTATGTCTAATCATCGAATGGTCAATGGGCAGACAGTGAATGCAACCTGCTATGCTGGGATAAAAACACGGACAGGTCTTTATGTCTAATCATCGAATGGTCAATGGGCAGACAGTGAATGCAATCTGCTATGCTGGGATAAAAACACGGACAGATCTTTATGTCTAATCATCGAATGATCAATGGGCAGAGCGTGAATGCAATTTGCTATGCTGGGATAAAAACACGGACAGGTCTTTATGTCTAAACATCGAATGGTCAATGGGCAGACAGTGAATGCAATTTGCTATGCTGGGATAAAAATAGGGACAGGTCTTCATGTCTAAGCATCGAATGGTCAATGGGCAGACAGTGAATGCAATCTGCTCTGCTGGGATAAAAATATGGATAGATCTTCATGTCTAATCAACGAATGGTCAATGAGCAGACAGTGAATGCCATCTGCTATGCTGGGATAAAAACACGGACAGGTCTTTATGTCTAATCATCGAAAGGTCATTGGGCAGACAGTGAATGCAATCTGCTATGCTGGGATAAAAACACGGACAGGGCTTTATGTCTAATCATCGAATGGTCAATGGGCAGACAGTGAATGCAATCTGCTATGCTGGGATAAAAACACGGACCGATCTTTATGTCTAAGCATCGAATGGTCAATGGGCAGACAGTGAATGCAATCTGCTATGCTGGGATAAAAACACGGACAGGTCTTTATGTCTAATCATCGAATGGTCAATGAGCAGACAGTGAATGTAATCTGCTATGCTAGGATAAAAAAAGGACAGGGCTTTATGTCTAATCATCGAATGGCAAATGGGCAGACAGTGAATGCAATCTGCTATGCTGGGATAAAAATACGGACAGGTCTTTATGTCTAATCATCGAATGGTCATTAGGCAGACAGTGAATGCAATCTGCTATGCTGGGATAAAAACATGGACAGGTCTTTATGCCTAATCATCGAATGGTCATTGGGCAGACAGTGAATGCAATCTGGTATGCTGGGATAAAAACACGGACAGGTCTTTATGTCTAATCATCGAATGGTCAATGGGCAGACAGTGAATGCAATTTGCTATGCTGGGATAAAAACACGGACAGGTCTTTATGTCTAATCATCGAATGGTCAATGGGCAGACAGTGAATGTAATCTGCTATGCTAGGATAAAAACACGGACAGGTCTTTATGTCTAATCATCGAAAGGTCATTGGGCAGACAGTGAATGCAATCTGCTATGCTGGGATAAAAACACGGACAGGGCTTTATGTCTAATCATCGAATGGTCAATGGGCAGACAGTGAATGCAATCTGCTATGCTGGGATAAAAACACGGACCGATCTTTATGTCTAAGCATCGAATGGTCAATGGGCAGACAGTGAATGCAATCTGCTATGCTGGGATAAAAACACGGACAGGTCTTTATGTCTAATCATCGAATGGTCAATGAGCAGACAGTGAATGTAATCTGCTATGCTAGGATAAAAAAAGGACAGGGCTTTATGTCTAATCATCGAATGGCAAATGGGCAGACAGTGAATGCAATCTGCTATGCTGGGATAAAAATACGGACAGGTCTTTATGTCTAATCATCGAATGGTCATTAGGCAGACAGTGAATGCAATCTGCTATGCTGGGATAAAAACATGGACAGGTCTTTATGCCTAATCATCGAATGGTCATTGGGCAGACAGTGAATGCAATCTGGTATGCTGGGATAAAAACACGGACAGGTCTTTATGTCTAATCATCGAATGGTCAATGGGCAGACAGTGAATGCAATTTGCTATGCTGGGATAAAAACACGGACAGGTCTTTATGTCTAATCATCGAATGGTCAATGGGCAGACAGTGAATGTAATCTGCTATGCTAGGATAAAAAAAGGACAGGTCTTTATGTCTAATCATCAAATGGTCAATGGGCAGACAGTGAATGCAATCTGCTATGCTGGGATAAAAATATGGATAGATCTTCATGTCTAATCATCGAATGGTCAATGAGCAGACAGTGAATGCAATCTGCTATGCTGGGATAAAAACACGGACAGGCCTTTATGTCTAAGCATCGAATGGTCATTGGGCAGACAGTGAATGCAATCTGCTATGCTGGGATAAAAACACGGACAGGTCTTTATGTCAAATCGTCGAATGGTCATTTGGGCAGACAGTGAATGCAATCTGCTATGCTGGGATAAAAACACGGACAGGCCTTTATGTCTAATCATCGAATGGTCATTAGGCGGACAGTGAATGCAATCTGCTATACTTGGATAAAAACATGGACAGGTCTTGATGTCTAATCATCGAATGGTCAATGTGCAGACAGAGAATGCAATCTGCTATGCTGGGATAAAAACATGGATAGAACTATATGTCGAATCAACGAATGGTCCATGGGCAGACAGTGAATGCAATCTGCTATGCTGGGGTAATACACGGACAGGTCTTTATGTCTAATCTTCGAATGGCCAATGGGCAGACAGTGAATGCAATCTGCTATGCTGGGATAAAAACACGGACAGGTCTTTATGTCTAAGAATCGAATGGTCAATGGGCAGACATTGAATGCAATTTTCTATGCTGGGATAAAAATAGGGACAGGTCTTTATGTCTAAGCATCGAATGGTCATTGGCAGGCAGTGAATGCAATCTGCTATGCTGGGATAAAAACACGGACAGGTCTTTATGTCTAATCATCGAATGGTCAATGGGCAGACAGTGAATGCAACCTGCTATGCTGGGATAAAAACACGGACAGGTCTTTATGTCTAATCATCGAATGGTCAATGGGCAGACAGTGAATGCAATCTGCTATGCTGGGATAAAAACACGGACAGATCTTTATGTCTAATCATCGAATGATCAATGGGCAGAGCGTGAATGCAATTTGCTATGCTGGGATAAAAACACGGACAGGTCTTTATGTCTAAACATCGAATGGTCAATGGGCAGACAGTGAATGCAATTTGCTATGCTGGGATAAAAATAGGGACAGGTCTTCATGTCTAAGCATCGAATGGTCATTGGGCAGGCAGTGAGTGCAATCTGCTATGCTGGGATAAAAACACGGACAGGTCTTTATGTCTAATCATCGAATGGTCAATGGGCAGACAGTGAATGCAATCTGCTATGCTGGGATAAAAACACGGACAGGTGTTTATGTCTAATCATCGAATGGTCAATGGGCAGACAGTGAATGCAATCTGCTATGCTGGGATAAAAACACGGACAGGTCTTTATGTCTAAGCATCGAATGGTCATTGTGCAGAAAGTGAATGCAATCTGCTATGCTGGGATAAAAATAGGGACAGGTCTTCATGTCTAAGCATCGAATGGTCATTGGGCAGGCAGTGAGTGCAATCTGCTATGCTGGGATAAAAACACGGACAGGTCTTTATGTCTAATCATCGAATGGTCAATGGGCAGACAGTGAATGCAATCTGCTATGCTGGGATAAAAACACGGACAGGTCTTTATGTCTAAGCATCGAATGGTCAATGGGCAGACAGTGAATGCAATCTGCTATGCTGGGATAAAAACACGGACAGGTCTTTATGTCTAATCATCGAATGGCAAATGGGCAGACAGTGAATGCAATCTGCTATGCTGGGATAAAAACACGGACAGGTCTTCATGTCTAATCATGGAATGGTCATTAGGCAGACAGTGAATGCAATCTGCTCTGCTGGGATAAAAACATGGACAGGTCTTTATGCCTAATCATCGAATGGTCATTGGGCAGACAGTGAATGCAATCTGCTATGCTGGGATAAAAACACGGAGAGGTCTTTATGTCTAATCATCGAATGGCAAATGGGCAGACAGTGAATGCAATCTGCTATGCTGGGATAAAAACACGGACAGGTCTTCATGTCTAATCATCGAATTTTCATTAGGCAGACAGTGAATGCAATCTGCTATGCTGGGATAAAAACATGGACAGGTCTTTATGTCTAATCATCGAATGGTCATTGGGCAGACAGTGAATGCAATCTGCTATGCTGGGATAAAAACACGGACAGGTCTTTATGACTAATCATCGAATGGTCAATGGGCAGACAGTGAATGCAACCTGCTATGCTGGGATAAAAACATGGACATGTCTTTATGTCTAATCATCGAATGGTCAATGGGCAGACAGTGAATGCAATCTGCTATGCTGGGATAACAACACGGACAGATCTTTATGTCTAAACATCGAATGGTCAATGGGCAGACAGTGAATGCAATCTGCTATGCTAGGATAAAAACACGGACAGGTCTTTATGTCTAATCATCAAATGGTCAATGGGCAGACAGTGAATGCAATCTGCTAGGCTGGGATAAAAACACGGACAGGTCTTTATGTCTAATCATCGAATGGTCAATGGGCAGACAGTGAATGCAATCTGCTATGCTGGGATAAAAACACGGACAGGTGTTTATGTCTAATCATCGAATGTTCAATGGGCAGACAGTGAATGCAATCTGCTATGCTGGGATAAAAACACGGACAGGTCTTTATGTCTAAGCATCGAATGGTCATTGTGCAGACAGTGAATGCAATCTGCTATGCTGGGATAAAAACACGGACAGGTCTTTATGTCTAATCATCGAATGGTCAATGGGCACACAGTGAATGCAATCTGCTATGCTGGGATAAAAACACGGACAGGTGTTTATGTCTAATCATCGAATGGTCAATGGGCAGACAGTGAATGCAATCTGCTATGCTGGGATAAAAACACGGACAGGTCTTTATGTCTAAGCATCGAATGGTCATTGTGCAGACAGTGAATGCAATCTGCTATGCTGGGATAAAAACACGGACAGGTCTTTATGTCTAAGCATCGAATGGTCAATGGGCAGACAGTGAATGCAATCTGCTATGCTGGGATAAAAACACGGACAGATCTTTATGTCTAATCATCGAATGGTCATTGAGGCAGACAGTAAATGCAATCTGCTATGCTGGGATAAAAACACGGAGAGGTCTTTATGTCTAATCATCGAATGGCAAATGGGCAGACAGTGAATGCAATCTGCTATGCTGGGATAAAAACACGGACAGGTCTTCATGTCTAATCATCGAATGGTCATTAGGCAGACAGTGAATGCAATCTGCTATGCTGGGATAAAAACATGGACAGGTCTTTATGCCTAATCATCGAATGGTCATTGGGCAGACAGTGAATGCAATCTGGTATGCTGGGATAAAAACACGGACAGGTCTTTATGTCTAATCATCGAATGGTCAATGGGCAGACAGTGAATGCAACCTGCTATGCTGGGATAAAAACATGGACATGTCTTTATGTCTAATCATCGAATGGTCAATGGGCAGACAGTGAATGCAATCTGCTATGCTGGGATAAAAACACGGACAGATCTTTATGTCTAAACATCGAATGGTCAATGGGCAGACAGTGGATGGAATCTGCTATGCTAGGATAAAAACACGGACAGGTCTTTATGTCTAATCATCAAATGGTCAATGGGCAGACAGTGAATGCAATCTGCTATGCTGGGATAAAACACGGACAGGTCTTTATGTCTAATCTTCGAATGGTCAATGGGCAGACAGTGAATGCAATCTGCTCTGCTGGGATAAAAATGTGGATAGATCTTCATGTCTAATCAACGAATGGTCAATGAGCAGACAGTGAATGCCATCTGCTATGCTGGGATAAAAACACGGACAGGGCTTTATGTCTAATCATCGAATGGTCAATGGGCAGACAGTGAATGCAATCTGCTATGCTGGGATAAAAACACGGACAGGGCTTTATGTCTAATCATCGAATGGTCAATGGGCAGACAGTGAATGCAATCTGCTATGCTGGGATAAAAACACGGACCGATCTTTATGTCTAAGCATCGAATGGTCAATGGGCAGACAGTGAATGCAATCTGCTATGCTGGGATAAAAACACGGACAGGTCTTTATGTCTAATCATCGAATGGTCAATGAGCATACAGTGAATGTAATCTGCTATGCTAGGATAAAAAAAGGACAGGTCTTTATGTCTAATCATCGAATGGCAAATGGGCAGACAGTGAATGCAATCTGCTATGCTGGGATAAAAATACGGACAGGTCTTTATGTCTAATCATCGAATGGTCATTAGGCAGACAGTGAATGCAATCTGCTATGCTGGGATAAAAACATGGACAGGTCTTTATGCCTAATCATCGAATGGTCATTGGGCAGACAGTGAATGCAATCTGCTATGCTGGGATAAAAACACGGACAGGTCTTTATGTCTAATCATCGAATGGTCAATGGGCAGACAGTGAATGCAATTTGCTATGCTGGGATAAAAACACGGACAGGTCTTTATGTCTAATCATCGAATGGTCAATGGGCAGACAGTGAATGTAATCTGCTATGCTAGGATAAAAAAAGGACAGGTCTCTATGTCTAATCATCAAATGGTCAATGGGCAGACAGTGAATGCAATCTGCTATGCTGGGATAAAAATATGGATAGATCTTCATGTCTAATCATCGAATGGTCAATGAGCAGACAGTGAATGCAATCTGCTATGCTGGGATAAAAACACGGACAGGCCTTTATGTCTAATCATCGAATGGTCATTAGGCGGACAGTGAATGCAATCTGCTATACTTGGATAAAAACATGGACAGGTCTTGATGTCTAATCATCGAATGGTCAATGTGCAGACAGAGAATGCAATCTGCTATGCTGGGATAAAAACATGGATAGAACTATATGTCGAATCAACGAATGGTCCATGGGCAGACAGTGAATGAAATCTGCTATGCTGGGGTAATACACGGACAGGTCTTTATGTCTAATCTTCGAATGGCCAATGGGCAGACAGTGAATGCAATCTGCTATGCTAGGATAAAAACACGGACAGGTCTTTATGTCTAAGAATCGAATGGTCAATGGGCAGACAGTGAATGCAATTTTCTATGCTGGGATAAAAATAGGGACAGGTCTTTATGTCTAAGCATCGAATGGTCATTGGGCAGGCAGTGAATGCAATCTGCTATGCTGGGATAAAAACACGGACAGGTCTTTATGTCTAATCATCGAATGGTCAATGGGCAGACAGTGAATGCAACCTGCTATGCTGGGATAAAAACACGGACAGGTCTTTATGTCTAATCATCGAATGGTCAATGGGCAGACAGTGAATGCAATCTGCTATGCTGGGATAAAAACACGGACAGATCTTTATGTCTAAGCATCGAATGATCAATGGGCAGACAGTGAATGCAATTTGCTATGCTGGGATAAAAACACGGACAGGTCTTTATGTCTAAACATCGAATGGTCAATGGGCAGACAGTGAATGCAATCTGCTATGCTAGGATAAAAACACGGACAGTTCTTTATGTCTAAGCATCGAATGGTCAATGGGCAGACAGTGAATGCAATTTGCTATGCTGGGATAAAAATAGGGACAGGTCTTCATGTCTAAGCATCGAATGGTCATTGGGCAGGCAGTGAGTGCAATCTGCTATGCTGGGATAAAAACACGGACAGGTCTTTATGTCTAATCATCGAATGGTCAATGGGCAGACAGTGAATGCAATCTGCTATGCTGGGATAAAAACACGGACAGGTGTTTATGTCTAATCATCGAATGGTCAATGGGCAGACAGTGAATGCAATCTGCTATGCTGGGATAAAAACACGGACAGGTCTTTATGTCTAAGCATCGAATGGTCTTTGTGCAGAAAGTGAATGCAATCTGCTATGCTGGGATAAAAATAGGGACAGGTCTTCATGTCTAAGCATCGAATGGTCATTGGGCAGGCAGTGAGTGCAATCTGCTATGCTGGGATAAAAACACGGACAGGTCTTTATGTCTAATCATCGAATGGTCAATGGGCAGACAGTGAATGCAATCTGCTATGCTGGGATAAAAACACGGACAGGTCTTTATGTCTAAGCATCGAATGGTCAATGGGCAGACAGTGAATGCAATCTGCTATGCTGGGATAAAAACACGGACAGGTCTTTATGTCTAATCATCGAATGGCAAATGGGCAGACAGTGAATGCAATCTGCTATGCTGGGATAAAAACACGGACAGGTCTTCATGTCTAATCATGGAATGGTCATTAGGCAGACAGTGAATGCAATCTGCTCTGCTGGGATAAAAACATGGACAGGTCTTTATGCCTAATCATCGAATGGTCATTGGGCAGACAGTGAATGCAATCTGCTATGCTGGGATAAAAACACGGACAGGTCTTTATGTCTAATCATCGAATGGTCAATGGGCAGACAGTGAATGCAACCTGCTATGCTGGAATAAAAACACGGACATGTCTTTATGTCTAATCATCGAATGGTCAATGGGCAGACAGTGAATGCAATCTGCTATGCTGGGATAAAAACACGGACAGATCTTTATGTCCAAGCATCGAATGATCAATGGGCAGACAGTGAATGCAATTTGCTATGCTGGGATAAAAGCACGGACAGGTCTTTATGTCTAAACATCGAATGGTCAATGGGCAGACAGTGAATTCAATCTGCTATGCTAGGATAAAAACACGGACAGGTCTTTATGTCTAATCATCAAATGGTCAATGGGCAGACAGTGAATGCAATCTGCTATGCTGGGATAAAACACGGACAGGTCTTTATGTCTAATCTTCGAATGGTCAATGGGCAGACAGTGAATGCAATCTGCTCTGCTGGGATAAAAATATGGATATATCTTCATGTCTAATCATCGAATGGTCAATGAGCAGACAGTGAATGCCATCTGCTATGCTGGGATAAAAACACGGACAGGTCTTTATGTCTAATCATCGAATGGTCAATGGGCAGACAGTGAATGCAATCTGCTATGCTGGGATAAAAACACGGACAGATCTTTATGTCTAAGCATCGAATGGTCAATGGGCAGACAGTGAATGCAATTTGCTATGCTGGGATAAAAACACTGACAGGTATTTATGTCTAATCATCGAATGGTCAATGGGCAGACAGTGAATGTAATCTGCTATGCTAGGATAAAAAAAGGACAGGTCTTTATGTCTAATCATCAAATGGTCAATGGGCAGACAGTGAATGCAATCTGCTATGCTGGGATAAAAATATGGATAGATCTTCATGTCTAATCATCGAATGGTCAATGAGCAGACAGTGAATGCAATCTGCTATGCTGGGATAAAAACACGGACAGGTCTTTATGTCTAATCATCGAATGGTCAATGGGCAGACAGTGAATGCAATCCGCTATGCTGGGATAAAAACACGGACAGGTCTTTATGTCTAAGCATCGAATGGTCATTGGGCAGACAGTGAATGCAATCTGCTATGCTGGGATAAAAACACGGACAGGTCTTTATGTCTAATCATCGAATGGTCATTGGGCTGACAGTGAATGCAATCTGCTATGCTGGGATAAAAACACGGACAGGTCTTTATGTCTAATCATCGAATGGTCAATGGGCAGACAGTGAATGCAATCTGCTATGCTGGGATAAAAACACGAACAGGTCTTTATGTCTAAGCATCGAATGGTCATTGGGCAGACAGGGAATGCAATCTGCTATGCTGGGATAAAAACACGGACAGGTCTTTATGTCTAATCATCGAATTGTCATTGGGCAGACAGTGAATGCAATCTGCTATGCTGGGATGAAAACACGGACAGGTCTTTATGTCTAATCATCGAATGGTAAATGGGCAGACAGTGAATGCAATCTGCTAAGCTGGGATAAAAGCACGGACAGATCTTTATGTCCAAGCATCGAATGATCAATGGGCAGACAGTGAATGCAATTTGCTATGCTGGGATAAAAACACGGACAGGTCTTTATGTCTAAACATCGAATGGTCAATGGGCAGACAGTGAATTCAATCTGCTATGCTAGGATAAAAACACGGACAGGTCTTTATGTCTAATCATCGAATGGTCAATGGGCAGACAGTGAATGCAATTTGCTATGCTGGGATAAAAACACTGACAGGTATTTATGTCTAATCATCGAATGGTCAATGGGCAGACAGTGAATGTAATCTGCTATGCTAGGATAAAAAAAGGACAGGTCTTTATGTCTAATCATCAAATGGTCAATGGGCAGACAGTGAATGCAATCTGCTATGCTGGGATAAAAATATGGATAGATCTTCATGTCTAATCATCGAATGGTCAATGAGCAGACAGTGAATGCAATCTGCTATGCTGGGATAAAAACACGGACAGGTCTTTATGTCTAATCGTCGAATGGTCAATGGGCAGACAGTGAATGCAATCCGCTATGCTGGGATAAAAACACGGACAGGTCTTTATGTCTAAGCATCGAATGGTCATTGGGCAGACAGTGAATGCAATCTGCTATGCTGGGATAAAAACACGGACAGGTCTTTATGTCTAATCATCAAATGGTCAATGGGCAGACAGTGAATGCAATCTTCTATGCTGGGATAAAAACACGCACCGGTCTTAATGTATAATCATCGAATGGTCATTAGGCAGACAGTGAATGCAATCTGCTATGCTGGGATAAAAACATGGACAGGCCTTTATGCCTAATCATCGAATGGTCATTGGGCAGACAGTGAATGCAATCTGCTATGCTGGGATAAACACACGGACAGGTCTTTATGTCTAAGCATTGAATGGTCAATGGGCAGACAGTGAATGCAATTTGCTATGCTGGGATGAAAATAGGGACAGGTCTTCATGTCTAAGCATCGAATGGTCATTGGCCTGACAGTGAATGCAATCTGCTATGCTGGGATAAAAACACGGACAGGTCTTTATGTCTAATCATCGAATGGTCAATGGGCAGACAGTGAATGCAATCTGCTATGCTGGGATAAAAACACGGACAGGTCTTTATGTCTAAGCATCGAATGGTCATTGGGCAGACAGGGAATGCAATCTGCTATGCTGGGATAAAAACACGGACAGGTCTTTATGTCTAATCATCGAATGGTCATTGGGCAGACAGTGAATGCAATCTGCTATGCTGGGATAAAAACACGGACAGGTCTTTATGTCTAATCATCGAATGGTAAATGGGCAGACAGTGAATGCAATCTGCTAAGCTGGGATAAAAGCACGGACAGGTCTTGATGTCTAATCATCGAATGGTCATTAGGCAGACAGTGAATGCAATCTGCTATGCTGGAATAAAAACAAGGACAGGTCTTTATGTCTAATCATCGAATGGTCAATGGGCAGACAGTGAATGCAATCTGCTATGCTGGGATAAAAACACGGACAGGTCTTTATGTCTAATCATCGAATGGTCATTAGGCAGACAGTGAATGCAATCTGCTATGCTGGAATAAAAACACGGACAGGTCTTTATGTCTAATCATCGAATGGTCAATGGACAGACAGTGAATTCAATCAGCTATGCTGAGATAAAAACATAGATAATCTTTATGTCTAATCATCGAATGGTCAATGGGCAGACAGTGAATGCAATCTGCCATGCTGGGATAAAAACACGGACAGGTCTTTATGTCTAAGCATCGAATGGTCATTAGGCAGACAGTGAATGCAATCGCTATGCTGGGATAAAAACATGGACAGGTCTTTATGCCTAATCATCGAATGGTCAATGGGCAGACAGTGAATTCAATCTGCCATGCTAAGATAAAAACAAGGACAGGTCTTTATGTCTAATCATCGAATGGTAAATCGGCAGACAGTGAATGCAATCTGCTATGCTAGGAAAAAAAAAGGATAGGTCTTTATGTCTAATCATCGAATGGCAAATGGGCAGACAGTGAATGCAATCTGCTATGCTGGGATAAAAACACGGAGAGGTCTTTATGTCTAATCATCGAATGGTCATTAGGCAGACAGTGAATGCAATCTGCTATGCTGGGATAAAAACATGGACAGGTCTTTATGCCTAATCATCGAATGGTCATTGGGCAGACAGTGAATGCAATCTGCTATGCTGGGATAAAAACACGGACAGGTCTTTATGTCTAATCGTCGAATGGTCAATGGGCAGACAGTGAATGCAATCTGCTATGCTGGGATAAAAACACGGACAGATCTTCATGTCTAAGCATCGAATGGTCAATGGGCAGACAGTGAATGCAATTTGCTATGCTGGGATAAAAACACGGACAGGTCTTTATGTCTAATCATCGAATGGTCAATGGGCAGACAGTGAATGTAATCTGCTATGCAAGGATAAAAAAAGGACAGGTCTTTATGTCTAATCATCAAATGGTCAATGGGCAGACAGTGAATGCAATCTGCTATGCTGGGATAAAAATATGGATAGATCTTCATGTCTAATCATCGAATGGTCAATGAGCAGACAGTGAATGCAATCTGCTATGCTGGGATAAAAACACGGACAGGTCTTTATGTCTAATCATCGAATGGTCAATGGGCAGACAGTGAATGCAATCTGCTATGCTGGGATAAAAACACGGACAGGTCTTTATGTCTAATCATCGAATGGTCATTAGGCAGACAGTGAATGCAATCTGCTATGCTGGGATAAAAACACGGACAGGTCTTTATGTCTAATCATCGAATGGTAAATGGGCAGACGGTGAATGCAATCTGCTATGCTGGGATAAAAACACGGACAGGTCTTAATGTCTAATCATCGAATGGTCATTAGGCAGACAGTGAATGCAATCTGCTATGCTGGGATAAAAACATGGACAGGCCTTTATGCCTAATCCTCGAATGGTCATTGGGCAGACAGTGAATGCAATCTGCTATGCTGGGATAAAAACACGGACAGGTCTTTATGTCTAAGCATCGAATGGTCAATGGGCAGACAGTGAATGCAATTTGCTATGCTGGGATAAAAATAGGGACAGGTCTTCATGTCTAAGCATCGAATGGTCATTGGGCAGACAGTGAGTGCAATCTGCTATGCTGGGATAAAAACACGGACAGGTCTTTATGTCTAATCATCGAATGGTCAATGGGCAGACAGTGAATGCAATCTGCTATGCTGGGATAAAAACACGGACAGGTCTTTATGTCTAATCATCGAATGGTCAATGGGCAGACAGTGAATGCAATCTGCTATGCTGGGATAAAATCACGGACAGGTCTTTATGTCTAAGCATCGAATGGTCATTGTGCAGACAGTGAATGCAATCTGCTATGCTGGGATAAAAACACGGACAGGTCTTTATGTCTAATCATCGAATGGTCATTGGGCAGACAGTGAATGCAATCTGCTATGCTGGGATAAAAACACGGACAGGTCTTTATGTCTAATCATCGAATGGTCAATGGGCAGACAGTGAATGCAATCTGCTATGCTGGGATAAAAACACGAACAGGTCTTTATGTCTAAGCATCGAATGGTCATTGGGCAGACAGGGAATGCAATCTGCTATGCTGGGATAAAAACACGGACAGGTCTTTATGTCTAATCATCGAATGGTCATTGGGCAGACAGTGAATGCAATCTGCTATGCTGGAATAAAAACACGGACAGGTCTTTATGTCTAATCATCGAATGGTCAATGGGCAGACAGTGAATGCAATCTGCCATGCTAAGATAAAAACACGGACAGGTCTTTATGTCTAAGCATCGAATGGTCCATGGGCAGACAGTGAATGCAATTTGCTATGCTGGGATAAAAACACGGACAGGTCTTTATGTCTAATCATCGAATGATCAATGGGCAGACAGTGAATTCAATCAGCTATGCTGAGATAAAAACGTAGATAATCTTTATGTCTAATCATCGAATGTTCAATGGGCAGACAGTGAATGCAATCTGCCATGCTAAGATAAAAACACGGACAGGTCTTTATGTCTAATCATCGAATGGTCAATGGGCAGACAGTGAATTCAATCAGCTATGCTGAGATAAAAACATAGATAGTCTTTATGTCTAATCATCGAATGGTCAATGGGCAGACAGTGAATGCAATCTGCCATGCTAAGATAAAAACACGGACAGGTATTTATGTCGAATCATCGAATGGTCAATGGGCAGACAGTGAATTCAATCTGCTATGCTGAGATAAAAATATAGATAGTCTTTATGTCTAATCATCGAATGGTCCATGGGCAGACAGTGAATGCAATCTGCCATGCTAAGATAAAAACACGGACAGGTCTTTATGTCTAATCATGGAATGGTCAATGGGCAGACAGTGAATTCAATCTGCTATGCTGAGATAAAAAGATAGATAGTCTTTATGTCTGATCATCGGATGGTCCATGGGCAGACCGTGAATGCAATCTGTTATGCTGGGATATAAACACGGACAGGTCTTTATGTCTAATCATCGAATGGTAAATGGGCAGACCGTGAATGCAATCTGCTATGCTGGGATAAAAACACGGACAGGTCTTTATGTCTAATCATCGAATAGTCATTAGGCAGACAGTGAATGCAATCTGCTATGCTGGGATAAAAACATGGACAAGTCTTTATGTCTAATCATCGAATGGTAAATGGGCAGACAGTGAATGCAATCTGCCATGCTGGGATTAAAACATGGACAGTTCCCCCCCCCCGGGTCAGTCCACCCCCAGGCAATGCCCCTCCGGACAATTCCCTCCCACGACAACCCCCTCCCCCCACCCCCCAGGACAATTCTCCCCGGACAATTCCCCTCGGACAATTCTCCCCTAGGACAATTCCCCCCTGGACAACGCCCCCCGAGACAAATCCCCCCTGGACCACTCCCCGCCCCCCCGAATATTCCCCTCTGAACAATTTCCCCTAGGACAACTCCCCCTCGATAACCGATCCGCAGGGTCTCACTAATAGCAGAGCCATCGATGTATGTTACACAAGTTAAAGTTACATGTCGAGCTCTTTCCCGCCAAAACGAATGCGGTCCAAATACAAATAAGAATCATTCCTTGAATCATTCAAGATTTCTTTTGTCCATACTCCACCCATGCCAGACTGCCAACTAGTGTCTCTTAGCCTTGCCGGTGGTATCAATTTACCACAAGTTTTCATATTAGTGGTAAACGTCATCAGTTTTTGTGTGCTTTGCGATGCTTTGGTATAAGTAGCAGTGCCGCGACAGAGTTCTGTGGTGTCCGGTGATAGACACGTTTGCCACACCACAGCCGAAACGGTGATGTTTATCAGGTTTCGGAATTTGTAGAATGCAACATTCGAGTTTTCTACAAATTTTGATATAAATTTCGCCTGGGCTAGTTTTGGCGGGAAAGAACTCGACATGCAACTTTAACTGCCATCAGCCTAAGACTATGGAGGCCCAGGGCTTATTGTGAGCTTGTTGAGACAGCACTTCTCAGTGTATATGAATGAATCTACAATGCAACCTAACGGGTTTTAGAACAGACAGCGCCACGCTCTTTCACACGCTTGACCGGTGGGGATTGTCTGGGAGGAAGGGGCCGAGGCTTTTCTATTTGGAGAGACGTGGGATGTTCGGAAAATTGTCTCGGGGGTGGTTGTCTGGGGGGGAATTGTCCGCGGGGGGAGTTGTCCGGGGGGGAGCTGTCCGGGGGAGACTTGTCCTAGGGGGGAATTGTCCGGGGGGGGGAGTTTTTTTCCGGGGGGGGGCCACTCTCTGGGGTAACCGAATATGGGTGGGGTGTGTCCACTTTCTTGGGCGCCCGAAGGGGGGGGGGGGCGTTCACTCTCTGGGGGGACCAGAGGGAACGAGGGGTGGTGGTGGTGGACCAAAACAATGGATCTGCTGCGCTTTTTGAATGAATGTCTCCGTGATTTTCAGCCTGGCCCACCCAGCCCGGGGTGGTGTGTACGTATCTGATCGGCGGGGCCGAGGTCAAGCTTTCCTGGGAGTACGAGCTGGGGGGCACTGACCCCAACCCCCCGACCATCCGCTGGTACAAGGGTAATACCACGGCGGGGGCGCTCATCGCCACCTACCTGTTCCAGCAAGGCACGTTCCACCCCAACGCCCCTTACGACTCGCCGGGCAAGATACGGTTCCATCAGATGGCCGCGCCCGGCCATTCCAGCGCCACTATCATCATGACGGCCATCGAGGCCACTGACGTGTCCCAGTACTCCGTTGTCATACAGGACGTGGGCGACAATACCAACGCGGCAATCGTAGGTAGGTACGCACGAGCACAAGCTCCCCGCACGGTGGCGCTACGTACGCAAGCTTCGCTTTTATAGAACTAAAGAGGTCAAAATACAAATAATAATCAGTCCTTGAATCATTCAAGATTTCTTTTGTCTATACTCCACCTATGCCAGACTGCCAAATAGTGTCTCTTAGCCTTGCCCGTTATATCAATTTACCCAAAAAAAATCATTTTAGTGGTAAACGTCATCCGTTTGTGTGCTTCGCGATGCTTTGGTATAAGCAGCAGTGACGCGGCGATGTTTATCAGGTTTCTGAGTTTATAGAATGAAACAATCGAGTTTTTTGCACATTTTGATATAAATTTCGCCTGGGTTTAGTTTTGGCGGGAAAGAACTCGACATGCAACTGTAAAATAATTATAAGAAATTACAGCTGATTTGACCGTTTTTCAAGAATCTTGAAATTTGCCCCGGGCCGACAGCAGCCATATAAAAGCGAAATTATAATTTTAGGAACAAGACATAAAAATAACGAGCTCTAGGAATTTAGTACAGCAAAAAACATTTTGTACTCTTAGTTATAATTGTGGCATACTTTTCATCGCCTGATACAGTGTGTTAGGCTGGACCCCCGGCACTAATGTGTAGAAATGCGCGACGCATTTTTCCTATCAAATTGGGCAGCGCCGCCCTGGCGAGCGAGTGTGAAAATGCATTGAGCAAGTGGGCGACAACAGAGACATAATGGAGCCCTAGAAGAGTGAGTCCAAGGCAGAGACTGGGGTCTCGATGGTGATAGCGTTTTGAACGTAATATGGATGGTTAGACAGGTTAAGTGGGCGATGCAAGTCAAAAGGTGCGTGTAGCCGCACCTACAACTGTCGCCGTTGTTACATTTACTCCTCTGCTGTATCTCTCTCATTTTCGTTTCATACGTTACCGTAAAGTTGTTAACATGCCTTATTGCTTTAAGATTCTCCATGCATATCCATATACACGCTACAGCACGCGCTCTCCGACAAAGTCAAACTTGCACTTCATTATAAACCTCAATTTGCATCAAACGCGAATCAACTGATGTATATGCTATATACCCCCGCCCCCCCCCCCCCAACCTCAAACACCCACACACCCACCCATCTCCACTCTTCCCCTTTGCGATGTAAATTGGGCTCCATCTGTTTTGGTGTGGAGCCCCACCCCCCCCCCCTCCCCGGTTCTCCACTCCACACATCAGGTCGCTGAGTAATTTCTCTCGTAACAGCCCCCTGCCCCCCACCCCCCCACCCGCCTGCAACAAAAAAGAAACCCCTTCGTCTCCCTCTCACCAGGGATCGCCCTGGTTATGTATACACCATAGAGTGGGGCGGGGGTACCTTCTCCGATTTCTAAGATTGGCATCCAGGAATTCTTGGAGATTCGCGATCAGATGCTGGCAATATTGATAGATCGTAATCCGTATAATTCCTGGTCTCCTCCAACGAGCAGACACTTTGCCTATTTACCGCTAACCGCCCACGTTTAAAATTTCCTGTTCTTTGAGATTTTATGTTGCTCTCCCTAATTCTTGGGGATTCACGATTCAGAGGAGGTTAAGTAACCAATTCATCTTTAATTCACAACGTTGCAGAGGGTGACCTTGAATTTGGCGACACCATCGTGGTCGATGTCGAGACCTTGACCTTGGAGCCGCTCATTCACATCGACACAATCGACTCCAACAATCTGACCATGAACTTGGAGGGCTGTACCGAGGCCTTGACGGCTAACATCAACATCAGCTACACGGACTCCGGCCCAACCACCCCCACCCAGATCGCTACCTGCACGGACGTCACCGCGTGCACTATTTACGGTGTCAGCAGTGATGGACTCATCACAGTGACGGTCGAGGCGGTCATTACGCAAACAAACAAAGCAATAGATCCGGTGTCATTTGACATGTTTCCAGGTTGGTTGGTTTAATTAACTAAGAACCCTTCAACCTCTTTTACTTCGCTACAATAAAAGATTATCTAGACTCTAGACGATCTTTGCTACAATAGACGACTTTGCAAATCATAGTTGATAGATCATTCCACCGTGAGACGCCACTGCATGTGTAATGCATTGTGGGTCGTTCTTTTGTTCTAACCCAGCGTCAATATGGCGTCATTCTATGACTGCAGATTTAGTAGACAGTTAATCATTCTATATTGTCACGTAGATAAAGAACACGTTTTATTTCCTGGGTGTAACTTAGATAACCTCATTAACTTCATACATTCTATGGTTTTACCCTTGAAGTACTGCATATATATCAATAGAATAATTGAAGATAACACAAAAATATTGCCTAGAACTCTTTGCACCAGTAACGGTTTTCCCAATACGGCGGATATTTGCGAAGTCATGTATAGAAACAGTCAAAGTAGAATTAAGGGGCCGTGTCTCCGGGAGTAACGCCTACTCTTTGCGAAGAAAGACACGTACGTGCCTTGCACATACAGTTGCACAATTGGGATTCGAACCACGCACCAGCTGCTTGCGATGAGAAATGTAGCCTCGACACTAAGGGGTGGAAGGGTGGAAGCGGAGGGGGTGGGGGTGGGGATGGGCATTGAGGAGGCATGTACACTCCCCGCCCCTGTTTAGCAGCTTTCTAGAACCCTAATATTTCCGGATGAAAATTTATGTTTTTGACAAAAATTGAGGGCGACAAATAGCATTCCTTTGTGCTTTTAGAGAATACTTACGACCTACTTTCTGGCAACTCTGGCCTCCTCCCTCGCACTGTCTGTGGCGACCTGACATCCAGCAATGTAGCTGCGGCTAGGGATCGATGGAGAGGGTGGGGGGGGGGGGTATTTCCTCGGGAATGGGGCTTTAACTTCACCGTGAATTGGGAATGAGAAAGATAATTCGTTGTGAACTGGGCATGGTATATAAGCCAACCGTCGTGATTAAGGATTTACATCCATTGTAAACTGAGGATTTGAATATTAAATAACCGTCATTGGTAAAATTGGATTTCATTATCCACCCGTCCCATTGTATGCGGGGAGTTTGATATTTAATTCATCGTGATCTATGAACAAAGAAACTTATTCTTTAAGATTTGGGAATACGCCCCCCCCCCTCCTTGCCCCCCCCCCCCCCATCGATCAATGATCACTAAAATTCCTATAGTTCGTGGCTATATAACTAGCTCTATATACACTACACATATCAGCATGTGAACAATGTGTGCGAATCGCGGGGAAACACTGCAAATACTGTCGAGAAAGCTCACCTCTGTAACCTCGGTAACCTCTATAACTTCTGACGCATCTTGTTTCAGTTTTCGAAAGGCAAACGGTACCGGATTTGAGGGCGTCTCAGGGCGATAACGTCACCATTCCGTGGGTTTACAGCTGGACTCCGAATAACTACACCGCGCTGCGGTGGATGAAAGACAACCAGGAAATCGCCCTGTACGATTTCACCAATGACACCTTCGAGGTGAATGGTACTAGCAAACTGGGTTTCGATACCAGTCAAGCCAAGGTGGATGCGTCATTGACTATCTACCAGTTCATGGAAGATGACGCTGGCAGCTACACCGTCGACCTGTTTGGTGAATATACGTCCAAGCCCACGGTGTTGGGGATAACAGGGGTCGAGGAGCCTTCAGGTAAGAGGACATCTCAAACAAACAACCTCAGTGCGATCACCACTTGTGCTGTCGTTGTCATGAGAGTACCGCTGTCATGACATGCGGTATATGGCCTACAGGCCATATAGGTCCCTCAACTCCGTTCCACCCGCTACGTGGCGCCACGCTGCAGGCCTTAATCCGAACCGCAATGCTTAATGCATAGACCTTATCCATAGGCCCAAACTCATTACCCTCATCGCAATCCCTAACCCCTGGCATAAATCCCTGACCCTGAAGCCTGAACCCAAATATAATCCCTCATAATTATATGATCTCTAATCCTCAATCCATGATTCCTATTCCCCAAGCCTTGACCCATAATCTCTGAGTCTTACCCTAATATCTGACCCATGATCAACAATCCCTGAACCCTGACCCTTAATCCTAAACCCTAACAATACGAGACGAGGATGAGGATTCAGGTGAGAGGACATGTCGGGTTCAGGGTCCCATGTCAGCTACTATTAAGGCTTAATGTGACTCTCCTCAACCAATGCCATTTACTACAAGGATTGGGGCCTCCCCGATCATAGCTCAGTGGGTTAGAGCGCTCGCCTTGAGTGTTCTGGCCACATGAGAGCCTAACGGCACGTGGATCGGTGGTTCGCGCCCCTCCGTGGCCATGTCTGTGTGGTCGAAGGATAAAGATCCCAAGTCCTTTGTCGCAATGAGTATATGTTCTGAACATTCGACTAACCAACCACTATAATAAGGATTTCGTTGCTTTGTAATCGGTGTATTGTTTATTGTTCTTAAAAATTATGCGTTGTTTTATGAACCATAATGTTGGCATTGGTTAAATAAACGGCATTCTCTCTCTCAGACCGATAGAGACACAAATGTATGGTATGTATACTACCCTCATGACGTAGATCTACTCTACGTGCAAACAGACAGCTTATACATAATAATAACTTTATCTCTGGGCCTTATGGATCCCTCATCGCCGTTCCACCCGCTACGTGGCGCCACACTGCAGGCCTTGAACCGAACTGTAATGCTTAAGCCAAAAGTCCTATCTACAGACCCTAAGTCATAAACCTCATCCCAATCACTGAACCCTGACCCCTAATAGCTGACCATAATCCTTGAGCCCAAATCCCTCATATCTGACCTCTAATCCTCAATCCCTGAGCCCAAATCCCAAATCCCAGACCCTAATCCCTGACCCTAATCATGAGCCCAAATCCCTCATATCTGATCCCTAATCTCAATCCCTAACCCCTAATCCCTGAGCCTTACCCTAATATCTGACCCATGATCCCCAATCCCTGACGTCTAATCTCTGAGCCTTACCCTAATATCTAACCTGTACTACTTTACAAAATGCAATGTGCTATTCCTAAATGCATCGATAAAATCAGTTTTTCAGCACATATTAACATTCTCTAGACTCCGTGTTCATAAGTGTATAGCCGACATGCATCTACTACATCCTATTACAAATGTGAACCATCCTTTTCTATCCCTCTTCGATATATTTCTTGTCAATTTGAATATGTGTTTATATATGTTCTGGTGTTTAAGTTTTTATATATATTCTGGTGTTTAAGTTTTTAAGTCTTCATCATGTGTAGTTGAAAATCGTTATATGTATGCAGGTAACATATATGATTTAAACCAATAAAATGAAAAAGAAAACAAAAAAACAACAATGGGTACCACCTTAGGTGTGGACACCCTCCTGTCCGCGCCTCTGTACAGAACCCTATTGTTGTTGTAGATTGATTTGCGAGAAGTCACTCCACCTACCCAAAGCGGACCCCCATCCCCTCCCCCGTGTTTGTTAAATCCTGCATACATCCTTGCAATGCGTATAACCAAATGTTAAAAGGGGCTGCCTCGATAGCTCAGAGGCCATCTGAAAGCCTAACTTGCATCGGTGGTTCGAGCCCCGCTGTGGTCATGTATGTGTGGCCGCAAGATAAAAATCCCATGTCCTTCTTCGTAAAAAGTAGGGGGTTACCCTCGGGGACATGGCTCCACTGTCCCCCCCCCCTTCTCCCATTGACGCGATGTGACCAAAAGCGGTTAAAGCGTCCTGGCTATACAACGAACCAAATGTTAAGCTACGTGCAGTTGTCTGTCCAAGCTCAATTTAGCCTTTCCTGTACACAGAAGCGGCATGAATAAAGCACCATCGTTTCATTTGTTCGCTTGTCCACGTTCGCTTCTACAGGTTTGAGTCAGGCCGCAAAGATTGGGATCGGCGTCGGTGTCTCTCTGGGAGTCATTGCCATCGTACTGGCCATCGTCCTGCCACTGACGGTCTGTCAACCCAAGTCCAAAGGTGAGTCACAAGCCCTGCCACTGACAGACTACAAACCCTAGTCCAAAGGTGAGTCACAAGCCCTGCCACTGACGGTCTGTCAACCCAAGTCTAAAGGTGATTCACAAGCCCTGCCACTGACAGAGTGTATTCCAAGCACAAAGGTGAGTCACAAGCCCTGCCACTGGCAGACTGCAAGCCCTAGTCCAAAGGCGAGCCACAAACCCTGCCACTGACAGACTGTATCCCAAGTCCAAAGGTGAGACACAAGCCCTGCCACTGACAGGCTGTAAGCCCTAGTCCAAAGGTGAATCACAAGTCCTGCCACTGACTGACTGCAAGCCCAAGTCCAAAGGTGAGTCACAAGCCCTGCCACTGACAGACTGTAAGCCCAAGTCCAAAGGTGAGTCACAAGCCCTGCCACTGACAGACTGTAAGCCCAAGTCCAAAGGTGAGTCACAAACCCTGCCACTGACAGCATGTCAGCCCTAGTCCAAAGGTGAGTCACAAGCCATGCCACTGATAGACTGTAAGCCCAAGCCCAAAGGTGAGTCACAAGCCCTGCCACTGACAGGCTGTAAGCCCGAGTCCAAAGGTGAGTCAAACCCCTGCCACTGACTGACTGCAAGCCCTAGTCAAAAGGTCAGTCACAAGCCCTGCCACTGACAGGCTGTCAGGCCGAGTGCAAAAGTGAGTCACAGCCCAGCCACTGACTGACTGCAAACCCTAATCCAAAGGTGAGTGACAAGCCCTGCCACTGACAGACTGCAGGCCCAATTCTAAAGGTGATTCACGGGCCCTGCCACTGACAGACTGCAAGCCCTAGTCCAAAGGTGAATCACACGCCCTGCCACTGACTGACTGCAAGCACAAGCCCAAAGGCGTGTCACAAGCCCAGCCACCGACAGATTGTAACCTCAACCATAAAGGTGAGTCACAAGCCCTGCCACTGACAGACTTTAAGCCCAAGCCCAAAGGTGAGTCACAAGCCCTGACACCGACAGGCTATGACATCAAGAATTAAAGGTGAGTCACAAGCCCTGACACTGACAGATTGTAACCTCAAGCATAAAGGTGAGTCACAAGCCCTGCCACTGACAGACTGTAAGCCCAAGCCGAAAGGTGAGTCACAAGCCCTGCCACCGACAGATTATCAGCCCAAGCCCAAAGGCGAGTCACAAACACTGCCATTGACAGACTGCAAGCCTTGGTCTAAAGGTGAGTCACAAACACTGCCATTGACAGACTGCAAGCCTTGGTCTAAAGGTGAGTCACAGGCCGTGCCACTGACGGCCTGTAAGCCCTAGTCCAAAGGAGAGTCACAGGCCTAGCCACTCACAAACTGCAAGCCCTGGTCCAAAGGTGAGTCACAAACACTGCCATTGACAGACTGCAAGCCCTAGTCCAAATGTGAGTCACAGGCCCTGGCACTAACAGACTGCTAGCTCAAGTCTTAAGGTGAGTCAGTAGCTCTGCCACTGACAGACTGCAAGCCCAGGGTTCAAGGGTGAGTCACATGCCCTGCCACTGACCGACTGCAAGCCCAAGCCCAAGCTGAGTCACAAGCCCTGCCACTGACAGGCTGTCAGCCCGAGTCCAAAGGTGAGTCACAGCCCAGCCACTGACTGACTGCAAGCCCTAATCCAAAAGTGAGTGACAAGCCCTGCCACTGACAGGCTGCAGGCCCAATTCTAAAGGTGATTCACGGGCCCTGCCACTGACAGACTGCAAGCCCTAGTCCAAGGATGAGTCACAAGCCCTGCCACTGACAGACTGCAAGCCCTAGTCCAGAGATTGAGTCACAAGCCCTGCCACTGACAGACTGCAAGCCCTAGAACAACGGTGAGTCACAGGACTTGCCACCGACAGACTGCAAGCCCTAGTCCAAAGGTGAGTCACTAGCCCTGCCACTGACATACTGTAAGCACAAGCCCAAAGGCGTGTCACAAGCCCTGCCAGCGACAGATTGTAACCTCAAGCATAAAGGTGAGTCACAAGCCCTGCCACTGACAGACTGTAAGCCCAAGCCCAAAGGTGAGTCACAAGCCCTGCCACCGACAGACTATAACATCAAGCATTAAAGGTGAGTCACAAGCCCTGCCACTGACAGACTGTAAGCCCAGGTCCAAAGGTGAGTCACAAGCCCTGCCACTGCCAGATTATCAGCCCAAGCCCAAAGGTGAGTCAAAAACCCTGCCACTGACAAATTGTAAGCCCAAGCCCGAAGGTGAGTCACAAGCCCTGCCACTGACAGATTGTAAGCCCAAGCATAAAGGTGAATCACAAGCCCTGCCACTGACAGACTGCAATCCTTAGTCCAAAGGCGAGTCACAAGACCGGCCACTGACAGGCTGTAAGCCCGAGTCCAAAGGTGAGTCAAACCCCTGCCACTGACTGACTGCAAGCCCTAGTCAAAAGGTCAGTCACAAGCCCTGCCACTGACAGGCTGTCAGGCCGAGTGCAAAAGTGAGTCACAGCCCAGCCACTGACTGACTGCAAACCCTAATCCAAAGGTGAGTGACAAGCCCTGCCACTGACAGACTGCAGGCCCAATTCTAAAGGTGATTCACGGGCCCTGCCACTGACAGACTGCAAGCCCTAGTCCAAAGGTGAATCACACGCCCTGCCACTGACTGACTGCAAGCACAAGCCCAAAGGCGTGTCACAAGCCCAGCCACCGACAGATTGTAACCTCAACCATAAAGGTGAGTCACAAGCCCTGCCACTGACAGACTTTAAGCCCAAGCCCAAAGGTGAGTCACAAGCCCTGACACCGACAGGCTATGACATCAAGAATTAAGGGTGAGTCACAAGCCCTGACACTGACAGATTGTAACCTCAAGCATAAAGGTGAGTCACAAGCCCTGCCACTGACAGACTGTAAGCCCAAGCCGAAAGGTGAGTCACAAGCCCTGCCACCGACAGATTATCAGCCCAAGCCCAAAGGCGAGTCACAAACACTGCCATTGACAGACTGCAAGCCTTGGTCTAAAGGTGAGTCACAAACACTGCCATTGACAGACTGCAAGCCTTGGTCTAAAGGTGAGTCACAGGCCGTGCCACTGACGGCCTGTAAGCCCTAGTCCAAAGGAGAGTCACAGGCCTAGCCACTCACAAACTGCAAGCCCTGGTCCAAAGGTGAGTCACAAACACTGCCATTGACAGACTGCAAGCCCTAGTCCAAATGTGAGTCACAGGCCCTGGCACTAACAGACTGCTAGCTCAAGTCTTAAGGTGAGTCAGTAGCTCTGCCACTGACAGACTGCAAGCCCAGGGTTCAAGGGTGAGTCACATGCCCTGCCACTGACCGACTGCAAGCCCAAGCCCAAGCTGAGTCACAAGCCCTGCCACTGACAGGCTGTCAGCCCGAGTCCAAAGGTGAGTCACAGCCCAGCCACTGACTGACTGCAAGCCCTAATCCAAAAGTGAGTGACAAGCCCTGCCACTGACAGGCTGCAGGCCCAATTCTAAAGGTGATTCACGGGCCCTGCCACTGACAGACTGCAAGCCCTAGTCCAAGGATGAGTCACAAGCCCTGCCACTGACAGACTGCAAGCCCTAGTCCAGAGATTGAGTCACAAGCCCTGCCACTGACAGACTGCAAGCCCTAGAACAACGGTGAGTTACAGGACTTGCCACCGACAGACTGCAAGCCCTAGTCCAAAGGTGAGTCACTAGCCCTGCCACTGACATACTGTAAGCACAAGCCCAAAGGCGTGTCACAAGCCCTGCCAGCGACAGATTGTAACCTCAAGCATAAAGGTGAGTCACAAGCCCTGCCACTGACAGACTGTAAGCCCAAGCCCAAAGGTGAGTCACAAGCCCTGCCACCGACAGACTATAACATCAAGCATTAAAGGTGAGTCACAAGCCCTGCCACTGACAGACTGTAAGCCCAGGTCCAAAGGTGAGTCACAAGCCCTGCCACTGCCAGATTATCAGCCCAAGCCCAAAGGTGAGTCAAAAACCCTGCCACTGACAAATTGTAAGCCCAAGCCCGAAGGTGAGTCACAAGCCCTGCCACTGACAGATTGTAAGCCCAAGCATAAAGGTGAATCACAAGCCCTGCCACTGACAGACTGCAATCCTTAGTCCAAAGGCGAGTCACAAGACCGGCCACTGACAGACTGCCAACCCTAATCCAAAGGTGAGTTACAAGCTCTGCCACTGACAGACTGCAACCCCTAGTCCAAATGTGAGTCGCAGGCTCTGCCATTGACAGAATGGAACCCCTAGTCCCAAGGTGCGTCAGAAGCCCTGCCACTGACAGCCTTCAAGCCCAAATCCAAAAGAGAGTCACAGGCCTAGCCACCCACAAACTGCAAGCCCTGGTCCAAAGGTGAGTCACAAACACTGCCATTGACAGACTGCAAGCCCTAGTCCAAAGGTGAGTCACAAGCCCTGCCACTGATAGACTTTCAGCCCCAGTCCAAATGTGAGTCACAGGCCCTGTCACTAACAGAATGCTACCTCAAGTCCCAAGGTGAGTCACAAGCTCTGCCACTGACAGACTGCAAGCCCCACTCCAAAGGTGAGTCACAGGCCTTACCACTGACAGACTGCAAGCCCAAGTCCAAAGGTGAGTCACAAACTCTGCCATTGACAGACTGCAAGCCCTAGTCCAAAGGTGATTCACAGGCCGTGCCACTGACAGACTGCAAGCCCCAGTCCAAAGGTGAGTCACAAGCCTTGCCACTGACAGACTGCAAGCCCCAGTCCAAAGGTGAGTCACAGGCCGCGCCACTGACTGACTGCAAGCCCCAGTCCAAAGGAGTCACAGGCCCTGACACTGACTGACTCCTAGCTCAAGTCCAAAAGTGAGTCACAGTCTCTGCCACTGACAGAGTGCAAGCCCAAGTTCAAAGGTGAGTCACAAGCTCTGCCACTGACCGACTGCAAGCCCTAGCCCAAGCTGAGTCACAAGCCCTGCCACTGACAGACTGCAAGCCCTAGTCTAAAGGGGAGTCACAGGCCGGGCCACTGACAGCCTGTAAGCCCTAGTCTAAAGGTGAGTCACAGGCCCTGCCACTGACAGACTGCAAGCCATAGTCCAAAGGCGAGTCACAAGCCCTGCCATTGACAGACTGCACGCCCCAGTCCAAATGTGAGTCACAGGCCCTGTCACTGACTGACTACTAGCTCAAGTCCAAAAGTGAGTCACAAGCTCTGCCACTGACAAACTGCAAGATCAAGTTCAAAGGTGAGTCACAAGCCCTGCCACTGACCGACTGCAAGCCCTAGCCCAAGCTTGGTCACAAGCCCTGCCACTGACAGACTGCAAGCCCTAGTCCAAAGGTGGGTCACAGGCCGTGCCACTGCCAGATTGTAAGCCCAAGCCCAAAGGTGAGTCACGAGCTCTGCCACTGACAGATTGTAAGCCCAAGCATTAAGGTGAGTCGCAAGCCCTGCCACTGACAGACTGTAATCCCAAGTTCAAAGGTGATTCACAAGCCCTGCCACTGACAGACTGCAATCCTTAGTCCAAAGGTGAGTCACAAGCCCTGCCACTGACAGACTGCCAACCCTAATTTAAAGGTGAGTCACAAGCCCTGCCACTGACAGACTGCAATCCTTAGTCCAAAGGTGAGTCACAAGCCCTGCCACTGACAGACTGCTAACCCTAATCCAAAGATGAGTTACAAGCTCTGCCACTGCCAGACTGCAACCCCTAGTCCAAATGTGAGTCGCGGGCTCTGCCATTGACAGAATGGAACCCCTAGTCCAAAGGTGCGTCACAAGCCCTGCCACTGACAGCCTTCAAGCCCAAATCCAAAGGAGAGTCACAGGCCTAGCCACTCACAAACTGCAAGCGCTGGTCCAAAGGTGAGTCACAAACACTGCCATTGACAGACTGCAAGCCTTGGTCTAAAGGTGAGTCACAGGCCGTGCCACTGACGGCCTGTAAGCCCTTGTCCAAAGGTGAGTCACAAGCCCTGCCAGAGATAGACTTTCAGCCCCAGTCCAAATGTGAGTCACAGGCCCTGTCACTAACAGACTGCTAGCTCAAGTCCCAAGGTGAGTCACAAGCTCCGCCACTGACCAACTGCCGGCCCTAGCCCAAGCTGAGTCACAAGCCCTGCCACTGACAGACTGCAATCCCTAGTCCAACGGTGATTCACAGGCCCTGCCACTGACAGACTGCACGCCCCAGTCCAAAGGGGTCACAGGCCCTGTCACTGACTGACTATTAGCTCAAGTCCAAAAGTGAGTCACAAGCTCTGCCACTGACAGACTGCAAGCCCAAGTTCAAAGGTGAGTCACAAGCTCTACCACTGACCGACTGCAAGCCCTAGCCCAAGCTGAGTCACAAGCCCTGCCACTGACAGACTGCAAGCCTTGGTCTAAAGGGGAGTCACAAGCCGGGCCACTGACGGCCTGTAAGCCCTAGTCCAAAGGTGAGTCATAGGCCCTGCCACTGACAGACTGCAAGCCATAGTCCAAAGGCGAGTCACAAGCCCTGCTATTGACAGACTGCAAGCCCCAGTCCAAAGGTGAGTCACAGGCCATGTCACTGACATACTGCCAGCTCAAGTCCAAAAGTGAGTCACAAGCTCTGCCACTGACAGACTGCAAGCCCAAGTCCAAAGGTGAGTCACAAACCCTGCCATTGACAGACTGCAAGCTCTAGTCCAAAGGTGAGTCACAGGCCGCGCCACTGACAGACTGCAAGCCCCAGTCCAAAGGTGTCACAGGCCCTGTCACTGACTGACTACTAGCTCAAGTCCAAAAGTGAGTCACAAGCTCTGTCACTGACAGACTGCAAGCCCAAGTTCAAAGGTGAGTCACAAGCCCTGCCACTGACCGACTGCAAGCCCTAGCCCAAGCTGAGTCACAAGCCCTGCCACTGACAGACTGCAAGCCTTGGTCTAAAGGGGAGTCACAAGCCGGGCCACTGACGGCCTGTAAGCCCTAGTCCAAAGGTGAGTCATAGGCCCTGCCACTGACAGACTGCAAGCCATAGTCCAAAGGCGAGTCACAAGCCCTGCTATTGACAGACTGCAAGCCCCAGTCCAAAGGTGAGTCACAGGCCATGTCACTGACATACTGCTAGCTCAAGTCCAAAAGTGAGTCACAAGCTCTGCCACTGACAGACTGCAAGCCCTAGTCCAAAGGTGAGTCACAAGCCCTGCCACTGACAGACTGCAAGCCCTAGTCCAACGGTGATTCACAGGCCGTGCCACTGACAGACTGCAAGCCCAAGTCCAAAGGTGAGTCACAAACCCTGCCATTGACAGACTGCAAGCTCTAGTCCAAAGGTGAGTCACAGGCCGTGCCACTGACAGGCTGCAAGCCCCAGTCCAAAGGTGAGTCACAGGCCGTGCCACTGACAGACTGCAAGCCCCAGTCCAAAGGTGAGTCACAGGCCCTGTCACTGACAGACTGCAAGCCCCAGTCCAAAGGGGTCACAGGCCCTGTCACTGACTGACTATTAGCTCAAGTCCAAAAGTGAGTCACAAGCTCTGCCACTGACAGACTGCAAGCCCAAGTTCAACGGTGAGTCACAAGCTCTACCACTGACCGACTGCAAGCCCTAGCCCAAGCTGAGTCACAAGCCCTGCCACTGACAGACTGCAAGCCCTAGTCTAAAGGGGAGTCACAAGCCGGGCCACTGACGGCCTGTAAGCCCTAGTCCAAAGGTGAGTCATAGGCCCTGCCACTGACAGACTGCAAGCCATAGTCCAAAGGCGAGTCACAAGCCCTGCTATTGACAGACTGCAAGCCCCAGTCCAAAGGTGAGTCACAGGCCATGTCACTGACATACTGCTAGCTCAAGTCCAAAAGTGAGTCACAAGCTCTGCCACTGACAGACTGCAAGCCCTAGTCCAAAGGTGAGTCACAGGCCATGTCACTGACATACTGCTAGCTCAAGTCCAAAAGTGAGTCACAAGCTCTGCCACTGACAGACTGCAAGCCCTAGTCCAAAGGTGAGTCACAAGCCCTGCCACTGACAGACTGCAAGCCCTAGTCCAACGGTGATTCACAGGCCGTGCCACTGACAGACTGCAAGCCCAAGTCCAAAGGTGAGTCACAAACCCTGCCATTGACAGACTGCAAGCCCAAGTTCAAAGGTGAGTCACAAGCCCTGCCACTGACCGACTGCAAGCCCTAGCCCAAGCTTAGTCACAAGCCCTGCCACTGACAGACTGCAAGCCCTAGTCCAAAGGTGAGTCACAGGCCGTGCCACTGCCAGATTGTAAGCCCAAGCCCAAAGGTGAGTCACGAGCTCTGCCACTGACAGATTGTAAGCCCAAGCATGAAGGTGAGTCGCAAGTCCTGCCACTGACAGACTGTAAGCCCAAGTTCAAAGGTGATTCACAAGCCCTGCCACTGACAGACTGCCAACCCTAATCCAAAGGTGAGTTACAAGCTCTGCCACTGCCAGACTGCAACCCCTAGTCCAAAGGTGAGTCGCAGGCTCTGCCATTGACAGAATGGAACCCCTAGTCCAAAGGTGCGTCACAAGCCCTGCCACTGACAGCCTTCAAGCCCAAATCCAAATTAGAGTCACGGGCCTAGCCACTCACAAACTGCAAGCCCTGGTCCAAAGGTGAGTCACAACCACTGCCATTGACAGACTGCAAGCCTTGGTCTAAAGGTGAGTCACAGGCCGTGCCACTGACGGCCTGTAAGCCCTAGTCCAAAGGTGAGTCACAGGCCCTGCCACTGACAGACTGCTAGCCCTAGTCCAAATGTGAGTCACAGGCCTAGCCACTCACAAACTGCAAGCCCTGGTCCAAAGGTGAGTCACAAACACTGCCATTGACAGACTGCAAGCCTTGGTCTAAAGGTGAGTCACAGGCCGTGCCACTGACGGCCTGTAAGCCCTAGTCCAAAGGTGAGTCACAAGCCCTGCCACTGATAGACTGTATCCCAAGTCCAAAGGTGAGTCACAAGCCCTGCCACTGACAGACTGCAAGCCCTAGTCCAAAGGTGAGTCACAAGCCCTGCCACTGATAGACTTTCAGCCTCAGTCCAAATGTGAGTCACAGGCCCTGTCACTAACTGACCGCTAGCTCAAGTCCCAAGGTGAGTCTCAAGCTCCGCCACTGACCGACTGCCAGCCCAGCCCAAGCTCAGTCACAAGCCCTGCCACTGACAGACTGCAAGCCCTAGTCCAAAGGTGATTCACAGGCCCTACCACTGACAGACTGCAAGCCCAAGTCCAAAGGTGAGTCACAAACCCTGCCATTGACAGACTGCAAGCTCTAGTCCAAAGGTGAGTCACAGGCCATGTCACTGACATACTGCTAGCCCTAGCCCAAGCTTAGTCACAAGCCCTGCCACTGACAGACTGCAAGCCCTAGTCCAAAGGTGAGTCACAGGCCGTGCCACTGCCAGATTGTAAGCCCAAGCCCAAAGGTGAGTCACGAGCTCTGCCACTGACAGATTGTAAGCCCAAGCATGAAGGTGAGTCGCAAGTCCTGCCACTGACAGACTGTAAGCCCAAGTTCAAAGGTGATTCACAAGCCCTGCCACTGACAGACTGCCAACCCTAATCCAAAGGTGAGTTACAAGCTCTGCCACTGCCAGACTGCAACCCCTAGTCCAAAGGTGAGTCGCAGGCTCTGCCATTGACAGAATGGAACCCCTAGTCCAAAGGTGCGTCACAAGCCCTGCCACTGACAGCCTTCAAGCCCAAATCCAAATTAGAGTCACGGGCCTAGCCACTCACAAACTGCAAGCCCTGGTCCAAAGGTGAGTCACAACCACTGCCATTGACAGACTGCAAGCCTTGGTCTAAAGGTGAGTCACAGGCCGTGCCACTGACGGCCTGTAAGCCCTAGTCCAAAGGTGAGTCACAGGCCCTGCCACTGACAGACTGCTAGCCCTAGTCCAAATGTGAGTCACAGGCCTAGCCACTCACAAACTGCAAGCCCTGGTCCAAAGGTGAGTCACAAACACTGCCATTGACAGACTGCAAGCCTTGGTCTAAAGGTGAGTCACAGGCCGTGCCACTGACGGCCTGTAAGCCCTAGTCCAAAGGTGAGTCACAAGCCCTGCCACTGATAGACTGTATCCCAAGTCCAAAGGTGAGTCACAAGCCCTGCCACTGACTGACTGCAAGCCCTAGTCCAAAGGTGAGTCACAAGCCCTGCCACTGATAGACTTTCAGCCTCAGTCCAAATGTGAGTCACAGGCCCTGTCACTAACTGACTGCTAGCTCAAGTCCCAAGGTGAGTCTCAAGCTCCGCCACTGACCGACTGCCAGCCCAGCCCAAGCTGAGTCATAAGCCCTGCCACTGACAGACTGCAAGCCCTAGTCCAAAGGTGATTCACAGGCCCTACCACTGACAGACTGCAAGCCCAAGTCCAAAGGTGAGTCACAAACCCTGCCATTGACAGACTGCAAGCTCTAGTCCAAAGGTGAGTCACAGGCCGTGCCACTGACAGGCTGCAAGCCCCAGTCCAAAGGTGAGTCACAGGCCGTGCCACTGACAGACTGCAAGCCCCATTCCAAAGGTGAGTCACAGGCCCTGTCACTGACAGACTGCTATCTCAAGTCCAAAAGTGAGTCACAAGCTCTGCCACTGACAGACTGCAAGCCCCAGTCCAAAGGTGAGTCACAAGCCCTGCCACTGACAGACTGCAAGCCCTAGTCCAACGGTGATTCACAGGCTCTGCCACTGAAAGACTGCAAGCCCCAGTCCAAAGGTGTCACAGGCCCTGTCACTGACTGACTCCTAGCTCAAGTCCAAAAGTCAGTCACAAGCTCTGCCACTGACAGACTGCAAGCCCAAGTTCAAAGGTGAGCCACAAGCCCTGCCACTGACAGACTGCAAGCCCTAGTCTAAAGGGGAGTCACAAGCCGGGCCACTGACGGCCTGTAAGCCCTAGTCCAAAGGTCAGTCACATGCCCTGCCACTGACAGACTGCACGCCATAGTCCAAAGGCGAGTCACAGGCCCTGCCATTGACAGACTGCAAGCCCCAATCCAAAGGTGAGTCACAGGCCCTGTCACTGACATACTGCTAGCTCAAGTCCAAAAGTGAGTCACAAGCTCTGCCACTGACAGACTGCAAGCCCTAGTCCAAAGGTGAGTCACAAGCCCTGCCACTGACAGACTGCAAGCCCAAGTTCAAAGGTGAGTCACAAGCCCTGCCACTGACCGACTGCAAGCCCTAGCCCAAGCTTAGTCGCAAGCCCTGCCACTGACAGACTGCAAGCCCTAGTCCAAAGGTGAGTCACAGGCCGTGCCACTGACAGACTGCAAGCCCCAGTCCAAAGGTGTCACAGGCCCTGTCACTGACTGGCTACTAGCTCAAGTCCAAAAGTGAGTCACAAGCTCTGCCACTGACAGACTGCAAGCCCAAGTTCAAAGGTGCGTCACAAGCCCTGCCACTGGCCTACTGCAAACCCTAGCCCAATCTTAGTCACAAGCCCTGCCACTGACAGACTGCAAGCCCTAATCCAAAGGTGAGTCACAAGCCGCGCCACTGACAGATTGTAAGCCCAAGCCCAAAGGTGAGTCACGAGCTCTGCCACTGACAGACTGTAAGCCCAAGTTCAAAGGTGATTCACAAGCCCTGCCACTGACAGACTGCAATCCTTAGTCCAAAGGTGAGTCACAAGCCCTGCCACTGACAGACTGCCAACCCTAATTCAAATGTGAGTCACAAGCCCTGCCACTGACAGACTGCACTGCAATCCTTAGTCCAAAGGTGAGTCACAAGCCCTGCCACTGACAGACTGCCAACCCTAATCCAAAGGTGAGTTACAAGCTCTGCCACTGACAGACTGCAACCCCTAGTCCAAAGGTGAGTCGCAGGCCCTGCCATTGACAGAATGGAACCCCTAGTCCAAAGGTGCGTCACAAGCCCTGCCACTGACAGCCTTCAAGCCCAAATCCAAAGGAGAGTCACGGGCCTAGCCACTCACAAACTGCAAGTCCAAGTCCAAAGGTGAGTCACAAACCCTGCCATTGACAGACTGCAAGCTCTAGTCCAAAGGTGAGTCACAGGCTGTGCCACTGACAGACTGCAAGCTCTAGCCCAAGCTGAGTCACAGGCCGTGCCACTGACAGACTGCAAGCCCCAGTCCAAAGGTGAGTCACAGACCCTGTCACTGACAGACTGCTATCTCAAGTCCAAAAGGGAGTCACAAGCTCTGCCACTGACAGACTGCCAGCCTTAGTCCAAAGGTGAGTCACAAGCCCTGCCACTGACAGACTGCAATCCCTAGTCCAACGGTGATTCACAGGCCCTGCCACTGACAGACTGCAAGCCCAAGTCCAAAGGTGAGTCACAAACCCTGCCATTGACAGACTGCAAGCCCTAGTCCAGAGGTGAGTCACAGGCCGTGCCACTGACATACTGCAAGCCCTAGTCCAAAGGTGAGTCACAGGCCCTACCACTGACATACTGCAAGCCCAAGTCCAAAGGTGAGTCACAAACGCTGCCATTGACAGACTGCAAGCTCTAGTCCAAAGGTGAGTCACAGGCCGTGCCACTGACAGACTGCAAGCCCCAGTCCAAAGGTGAGTCACAGGCCCTGTCACTGACAGACTGCTATCTCAAGTCCAAAAGTGAGTCACAATCTTTGCCACTGACAGACTGCAAGCCCTAGTCCAAGGTGAGTCACAAGCCCTGCCACTGACAGACTGCAAACGCTAGTCCGAAAGGTGAGTCACAGGCCGTGCCACTGCCAGATTGTAAGCCCAAGCCCAAAGGTGAGTCACGAGCTCTGCCACTGACAGATTGTAAGCCCAAGCATGAAGGTGAGTCGCAAGTCCTGCCACTGACAGACTGTAAGCACAAGTTCAAAGGTGATTCACAAGCCCTGCCACTGACAGACTGCCAACCCTAATCCAAAGGTGAGTTACAAGCTCTGCCACTGCCAGACTGCAACCCCTAGTCCAAAGGTGAGTCGCAGGCTCTGCCATTGACAGAATGGAACCCCTAGTCCAAAGGTGCGTCACAAGCCCTGCCACTGACAGACTACAAACCCTAGTCCAAAGGTGAGTCACAAGCCCTGCCACTGACGGTCTGTCAACCCAAGTCTAAAGGTGATTCACAAGCCCTGCCACTGACAGAGTGTATTCCAAGCACAAAGGTGAGTCACAAGCCCTGCCACTGGCAGACTGCAAGCCCTAGTCCAAAGGCGAGCCACAAACCCTGCCACTGACAGACTGTATCCCAAGTCCAAAGGTGAGACACAAGCCCTGCCACTGACAGGCTGTAAGCCCTAGTCCAAAGGTGAATCACAAGTCCTGCCACTGACTGACTGCAAGCCCAAGTCCAAAGGTGAGTCACAAGCCCTGCCACTGACAGACTGTAAGCCCAAGTCCAAAGGTGAGTCACAAGCCCTGCCACTGACAGACTGTAAGCCCAAGTCCAAAGGTGAGTCACAAACCCTGCCACTGACAGCATGTCAGCCCTAGTCCAAAGGTGAGTCACAAGCCATGCCACTGATAGACTGTAAGCCCAAGCCCAAAGGTGAGTCACAAGCCCTGCCACTGACAGGCTGTAAGCCCGAGTCCAAAGGTGAGTCAAACCCCTGCCACTGACTGACTGCAAGCCCTAGTCAAAAGGTCAGTCACAAGCCCTGCCACTGACAGGCTGTCAGGCCGAGTGCAAAGGTGAGTCACAGCCCAGCCACTGACTGACTGCAAACCCTAATCCAAAGGTGAGTGACAAGCCCTGCCACTGACAGACTGCAGGCCCAATTCTAAAGGTGATTCACGGGCCCTGCCACTGACAGACTGCAAGCCCTAGTCCAAAGGTGAATCACACGCCCTGCCACTGACTGACTGCAAGCACAAGCCCAAAGGCGTGTCACAAGCCCAGCCACCGACAGATTGTAACCTCAACCATAAAGGTGAGTCACAAGCCCTGCCACTGACAGACTTTAAGCCCAAGCCCAAAGGTGAGTCACAAGCCCTGACACCGACAGGCTATGACATCAAGAATTAAAGGTGAGTCACAAGCCCTGACACTGACAGATTGTAACCTCAAGCATAAAGGTGAGTCACAAGCCCTGCCACTGACAGACTGTAAGCCCAAGCCGAAAGGTGAGTCACAAGCCCTGCCACCGACAGATTATCAGCCCAAGCCCAAAGGCGAGTCACAAACACTGCCATTGACAGACTGCAAGCCTTGGTCTAAAGGTGAGTCACAAACACTGCCATTGACAGACTGCAAGCCTTGGTCTAAAGGTGAGTCACAGGCCGTGCCACTGACGGCCTGTAAGCCCTAGTCCAAAGGAGAGTCACAGGCCTAGCCACTCACAAACTGCAAGCCCTGGTCCAAAGGTGAGTCACAAACACTGCCATTGACAGACTGCAAGCCCTAGTCCAAATGTGAGTCACAGGCCCTGGCACTAACAGACTGCTAGCTCAAGTCTTAAGGTGAGTCAGTAGCTCTGCCACTGACAGACTGCAAGCCCAGGGTTCAAGGGTGAGTCACATGCCCTGCCACTGACCGACTGCAAGCCCTAGCCCAAGCTGAGTCACAAGCCCTGCCACTGACAGGCTGTCAGCCCGAGTCCAAAGGTGAGTCACAGCCCAGCCACTGACTGACTGCAAGCCCTAATCCAAAAGTGAGTGACAAGCCCTGCCACTGACAGGCTGCAGGCCCAATTCTAAAGGTGATTCACGGGCCCTGCCACTGACAGACTGCAAGCCCTAGTCCAAGGATGAGTCACAAGCCCTGCCACTGACAGACTGCAAGCCCTAGTCCAGAGATTGAGTCACAAGCCCTGCCACTGACAGACTGCAAGCCCTAGAACAACGGTGAGTCACAGGACTTGCCACCGACAGACTGCAAGCCCTAGTCCAAAGGTGAGTCACTAGCCCTGCCACTGACATACTGTAAGCACAAGCCCAAAGGCGTGTCACAAGCCCTGCCAGCGACAGATTGTAACCTCAAGCATAAAGGTGAGTCACAAGCCCCGCCACTGACAGACTGTAAGCCCAAGCCCAAAGGTGAGTCACAAGCCCTGCCACCGACAGACTATAACATCAAGCATTAAAGGTGAGTCACAAGCCCTGCCACTGACAGACTGTAAGCCCAGGTCCAAAGGTGAGTCACAAGCCCTGCCACTGCCAGATTATCAGCCCAAGCCCAAAGGTGAGTCAAAAACCCTGCCACTGACAAATTGTAAGCCCAAGCCCGAAGGTGAGTCACAAGCCCTGCCACTGACAGATTGTAAGCCCAAGCATAAAGGTGAATCACAAGCCCTGCCACTGACAGACTGCAATCCTTAGTCCAAAGGCGAGTCACAAGACCGGCCACTGACAGACTGCCAACCCTATTCCAAAGGTGAGTTACAAGCTCTGCCACTGACAGACTGCAACCCCTAGTCCAAATGTGAGTCGCAGGCTCTGCCATTGACAGAATGGAACCCCTAGTCCCAAGGTGCGTCAGAAGCCCTGCCACTGACAGCCTTCAAGCCCAAATCCAAAAGAGAGTCACAGGCCTAGCCACCCACAAACTGCAAGCCCTGGTCCAAAGGTGAGTCACAAGCCCTGCCACTGATAGACTTTCAGCCCCAGTCCAAATGTGAGTCACAGGCCCTGTCACTAACAGAATGCTACCTCAAGTCCCAAGGTGAGTCACAAGCTCTGCCACTGACAGACTGCAAGCCCCACTCCAAAGGTGAGTCACAGGCCTTACCACTGACAGACTGCAAGCCCAAGTCCAAAGGTGAGTCACAAACTCTGCCATTGACAGACTGCAAGCCCTAGTCCAAAGGTGATTCACAGGCCGTGCCACTGACAGACTGCAAGCCCCAGTCCAAAGGTGAGTCACAAGCCTTGCCACTGACAGACTGCAAGCCCCAGTCCAAAGGTGAGTCACAGGCCGCGCCACTGACTGACTGCAAGCCCCAGTCCAAAGGAGTCACAGGCCCTGACACTGACTGACTCCTAGCTCAAGTCCAAAAGTGAGTCACAGTCTCTGCCACTGACAGAGTGCAAGCCCAAGTTCAAAGGTGAGTCACAAGCTCTGCCACTGACCGACTGCAAGCCCTAGCCCAAGCTGAGTCACAAGCCCTGCCACTGACAGACTGCAAGCCCTAGTCTAAAGGGGAGTCACAGGCCGGGCCACTGACAGCCTGTAAGCCCTAGTCTAAAGGTGAGTCGCAGGCCCTGCCACTGACAGACTGCAAGCCATAGTCCAAAGGCGAGTCACAAGCCCTGCCATTGACAGACTGCACGCCCCAGTCCAAATGTGAGTCACAGGCCCTGTCACTGACTGACTACCAGCTCAAGTCCAAAAGTGAGTCACAAGCTCTGCCACTGACAAACTGCAAGATCAAGTTCAAAGGTGAGTCACAAGCCCTGCCACTGACCGACTGCAAGCCCTAGCCCAAGCTTGGTCACAAGCCCTGCCACTGACAGACTGCAAGCCCTAGTCCAAAGGTGGGTCACAGGCCGTGCCACTGCCAGATTGTAAGCCCAAGCCCAAAGGTGAGTCACGAGCTCTGCCACTGACAGATTGTAAGCCCAAGCATTAAGGTGAGTCGCAAGCCCTGCCACTGACAGACTGTAATCCCAAGTTCAAAGGTGATTCACAAGCCCTGCCACTGACAGACTGCAATCCTTAGTCCAAAGGTGAGTCACAAGCCCTGCCACTGACAGACTGCCAACCCTAATTTAAAGGTGAGTCACAAGCCCTGCCACTGACAGACTGCAATCCTTAGTCCAAAGGTGAGTCACAAGCCCTGCCACTGACAGACTGCTAACCCTAATCCAAAGATGAGTTACAAGCTCTGCCACTGCCAGACTGCCACCCCTAGTCCAAATGTGAGTCGCAGGCTCTGCCATTGACAGAATGGAACCCCTAGTCCAAAGGTGCGTCACAAGCCCTGCCACTGACAGCCTTCAAGCCCAAATCCAAAGGAGAGTCACAGGCCTAGCCACTCACAAACTGCAAGCGCTGGTCCAAAGGTGAGTCACAAACACTGCCATTGACAGACTGCAAGCCTTGGTCAAAAGGTGAGTCACAGGCCGTGCCACTGACGGCCTGTAAGCCCTTGTCCAAAGGTGAGTCACAAGCCCTGCCAGAGATAGACTTTCAGCCCCAGTCCAAATGTGAGTCACAGGCCCTGTCACTAACAGACTGCTAGCTCAAGTCCCAAGGTGAGTCACAAGCTCCGCCACTGACCAACTGCCGGCCCTAGCCCAAGCTGAGTCACAGGCCGTGCCACTGACAGACTGCAAGCCCCAGTCCAAAAGTGAGTCACAAGCCCTGCCACTGACAGACTGCAATCCCTAGTCCAACGGTGATTCACAGGCCCTGCCACTGACAGACTGCAAGCCCCAGTCCAAAGGGGTCACAGGCCCTGTCACTGACTGACTATTAGCTCAAGTCCAAAAGTGAGTCACAAGCTCTGCCACTGACAGACTGCAAGCCCAAGTTCAAAGGTGAGTCACAAGCTCTACCACTGACCGACTGCAAGCCCTAGCCCAAGCTGAGTCACAAGCCCTGCCACTGACAGACTGCAAGCCTTGGTCTAAAGGGGAGTCACAAGCCGGGCCACTGACGGCCTGTAAGCCCTAGTCCAAAGGTGAGTCATAGGCCCTGCCACTGACAGACTGCAAGCCATAGTCCAAAGGCGAGTCACAAGCCCTGCTATTGACAGACTGCAAGCCCCAGTCCAAAGGTGAGTCACAGGCCATGTCACTGACATACTGCTAGCTCAAGTCCAAAAGTGAGTCACAAGCTCTGCCACTGACAGACTGCAAGCCCAAGTCCAAAGGTGAGTCACAAACCCTGCCATTGACAGACTGCAAGCCCTAGTCCAAAGGTGAGTCACAGGCCGCGCCACTGACAGACTGCAAGCCCCAGTCCAAAGGTGTCACAGGCCCTGTCACTGACTGACTACTAGCTCAAGTCCAAAAGTGAGTCACAAGCTCTGTCACTGACAGACTGCAAGCCCAAGTTCAAAGGTGAGTCACAAGCCCTGCCACTGACCGACTGCAAGCCCTAGCCCAAGCTGAGTCACAAGCCCTGCCACTGACAGACTGCAAGCCTTGGTCTAAAGGGGAGTCACAAGCCGGGCCACTGACGGCCTGTAAGCCCTAGTCCAAAGGTGAGTCATAGGCCCTGCCACTGACAGACTGCAAGCCATAGTCCAAAGGCGAGTCACAAGCCCTGCTATTGACAGACTGCAAGCCCCAGTCCAAAGGTGAGTCACAGGCCATGTCACTGACATACTGCTAGCTCAAGTCCAAAAGTGAGTCACAAGCTCTGCCACTGACAGACTGCAAGCCCTAGTCCAAAGGTGAGTCACAAGCCCTGCCACTGACAGACTGCAAGCCCTAGTCCAACGGTGATTCACAGGCCGTGCCACTGACAGACTGCAAGCCCAAGTCCAAAGGTGAGTCACAAACCCTGCCATTGACAGACTGCAAGCTCTAGTCCAAAGGTGAGTCACAGGCCGTGCCACTGACAGGCTGCAAGCCCCAGTCCAAAGGTGAGTCACAGGCCGTGCCACTGACAGACTGCAAGCCCCAGTCCAAAGGTGAGTCACAGGCCCTGTCACTGACAGACTGCAAGCCCCAGTCCAAAGGGGTCACAGGCCCTGTCACTGACTGACTATTAGCTCAAGTCCAAAAGTGGGTCACAAGCTCTGCCACTGACAGACTGCAAGCCCAAGTTCAAAGGTGAGTCACAAGCTCTACCACTGACCGACTGCAAGCCCTAGCCCAAGCTGAGTCACAAGCCCTGCCACTGACAGACTGCAAGCCCTAGTCTAAAGGGGAGTCACAAGCCGGGCCACTGACGGCCTGTAAGCCCTAGTCCAAAGGTGAGTCATAGGCCCTGCCACTGACAGACTGCAAGCCATAGTCCAAAGGCGAGTCACAAGCCCTGCTATTGACAGACTGCAAGCCCCAGTCCAAAGGTGAGTCACAGGCCATGTCACTGACATACTGCTAGCTCAAGTCCAAAAGTGAGTCACAAGCTCTGCCACTGACAGACTGCAAGCCCTAGTCCAAAGGTGAGTCACAAGCCCTGCCACTGACAGACTGCAAGCCCTAGTCCAACGGTGATTCACAGGCCGTGCCACTGACAGACTGCAAGCCCAAGTCCAAAGGTGAGTCACAAACCCTGCCATTGACAGACTGCAAGCCCAAGTTCAAAGGTGAGTCACAAGCCCTGCCACTGACCGACTGCAAGCCCTAGCCCAAGCTTAGTCACAAGCCCTGCCACTGACAGACTGCAAGCCCTAGTCCAAAGGTGAGTCACAGGCCGTGCCACTGCCAGATTGTAAGCCCAAGCCCAAAGGTGAGTCACGAGCTCTGCCACTGACAGATTGTAAGCCCAAGCATGAAGGTGAGTCGCAAGTCCTGCCACTGACAGACTGTAAGCCCAAGTTCAAAGGTGATTCACAAGCCCTGCCACTGACAGACTGCCAACCCTAATCCAAAGGTGAGTTACAAGCTCTGCCACTGCCAGACTGCAACCCCTAGTCCAAAGGTGTGTCGCAGGCTCTGCCACTGACAGAATGGAACCCCTAGTCCAAAGGTGCGTCACAAGCCCTGCCACTGACAGCCTTCAAGCCCAAATCCAAATTAGAGTCACGGGCCAAGCCACTCACAAACTGCAAGCCCTGGTCCAAAGGTGAGTCACAACCACTGCCATTGACAGACTGCAAGCCTTGGTCTAAAGGTGAGTCACAGGCCGTGCCACTGACGGCCTGTAAGCCCTAGTCCAAAGGTGAGTCACAGGCCCTGCCACTGACAGACTGCTAGCCCTAGTCCAAATGTGAGTCACAGGCCTAGCCACTCACAAACTGCAAGCCCTGGTCCAAAGGTGAGTCACAAACACTGCCATTGACAGACTGCAAGCCTTGGTCTAAAGGTGAGTCACAGGCCGTGCCACTGACGGCCTGTAAGCCCTAGTCCAAAGGTGAGTCACAAGCCCTGCCACTGATAGACTGTATCCCAAGTCCAAAGGTGAGTCACAAGCCCTGCCACTGACAGACTGCAAGCCCTAGTCCAAAGGTGAGTCACAAGCCCTGCCACTGATAGACTTTCAGCCTCAGTCCAAATGTGAGTCACAGGCCCTGTCACTAACTGACCGCTAGCTCAAGTCCCAAGGTGAGTCTCAAGCTCCGCCACTGACCGACTGCCAGCCCAGCCCAAGCTGAGTCACAAGCCCTGCCACTGACAGACTGCAAGCCCTAGTCCAAAGGTGATTCACAGGCCCTACCACTGACAGACTGCAAGCCCAAGTCCAAAGGTGAGTCACAAACCCTGCCATTGACAGACTGCAAGCTCTAGTCCAAAGGTGAGTCACAGGCCATGTCACTGACATACTGCTAGCTCAAGTCCAAAAGTGAGTCACAAGCTCTGCCACTGACAGACTGCAAGCCCTAGTCCAAAGGTGAGTCACAAGCCCTGCCACTGACAGACTGCAAGCCCTAGTCCAACGGTGATTCACAGGCCGTGCCACTGACAGACTGCAAGCCCAAGTCCAAAGGTGAGTCACAAACCCTGCCATTGACAGACTGCAAGCCCAAGTTCAAAGGTGAGTCACAAGCCCTGCCACTGACCGACTGCAAGCCCTAGCCCAAGCTTAGTCACAAGCCCTGCCACTGACAGACTGCAAGCCCTAGTCCAAAGGTGAGTCACAGGCCGTGCCACTGCCAGATTGTAAGCCCAAGCCCAAAGGTGAGTCACGAGCTCTGCCACTGACAGATTGTAAGCCCAAGCATGAAGGTGAGTCGCAAGTCCTGCCACTGACAGACTGTAAGCCCAAGTTCAAAGGTGATTCACAAGCCCTGCCACTGACAGACTGCCAACCCTAATCCAAAGGTGAGTTACAAGCTCTGCCACTGCCAGACTGCAACCCCTAGTCCAAAGGTGAGTCACAGGCTCTGCCATTGACAGAATGGAACCCCTAGTCCAAAGGTGCGTCACAAGCCCTGCCACTGACAGCCTTCAAGCCCAAATCCAAATTAGAGTCACGGGCCTAGCCACTCACAAACTGCAAGCCCTGGTCCAAAGGTGAGTCACAACCACTGCCATTGACAGACTGCAAGCCTTGGTCTAAAGGTGAGTCACAGGCCGTGCCACTGACGGCCTGTAAGCCCTAGTCCAAAGGTGAGTCACAGGCCCTGCCACTGACAGACTGCTAGCCCTAGTCCAAATGTGAGTCACAGGCCTAGCCACTCACAAACTGCAAGCCCTGGTCCAAAGGTGAGTCACAAACACTGCCATTGACAGACTGCAAGCCTTGGTCTAAAGGTGAGTCACAGGCCGTGCCACTGACGGCCTGTAAGCCCTAGTCCAAAGGTGAGTCACAAGCCCTGCCACTGATAGACTGTATCCCAAGTCCAAAGGTGAGTCACAAGCCCTGCCACTGACTGACTGCAAGCCCTAGTCCAAAGGTGAGTCACAAGCCCTGCCACTGATAGACTTTCAGCCTCAGTCCAAATGTGAGTCACAGGCCCTGTCACTAACTGACTGCTAGCTCAAGTCCCAAGGTGAGTCTCAAGCTCCGCCACTGACCGACTGCCAGCCCAGCCCAAGCTGAGTCACAAGCCCTGCCACTGACATACTGCAAGCCCTAGTCCAAAGGTGATTCACAGGCCCTACCACTGACAGACTGCAAGCCCAAGTCCAAAGGTGAGTCACAAACCCTGCCATTGACAGACTGCAAGCTCTAGTCCAAAGGTGAGTCACAGGCCGTGCCACTGACAGGCTGCAAGCCCCAGTCCACAAGTGAGTCACAAGCTCTGCCACTGACAGACTGCAAGCCCTAGTCCAAAGGTGAGTCACAAGCCCTGCCACTGACAGACTGCAAGCCCTAGTCCAACGGTGATTCACAGGCTCTGCCACTGAAAGACTGCAAGCCCCAGTCCAAAGGTGTCACAGGCCCTGTCACTGACTGACTCCTAGCTCAAGTCCAAAAGTCAGTCACAAGCTCTGCCACTGACAGACTGCAAGCCCAAGTTCAAAGGTGAGTCACAAGCCCTGTCACTGACAGACTGCAAGCCCTAGTCTAAAGACGAGTCACAAGCCGGGCCACTGACGGCCTGTAAGCCCTAGTCCAAAGGTGAGTCACCTGCCCTGCCACTGACAGACTGCAAGCCATAGTCCAAAGGCGAGTCACAGGCCCTGCCATTGACAGACTGCAAGCCCCAATCCAAAGGTGAGTCACAGGCCCTGTCACTGACATACTGCTAGCTCAAGTCCAAAAGTGAGTCACAAGCTCTGCCACTGACAGACTGCAAGCCCTAGTCCAAAGGTGAGTCACAAGCCCTGCCACTGACAGACTGCAAGCCCAAGTTCAAAGGTGAGTCACAAGCCCTGCCACTGACCGACTGCAAGCCCTAGCCCAAGCTTAGTCGCAAGCCCTGCCACTGACAGACTGCAAGCCCTAGTCCAAAGGTGAGTCACAGGCCGTGCCACTGACAGACTGCAAGCCCCAGTCCAAAGGTGTCACAGGCCCTGTCACTGACTGGCTACTAGCTCAAGTCCAAAAGTGAGTCACAAGCTCTGCCACTGACAGACTGCAAGCCCAAGTTCAAAGGTGCGTCACAAGCCCTGCCACTGGCCTACTGCAAACCCTAGCCCAATCTTAGTCACAAGCCCTGCCACTGACAGACTGCAAGCCCTAATCCAAAGGTGAGTCACAAGCCGCGCCACTGACAGATTGTAAGCCCAAGCCCAAAGGTGAGTCACGAGCTCTGCCACTGACAGACTGTAAGCCCAAGTTCAAAGGTGATTCACAAGCCCTGCCACTGACAGACTGCAATCCTTAGTCCAAAGGTGAGTCACAAGCCCTGCCACTGACAGACTGCCAACCCTAATTCAAATGTGAGTCACAAGCCCTGCCACTGACAGACTGCACTGCAATCCTTAGTCCAAAGGTGAGTCACAAGCCCTGCCACTGACAGACTGCCAACCCTAATCCAAAGGTGAGTTACAAGCTCTGCCACTGACAGACTGCAACCCCTAGTCCAAAGGTGATTCGCAGGCCCTGCCATTGACAGAATGGAACCCCTAGTCCAAAGGTGCGTCACAAGCCCTGCCACTGACAGCCTTCAAGCCCAAATCCAAAGGAGAGTCACGGGCCTAGCCACTCACAAACTGCAAGTCCAAGTCCAAAGGTGAGTCACAAACCCTGCCATTGACAGACTGCAAGCTCTAGTCCAAAGGTGAGTCACAGGCTGTGCCACTGACAGACTGCAAGCTCTAGCCCAAGCTGAGTCACAGGCCGTGCCACTGACAGACTGCAAGCCCCAGTCCAAAGGTGAGTCACAGACCCTGTCACTGACAGACTGCTATCTCAAGTCCAAAAGGGAGTCACAAGCTCTGCCACTGACAGACTACCAGCCTTAGTCCAAAGGTGAGTCACAAGCCCTGCCACTGACAGACTGCAATCCCTAGTCCAACGGTGATTCACAGGCCCTGCCACTGACAGACTGCAAGCCCAAGTCCAAAGGTGAGTCACAAACCCTGCCATTGACAGACTGCAAGCCCTAGTCCAGAGGTGAGTCACAGGCCGTGCCACTGACATACTGCAAGCCCTAGTCCAAAGGTGAGTCACAGGCCCTACCACTGACATACTGCAAGCCCAAGTCCAAAGGTGAGTCACAAACGCTGCCATTGACAGACTGCAAGCTCTAGTCCAAAGGTGAGTCACAGGCCGTGCCACTGACAGACTGCAAGCCCCAGTCCAAAGGTGAGTCACAGGCCCTGTCACTGACAGACTGCTATCTCAAGTCCAAAAGTGAGTCACAATCTTTGCCACTGACAGACTGCAAGCCCTAGTCCAAGGTGAGTCACAAGCCCTGCCACTGACAGACTGCAAACGCTAGTCCAACGGTGTTTCACAGGCCCTGCCACTGACAGACTGCAAGCCCAAGTCCAAAGGTGAGTCACAAACCTTGCCATTGACAGACTGCAAGCCCAAGTTCAAAGGTGAGTCACAAGCCCTGCCACTGACCGACTGCAAGCTCTAGCCCAAGCTGAGTCACAAGCCCTGCCACTGACAGACTGCTAACCCTAATCCAAAGATGAGTTACAAGCTCTGCCACTGCCAGACTGCAACCCCTAGTCCAAATGTGAGTCGCAGGCTCTGCCATTGACAGAATGGAACCCCTAGTCCAAAGGTGCGTCACAAGCCCTGCCACTGACAGCCTTCAAGCCCAAATCCAAAGGAGAGTCACAGGCCTAGCCACTCACAAACTGCAAGCGCTGGTCCAAAGGTGAGTCACAAACACTGCCATTGACAGACTGCAAGCCTTGGTCTAAAGGTGAGTCACAGGCCGTGCCACTGACGGCCTGTAAGCCCTTGTCCAAGATGAGTCACAAGCCCTGCCAGAGATAGATTTTCAGCCCCAGTCCAAATGTGAGTCACAGGCCCTGTCACTAACAGACTGCTAGCTCAAGTCCCAAGGTGAGTCACAAGCTCCGCCACTGACCAACTGCCGGCCCTAGCCCAAGCTGAGTCACAGGCCGTGCCACTGACAGACTGCAAGCCCCAGTCCAAAAGTGAGTCACAAGCCCTGCCACTGACAGACTGCAATCCCTAGTCCAACGGTGATTCACAGGCCCTGCCACTGACAGACTGCAAGCCCCAGTCCAAAGGGGTCACAGGCCCTGTCACTGACTGACTATTAGCTCAAGTCCAAAAGTGAGTCACAAGCTCTGCCACTGACAGACTGCAAGCCCAAGTTCAAAGGTGAGTTACAAGCTCTACCACTGACCGACTGCAAGCCCTAGCCCAAGCTGAGTCACAAGCCCTGCCACTGACAGACTGCAAGCCCTAGTCTAAAGGGGAATCACAAGCCGGGCCACTGACGGCCTGTAAGCCCTAGTCCAAAGGTGAGTCATAGGCCCTGCCACTGACAGACTGCAAGCCATAGTCCAAAGGCGAGTCACAAGCCCTGCTATTGACAGACTGCAAGCCCCAGTCCAAAGGTGAGTCACAGGCCATGTCACTGACATACTGCTAGCTCAAGTCCAAAAGTGAGTCACAAGCTCTGCCACTGACAGACTGCAAGCCCAAGTCCAAAGGTGAGTCACAAACCCTGCCATTGACAGACTGCAAGCCCTAGTCCAAAGGTGAGTCACAGGCCGCGCCACTGACAGACTGCAAGCCCCAGTCCAAAGGTGTCACAGGCCCTGTCACTGACTGACTACTAGCTCAAGTCCAAAAGTGAGTCACAAGCTCTGTCACTGACAGACTGCAAGCCCAAGTTCAAAGGTGAGTCACAAGCCCTGCCACTGACCGACTGCAAGCCCTAGCCCAAGCTGAGTCACAAGCCCTGCCACTGACAGACTGCAAGCCCTAGTCTAAAGGGGAGTCACAAGCCGGGCCACTGACGGCCTGTAAGCCCTAGTCCAAAGGTGAGTCATAGGCCCTGCCACTGACAGACTGCAAGCCATAGTCCAAAGGCGAGTCACAAGCCCTGCTATTGACAGACTGCAAGCCCCAGTCCAAAGGTGAGTCACAGGCCATGTCACTGACATACTGCTAGCTCAAGTCCAAAAGTGAGTCACAAGCTCTGCCACTGACAGACTGCAAGCCCTAGTCCAAAGGTGAGTCACAAGCCCTGCGACTGACAGACTGCAAGCCCTAGTCCAACGGTGATTCACAGGCCGTGCCACTGACAGACTGCAAGCCCAAGTCCAAAGGTGAGTCACAAACCCTGCCATTGACAGACTGCAAGCTCTAGTCCAAAGGTGAGTCACAGGCCGTGCCACTGACAGGCTGCAAGCCCCAGTCCAAAGGTGAGTCACAGGCCGTGCCACTGACAGACTGCAAGCCCCAGTCGAAAGGTGAGTCACAGGCCCTGTCACTGACAGACTGCAAGCCCCAGTCCAAAGGGGTCACAGGCCCTGTCACTGACTGACTATTAGCTCAAGTCCAAAAGTGAGTCACAAGCTCTGCCACTGACAGACTGCAAGCCCAAGTTCAAAGGTGAGTCACAAGCTCTACCACTGACCGACTGCAAGCCCTAGCCCAAGCTGAGTCACAAGCCCTGCCACTGACAGACTGCAAGCCCTAGTCTAAAGGGGAGTCACAAGCCGGGCCACTGACGGCCTGTAAGCCCTAGTCCAAAGGTGAGTCATAGGCCCTGCCACTGACAGACTGCAAGCCATAGTCCAAAGGCGAGTCACAAGCCCTGCTATTGACAGACTGCAAGCCCCAGTCCAAAGGTGAGTCACAGGCCATGTCACTGACATACTGCTAGCTCAATTCCAAAAGTGAGTCACAAGCTCTGCCACTGACAGACTGCAAGCCCTAGTCCAAAGGTGAGTCACAAGCCCTGCCACTGACAGACTGCAAGCCCTAGTCCAACGGTGATTCACAGGCCGTGCCACTGACAGACTGCAAGCCCAAGTCCAAAGGTGAGTCACAAACCCTGCCATTGACAGACTGCAAGCCCAAGTTCAAAGGTGAGTCACAAGCCCTGCCACTGACCGACTGCAAGCCCTAGCCCAAGCTTAGTCACAAGCCCTGCCACTGACAGACTGCAAGCCCTAGTCCAAAGGTGAGTCACAGGCCGTGCCACTGCCAGATTGTAAGCCCAAGCCCAAAGGTGAGTCACGAGCTCTGCCACTGACAGATTGTAAGCCCAAGCATGAAGGTGAGTCGCAAGTCCTGCCACTGACAGACTGTAAGCCCAAGTTCAAAGGTGATTCACAAGCCCTGCCACTGACAGACTGCCAACCCTAATCCAAAGGTGAGTTACAAGCTCTGCCACTGCCAGACTGCAACCCCTAGTCCAAAGGTGAGTCGCAGGCTCTGCCATTGACAGAATGGAACCCCTAGTCCAAAGGTGCGTCACAAGCCCTGCCACTGACAGCCTTCAAGCCCAAATCCAAATTAGAGTCACGGGCCTAGCCACTCACAAACTGCAAGCCCTGGTCCAAAGGTGAGTCACAACCACTGCCATTGACAGACTGCAAGCCTTGGTCTAAAGGTGAGTCACAGGCCGTGCCACTGACGGCCTGTAAGCCCTAGTCCAAATGTGAGTCACAGGCCTAGCCACTCACAAACTGCAAGCCCTGGTCCAAAGGTGAGTCACAAACACTGCCATTGACAGACTGCAAGCCTTGGTCTAAAGGTGAGTCACAGGCCGTGCCACTGACGGCCTGTAAGCCCTAGTCCAAAGGTGAGTCACAAGCCCTGCCACTGATAGACTGTATCCCAAGTCCATAGGTGAGTCACAAGCCCTGCCACTGACAGACTGCAAGCCCTAGTCCAAAGGTGAGTCACAAGCCCTGCCACTGATAGACTTTCAGCCTCAGTCCAAATGTGAGTCACAGGCCCTGTCACTAACTGACTGCTAGCTCAAGTCCCAAGGTGAGTCTCAAGCTCCGCCACTGACCGACTGCCAGCCCAGCCCAAGCTGAGTCACAAGCCCTGCCACTGACAGACTGCAAGCCCTAGTCCAAAGGTGATTCACAGGCCCTACCACTGACAGACTGCAAGCCCAAGTCCAAAGGTGAGTCACAAACCCTGCCATTGACAGACTGCAAGCTCTAGTCCAAAGGTGAGTCACAGGCCGTGCCACTGACAGGCTGCAAGCCCCAGTCCAAAGGTGAGTCACAGGCCGTGCCACTGACAGACTGCAAGCCCCAGTCCAAAGGTGAGTCACAGGCCCTGTCACTGACAGACTGCTATCTCAAGTCCAAAAGTGAGTCACAAGCTCTGCCACTGACAGACTGCAAGCCCTAGTCCAAAGGTGAGTCACAAGCCCTGCCACTGACAGACTGCAAGCCCTAGTCCAACGGTGATTCACAGGCTCTGCCACTGAAAGACTGCAAGCCCCAGTCCAAAGGTGTCACAGGCCCTGTCACTGACTGACTCCTAGCTCAAGTCCAAAAGTCAGTCACAAGCTCTGCCACTGACAGACTGCAAGCCCAAGTTCAAAGGTGAGTCACAAGCCCTGCCACTGACAGACTGCAAGCCCTAGTCTAAAGGGGAGTCACAAGCCGGGCCACTGACGGCCTGTAAGCCCTAGTCCAAAGGTGAGTCACATGCCCTGCCACTGACAGACTGCAAGCCATAGTCCAAAGGCGAGTCACATGCCCTGCCATTGACAGACTGCAAGCCCCAGTCCAAAGGTGAGTCACAGGCCCTGTCACTGACATACTGCTAGCTCAAGTCCAAAAGTGAGTCACAAGCTCTGCCACTGACAGACTGCAAGCCCTAGTCCAAAGGTGAGTCACAAGCCCTGCCACTGACAGACTGCAAGCCCAAGTTCAAAGGTGAGTCACAAGCCCTGCCACTGACCGACTGCAAGCCCTAGCCCAAGCTTAGTCGCAAGCCCTGCCACTGACAGACTGCAAGCCCTAGTCCAAAGGTGAGTCACAGGCCGTGCCACTGACAGACTGCAAGCCCCAGTCCAAAGGTGTCACAGGCCCTGTCACTGACTGGCTACTAGCTCAAGTCCAAAAGTGAGTCACAAGCTCTGCCACTGACAGACTGCAAGCCCAAGTTCAAAGGTGCGTCACAAGCCCTGCCACTGGCCTACTGCAAACCCTAGCCCAATCTTAGTCACAAGCCCTGCCACTGACAGACTGCAAGCCCTAATCCAAAGGTGAGTCACAAGCCGCGCCACTGACAGATTGTAAGCCCAAGCCCAAAGGTGAGTCACGAGCTCTGCCACTGACAGACTGTAAGCCCAAGTTCAAAGGTGATTCACAAGCCCTGCCACTGACAGACTGCAATCCTTAGTCCAAAGGTGAGTCACAAGCCCTGCCACTGACAGACTGCCAACCCTAATTCAAATGTGAGTCACAAGCCCTGCCACTGACAGACTGCACTGCAATCCTTAGTCCAAAGGTGAGTCACAAGCTCTGCCACTGACAGACTGCCAACCCTAATCCAAAGGTGAGTTACAAGCTCTGCCACTGACAGACTGCAACCCCTAGTCCAAAGGTGAGTCGCAGGCCCTGCCATTGACAGAATGGAACCCCTAGTCCAAAGGTGCGTCACAAGCCCTGCCACTGACAGCCTTCAAGCCCAAATCCAAAGGAGAGTCACGGGCCTAGCCACTCACAAACTGCAAGTCCAAGTCCAAAGGTGAGTCACAAACCCTGCCATTGACAGACTGCAAGCTCTAGTCCAAAGGTGAGTCACAGGCTGTGCCACTGACAGACTGCAAGCTCTAGCCCAAGCTGAGTCACAGGCCGTGCCACTGACAGACTGCAAGCCCCAGTCCAAAGGTGAGTCACAGACCCTGTCACTGACAGACTGCTATCTCAAGTCCAAAAGGGAGTCACAAGCTCTGCCACTGACAGACTGCCAGCCTTAGTCCAAAGGTGAGTCACAAGCCCTGCCACTGACAGACTGCAATCCCTAGTCCAACGGTGATTCACAGGCCCTGCCACTGACAGACTGCAAGCCCAAGTCCAAAGGTGAGTCACAAACCCTGCCATTGACAGACTGCAAGCCCTAGTCCAGAGGTGAGTCACAGGCCGTGCCACTGACATACTGCAAGCCCTAGTCCAAAGGTGAGTCACAGGCCCTACCACTGACATACTGCAAGCCCAAGTCCAAAGGTGAGTCACAAACGCTGCCATTGACAGACTGCAAGCTCTAGTCCAAAGGTGAGTCACAGGCCGTGCCACTGACAGACTGCAAGCCCCAGTCCAAAGGTGAGTCACAGGCCCTGTCACTGACAGACTGCTATCTCAAGTCCAAAAGTGAGTCACAATCTTTGCCACTGACAGACTGCAAGCCCTAGTCCAAGGTGAGTCACAAGCCCTGCCACTGACAGACTGCAAACGCTAGTCCAACGGTGTTTCACAGGCCCTGCCACTGACAGACTGCAAGCCCAAGTCCAAAGGTGAGTCACAAACCTTGCCATTGACAGACTGCAAGCCCAAGTTCAAAGGTGAGTCACAAGCCCTGCCACTGACCGACTGCAAGCTCTAGCCCAAGCTGAGTCACAAGCCCTGCCACTGACAGACTGCAAGCCCAAGTTCAAAGGTGAGTCACAATCCCTGCAACTGACCGACTGCAAGCCCTAGCCCAAGCTGAGTCACAAGCCCTGCCACTGACAGACTGCAAGCCCTAGTCCAAAGGTGAGTCACAGGTCGTGCCACTGACGGCCTGTAAGCCCTAGTCCAAAGGTGAGTCACAAGCCCTGCCAGTGACAGACTTTCATCCCCAGTCCGAAAGTGAGTCACAAGCCCTGTCACTGACAGACTGCCAGCTCAATTCGAAAGGTGAGTCACAAGCCGTGCCACTGCCAGACTGCAAGCCCTAGTTTCAAATGTGAGTCGCAAGCCCTGCCACTGACATACTGTAAGCCCTAGTCTAAAAGTGAGTCACATGCCCTGCCACTGACCGAATGCAAGCCCTTGTCCAAAGGTGAGTCACAAGCCCTGCCACTGGCAGACTGCAAGCCCTAGTCCAAAGGTGAGTCACAAGCCCTGCCACTGAGAGACTGCAAGCCCTAGTCCAAGGGTGAGTCACAGGCCCTGCCACTGACAGACTGCGAGCCCTAATCCAAAGGTGAGTCACAGACCCTGACACTGACAGACTGCAAGCCCCAGTCCAAATGTGAGTCACAAGCCCTGCCACTGACATACTCTAAGTCCTAGTCCAAAGGTGAGTCACAGACCCTGTCACTGACAGACTGCTAGCTCAAGTCCAAAGGTGAGTCACAAGCCGTGCCACTGACAGAATGCAAGCCCTAGTCCCAAGTTGAGTCACAGGCCCTGCCAGTGACAGACTGCAAGCCCTAGCCCAAAGGTGAGTCACAGTCTCCGCCACTGACACACTGCAAGCTTTACTCCAAAGGTGAGTCACAAGCCCTGCTCTGACACACTGTTAGCCGAAGTCTAAAGGTGAGTCACAAGCCCTGCCACTGACAATTGTACAATTTGAGAATTAATTTTTTAATTAATTTAACACCTCACAGAAGGACTAAATACGTCACATATTGCTGAAGAGGCTTAGTCTGATCTGCCTGTGCAATCAAAGAAACAACCTGTGCTCAGAGGGGATCCACCAATCAGCATGAATAGCATGCGACTAGTTGTTAGGCACTCCTTCACACGATATGCCTTTCCGCGCATCATTTATTGCAATGCGGTGACAGATTTGATAAAAGTGTTAATCTGTCGTTATCTTTCTGCAGATTCTGATCACTCTGACACTGGTGGCAAGGACAGTTATGACATTGAGCCTCGATCTCAAACAAACAAATTATAGCATGCAAATTGTCGTCAAGTCGTCCGGAAGTTAAAGTAAAAGTAATATCTTATATCGCAATATTTACACCACACTCCTGCCTGATCTTTTCCATGCCATGTTTAAGTAACAGTATATATGTTACCACATATTGTAATCGCAACATTTACATCATAAATCACCCTCGTGCCTGATTTTTTCCATGCCATGTACCTGAACTTTGGCAATAAATGCGCAGAATCGTTGCCGATGTTGCCTTGGCTACGATACAATGATCTGGCCTGGGGTTGAGTGGAATACTGAACTCTTTCGTAAGGTTACCTATCTTTCCGATTCTCCCCGATATAGATTCACCAAAGTGTTGTAGCATTCTGCGAAATCATATCAACTACCTCGTCCCTCAGACCCATCAAGACCCATCGGCAAGCATACTTTAAAAAAATCAAATCAAGTTTCTAATTTCGTTGCCCTATTTTGTTATATTTCCCTTGCGGCAAGAATACTTAAAAAAATCAAATCAAGTTTCTGATTTCGTTACCCTATTTTGTTATAATTCCCTTGCGACGCGACTGCCTCCAATGCATAGTGGGCGGTATAACAGTGAAATTCGCAGTGGCTTTCTAGACAACATACACCTTTCCATTATGTAAAATGTGCTTAGATATATTTTCTATAAACTCCGAATATTTGCCATTTATACTTATTTGCCTATGCAAATTCCGTTTGCATAACATAAAACATCGAATAATGTTGACACTTACCCATTACGTCAATCGCAAATTTTGAGTGACGTCATTGTCGGCTTTGTCTCCACAGTTACAACGTGAAGGGACTCGACAACATGACGCCCACCAATATATTACCCAATAGGATTTGCGACAGATATTCACGGCAGAACAACGGCTTCCCGGTTTATTAAGGCATGTTCGCGACTTCACAAGAGCATATCCTTGACGAAAGGACCTTTTAGTTAATTATAGCAAAACGCAGTTCTTAATCTGTGTGCGAGCGTGCACAAATACAGGCCATATACATTATGACTACCAAGTCATTTGTACGCGAAATATTATCTAACTATATATCTTCCACGCAGTGGCGTAATTTGGCATTGAAAGTGTGTGTTAGTAAAACTTCTTAATTAACTGAAATTCTTAATTTGCCACTGCAATTTCTGATAAAGCTTCCCCGTGTGCGAAATGACGCAATTAGCTTTACGCTGACGCATCCTAATGATGTAGTACAGGAAACAACAGCCTACTTTCCACAGTGGCTACTTCACGTGGATATGGCACAAAATGCCCTCTCTCGTAATTGTATTTGTGCTATTAATAGCATTGTAGCATATATTTATATATATATATGACATTATTTAAATATATTTGGACTATTGAAACGTAATTACACCATTTGCGGTTACTTTCATTTTCACCATTGCCGAAATGGGCTTAAACCTGACACCTCCTACTACCCCCCCCCCCCCTCCCTCCGCCCACACACACTCACCCGTAAGTACTCAGTTTGCTGCCGTCCATTGCGCCTTGTCACGCGACATGCTTGATTGCGCCTGGCACGATCACACCTCCTCCCGCGCACAAAGGGAACGCAGCCGTTCTATTTATATTAACAGATATGCTTACCCCCAAATTATATTAAATTCTACCATAATTAATCCCATGTTTACATGAGTATACAATTAGGGAACATTTGCAACCAAACTATGATTCATCAGATTGTTTATCATCATTTGATCACGTGACCTATCGATATTGATACATATCTATGTAGACTACTTCTTCTCGCATGAAATATTAGACTCGGTCTCTGTCCAGTATGTGTATATAAATTTTTTTGTATATATATTTGTACCCTACTTGTACTCGAGTATTATCAGAAGTATTTCTGTTCTGATCTCATTTGTACACATGTAAGTACACTTGAGTATTTTTTACAGTAACGGAACCGTTTTCCAAAGTGACGTACTTGTAATGTTTCAATATGTTTGGAAAGTACTTGTGGCACTTTTCACAAATAACATTACTTGTAGTTTAGTACTTTCTGGAATTCATTATGCTTGAGTACTTTCCGAATCACCTGTGATTGTGTACTTCGATTCTAGACTCGTTGTAAATGATCGACGCAACAAATCGTGTCAACGTTTGATGTTCCAGACAAGCATATTCATATGCAAACCTTGTGGGTTAATATATGTGCATACACAATTTGGTTTATATTATGCTTATGTTTGGCCTATTGCAATGATCACGATTGCGTGGTTGGGCAGTTATGACAGCAATTCTACCACGTACTGATTTTTAATTTGTCAATATAGTTATTTATTGCATTTGTGAAAACATGTATTTTATTACTTATATAAATAACAAATAATTAGCAAAACACGGCGATGACGATGTTTGTGTTGATGGAACGAACAGCTCTGGGGAAACGAAACTGCCGAACTTACTCCCTTTTGGAAAATTCACAGTTTCAAGAAAACTGTTGTTTCGGTTCTTCTAGCAGTCAGTTCAGAAAAACCGGTTTCGGTTTCATGTACATCAGTCATACCCTAACTGTTACACATATTTATCCCCGTTCGTTTTTGCTTGGCTCATCTGGGTAGCGGGGAAAATTGTACAAACTGTGATAAGAGAAGCTTTTTGCCAATAAATGATATTATTTCACTTTCACGAGTTTTGCGCTGGCTCTTCGTCTCGTAACCTGGGAATCGCAAGAAACACGATATATGAGACGCCTTGTCGAAGCATATTGGCCTCGAAGGGGTGGGGGTGCAGTGTCGATTTTTCAAAATTCTCAGTGTCGAACGTCGATTTTTCACGACGTTCCGTGTCACTTTTTGGTTAAGTTCAGTGTCATTTTTTTCAAAAATCTGTGTCAATGTGGCTTTTTTAGTTCCTCAGTGTCGGCATTTGAGGGTCAACGTCGAATGTCAATTTTTCAAACATGCCTGTTGTCGCGAGTCGCCATTTACCCCTTCCAGACTCCTAAGCATTGACAAGCAATGGCGGTCGAGTATAGGTTTTCATGACGCCCGGGACCGTTTAGTCGACTCAATTTACCTTACCCTTCCAGACTTCTAAGCATTGACACCCAACGGTCGTCGGGTGTAGGTTTTTATTACGTCGGGACGGTTTAGTCGACCGCTAACACCCCGAGTGTGTGTTTTGCATGTATAGTGTAAACTAACCCTCTCTTAACTACAGCTTGTCGCAACCTAACGCACCGCCCCCCCCCCCTCCCACTTACACGCACAATAGGTTTGCTCGGGGGGTACGCGTCTCATAGTAACGCCGTATGGATATCAAATACCCCCCTTCCTCACCCGTACATCGCTACCGTCACCTAACGGGCCACCATACCCCACCGCCCTGTCACCCGTACATTTCTACCGTCACCTAACGAGCCACCATACCCTCCCCCCCCCCCCTATGTCACCCGTACATCGTTACCGTCACCTAACGAGCCACCATACCCCCCTGTCACCCGTACATCTCTACCGTCACCTAACGAGCGACCATACCGACCCCCCTGTCGCCCGTACATCTCTACCGTCACCTAACGAGTCACCATACCCCCCCCTCGTCACCCGTACATCGCTACCGTCACCTAACGAGTCACCATACCCCCCCCTCGTCACCCGTACATCGCTACCGTCACCTAACCAGCCACCATACCCCCCCTGTCACCCGTACATTTCTACCGTCACCAAACGAGCCACCATACTCCCCTGTCACCCGTACATCTCTACCGTCACCTAACGAGCCACCATACACCCCCACCTTGTTACCCGTACATCTCTACCGTCACCTAACGAGCCACCATACTCCCCTGTCACCCGTTCATCGCTACCGTCACCTAACGAGCCACCATACCCCCCTGTCACCCGTACATCGCTACCGTCACCTAACGAGCCACCATACCCTCCCTGTCACGCGTACATCTCTACCGTCACCTAACGAGCCACCATACCGTCCCCACCTGTCACCCGTACATCTCTACCGTCACCTAACGAGCCTCCATACGCCCCCCCCCTCCTCACCCGTACATCGCTACCGGCACCTAACGAGCCACAATACCCCCCCACCCTGTCACCCGTACATCGCTACCGTCACCTAAAGAGCCACCATACCCCTCTGTCACTAGTACATCGCTACCGTCACCTAACGAGCCACCATACCCCCCTCCCTGTCACCCGTACATTTCTACCGCCACCTAACGAGCCACCATACCTCTCCCCTCCCTGTCACCCGTACATCGCCACCGTCACCTAACGAGCCACCATACCCTACCCCCTCTGTCACTAGTGCATCGCTACCGTCACCTAACGAGCCACCATACACCCCTCCCTGTCACCCGTACATTTCTACCGTCACCTAACGAGCCACCATACCTCCCCCCCCCCTGTCAGCCGTACATCTCTACCGTCACCTAACGAGCCAGCATACGCCCCCGTGTCACCCGTACATCTCTACCGTCACCTAACGAGCCATAATACCGCCCCCTCCTGTCACCCGTACATCGCTACCGTCACCTAACGAGCCACCATACCCCCCCAGCCACCCGTACATCGCTACGGTCACCTAACGAGCCACCATACCCCCCTGTCACCCGTACATCGCTACCGTCACCTAACGAGCCACCATACCCTACCCCCCCTGTCACCCGTACATCGCTACCGTCACCTAAAGAGCCACCATACCCCTCTGTCACTAGTACATCGCTAGCGTCACCTAACGAGCCACCATACACCCCTCCCTGTCACCCGTACATTTCTACCGTCACCTAACGAGCCACCATACCTCCCCCCCCCTGTCAGCCGTACATCTCTACCGTCACCTAACGAGCCACCATACGCCCCCTGTCACCCGTACATCGCTACCGTCACCTAACGAGCCACCATACCCCCCCCCCCCTGTCACCCGTACATCTCTACCGTCACCTAACGAGCCAGCATACCCCCCCGTGTCACCCGTACATCTCTACCGTCACCTAACGAACCAGCATACCCCCCCGTGTCACCCGTACATCTCTACCGTCACCTAACGAGCCATAATACCGCCCCCTCCTGTCACCCGTACATCGCTACCGTCACCTAACGAGCCACCATACTCCCCCAGCCACCCGTACATCGCAACGGTCACCTAACGAGCCACCATACCCCCCTGTCACCCGTACATCGCTACCGTCACCTAACGAGCCACCATACCCCCCTGTCACCCGTACATCTCTACCGTCACCTAACGAGCCACCAAACCCCCCCCCCTCACCCGTACATCTCTACCGTCACCTAACGAGCCACCATACCCCCCTGTTACCCGTACATCGCTACCGTCACCTAACGAGCCACCATACCCCCCTGTCACCCGTACATCTCTACCGTCACCTAACGAGCCACCATACCCCCCTGTCACCCGTACATCTCTACCGTCACCTAACGAGCCACCATACCCCCCTGTCACCCGTACATCTCTACCGTCACCTAACGAGCCACCATACACCCCCTCCTCACCCGTACATTGCTACCGTCACCTAACGAACCACCATACCCCCCTTGTCACCCGTACATCGCTACCGTCACCTAACGAGCCACCATACCCCCCTGTCACCCGTACATCTCCACCGTCACCTAACGAGCCACCATACCCTCCCGGTCACCCGTACATCTCTACCGTCACCTAACGAGCCACCATACGCCCCCTCCTCACCCGTACATCTCTACCGTCACCTGACGAGCCACCATACCCCCCCTCCTCACCCGTACATCGCTACCGTCACCTAACGAGCCACCATACCGCCCCTGTCACCCGTACATAGCTACCGTCGCCTAACGAGCCACCATACCCCCTCTGTCACCCGTACATCTCTACCGTCACCTAGCGAGCCACCATACACCCCCCCCCCCCTGTCACCCGTACATCGCTACCGTCACCTAACGAGCCACCATTCCCCCTGTCACTATTACATCGATACCGTCACCTAACGAGCCACCATGCCTCCCCCCTCCCTGTCACCCGTACATCGCTACCGTCACCTAACGAGCCACCATACCCCCCCCCCACTGTCACCCATACATCTCAACCGTCACCTAGCGAGCCACCATATCCCACCCCCCTGTCACCCGTAAATCTCTACCGTCACCTAACGAGCCACCATACCCCCTCCCTGTCACCCGTACATCTCTACTGTCACCTAACGAGCCACCATACCCTCCCTGTCACCTGTACATCTCTACCGTCACCTAACGAGCCACCATACCGCCCCCTCCTGTCACCCGTACATCTCTACCGCCACCTAACGAGCCACCATAGCACCCGCCCCCTCCTCACCCGTACATTGCTACCGTCACCTAACGAACCACCATACCCCCTGTCACTATTACATCGATACCGTCACCTAACGAGCTACCATACCCCCGCCCCCCTGTCACCCGTACATCTCTATCGTCACCTAACGAGCCACCATACCCCCCCTGTCACCCGTACATCTCTACCATCACCTAGCGAGTCACCATACCCCTCTGTCACCCGTACATCGCTACCGTCACCTAACGAGCCACCATACCGCCCCTGTCACCCGCCTGTCACCCGTAAATCTCTACCGTCACCTAACGAGCCACCATAGCCCCCGCCCCTCCTCACCCGTACATCGCAACCGTCACCTAACGAGCCACCATACGCCCCCCCGCGCCTGTCACCCGAACATCGCTACCGTCACCTAACCTGCCACCACCCCCCCTGTCACCCGTACATCTTTACCGTCACCTAACAAGCCACCATACCCCCCTGTCACTAGTACATCGCTACCGTCACCTAACGAGCCACCATACCCCCTCCCTGTCACCCGTACATTTCTACCGTCACCTAGCGAGCCGCAATACCTCCCCAGTCCCTGTCACCCGTACATCGCTACCGTCACCTAACGAGCCACCATACCTCCCCTGTCACCCGTACATCTCTACCGTCACCTAACGAGCCGCCATAGCGCCTCCCCCCTGTCACCCGTACATCGCTACCGTCACCTAACGAGCCACCATACCCCCCTGTCACCCGTATATCTCTACCGTCACCTAACGAGCCATCATACCCCCCACCCATCCTCACCCGTACATCTCTACCGTCACCTAACGAGCCACCATACCCGCCGTGTCACCCGTACATCTCTACCGTCACCTAACGAGCCACCATACCCCCCATGTCACCCGTACATCGCTACCGTCACCTACCAAGCCACCATACCGCCCCTCCCCCCTGTCACCCGTACATCGCTACCGTCACCTAACGAGCCACCATACCCCCCATGTCACCCGTACATCGCTACCGTCACCTACCAAGCCACCATACCGCCCCTCCCCCCTGTCACCCGTACATCGCTACCGTCACCTAACGAGCCACCATTCCCCCTGTCACTATTACATCGATACCGTCACCTAACGAGCCACCATGCCTCCCCCCTCCCTGTCACCCGTACATCGCTACAGTCACCTAACGAGCCACCATACCCCCCCCTCCCCACTGTCACCCATACATCTCAACCGTAACCTAACGAGCCACCATACCGCCACCTCCCCTGTCACCCGTACATCGCTACCGTCACCTAACGAGCCACCATTCCCCCTGTCACTATTACATCGATACCGTCACCTAACGAGCCACCATGCCTCCCCCCTCCCTGTCACCCGTACATCGCTACCGTCACCTAACGAGCCACCATACCCCCCCCCCCACTGTCACCCATACATCTCAACCGTCACCTAGCGAGCCACCATATCCCACCCCCCTGTCACCCGTAAATCTCTACCGTCACCTAACGAGCCACCATACCCCCTCCCTGTCACCCGTACATCTCTACTGTCACCTAACGAGCCACCATACCCTCCCTGTCACCTGTACATCTCTACCGTCACCTAACGAGCCACCATACCGCCCCCTCCTGTCACCCGTACATCTCTACCGCCACCTAACGAGCCACCATAGCACCCGCCCCCTCCTCACCCGTACATTGCTACCGTCACCTAACGAACCACCATACCCCCTGTCACTATTACATCGATACCGTCACCTAACGAGCTACCATACCCCCGCCCCCCTGTCACCCGTACATCTCTATCGTCACCTAACGAGCCACCATACCCCCCCTGTCACCCGTACATCTCTACCATCACCTAGCGAGTCACCATACCCCTCTGTCACCCGTACATCGCTACCGTCACCTAACGAGCCACCATACCGCCCCTGTCACCCGCCTGTCACCCGTAAATCTCTACCGTCACCTAACGAGCCACCATAGCCCCCGCCCCTCCTCACCCGTACATCGCAACCGTCACCTAACGAGCCACCATACGCCCCCCCGCGCCTGTCACCCGAACATCGCTACCGTCACCTAACCTGCCACCACCCCCCCTGTCACCCGTACATCTTTACCGTCACCTAACAAGCCACCATACCCCCCTGTCACTAGTACATCGCTACCGTCACCTAACGAGCCACCATACCCCCTCCCTGTCACCCGTACATTTCTACCGTCACCTAGCGAGCCGCAATACCTCCCCAGTCCCTGTCACCCGTACATCGCTACCGTCACCTAACGAGCCACCATACCTCCCCTGTCACCCGTACATCTCTACCGTCACCTAACGAGCCGCCATAGCGCCTCCCCCCTGTCACCCGTACATCGCTACCGTCACCTAACGAGCCACCATACCCCCCTGTCACCCGTATATCTCTACCGTCACCTAACGAGCCATCATACCCCCCACCCATCCTCACCCGTACATCTCTACCGTCACCTAACGAGCCACCATACCCGCCGTGTCACCCGTACATCTCTACCGTCACCTAACGAGCCACCATACCCCCCATGTCACCCGTACATCGCTACCGTCACCTACCAAGCCACCATACCGCCCCTCCCCCCTGTCACCCGTACATCGCTACCGTCACCTAACGAGCCACCATACCCCCCATGTCACCCGTACATCGCTACCGTCACCTACCAAGCCACCATACCGCCCCTCCCCCCTGTCACCCGTACATCGCTACCGTCACCTAACGAGCCACCATTCCCCCTGTCACTATTACATCGATACCGTCACCTAACGAGCCACCATGCCTCCCCCCTCCCTGTCACCCGTACATCGCTACAGTCACCTAACGAGCCACCATACCCCCCCCTCCCCACTGTCACCCATACATCTCAACCGTAACCTAACGAGCCACCATACCGCCACCTCCCCTGTCACCCGTACATCGCTACCGTCACCTAACGAGCCACCATATCGCCCCCCCCCCCTGTCACCCGTAAATCTCTACCGTCACCTAACGAGCCACCATACTCCCCCCCCCTACTCACCCTTACATCTCCACCGTCACCTAACGAGCCGCCATACCCCCCTCCCTGTCACCCGTACATCTCTACCGTCACCTAACGAGCCATCATACCCTCCCTGTCACCTGTACATCTCTACCGTCACCTAACGAGCCACCATACCGCCCCCTCCTGTCACCCGTACATCTCTACCGTCACCTAACGAGCCACCATAACACCCGCCCCCTCCTCACCCGTACATCGCTACGGTCACCTAACGAGCCACCATACCCCCAGTCACAATTACATCGATACCGTCACCTAACGAGCTACCATACCCCCGCCCCCCTGTCACCCGTACATCTCTACCGTCACATAGCGAGTCACCATACCCCTCTGTCACCCGTACATCGCTACCGTCACCTAACGAGCCACCATAGCGCCTCCCCCCTGTCACCAGTATATCGCTACCGTCACATAACGAGCCACCATACCCCCCCTGTCACCCGCCTGTCACCCGTAAATCTCTACCGTCACCTAACGAGCCACCATAGCCCCCGCCCCTCCTCACCCGTACATCGCTACCGTCACCTAACGAGCCACCATACCCCCCCCCGCGCCTGTCACCCGAACATCGCTACCGTCACCTAACCTGCCACCACCCCCCCCCCCCTGTCACCCGTACATCTCTACCGTCACCTAACAAGCCACCATACCCCCCTGTCACTAGTACATCGCTACCGTCACCTAACGAGCCACCATACCCCCCTCCCTGTCACCCGTACATTTCTACCGTCACCTAGCGAGCCACAATACCTCCCCAGTCCCTGTCACCCGTACATCGCTACCGTCACCTAACGAGCCACCATACCCCCCCTGTCACCCGTACATCTCTACCGTCACCTAACGAGCCACCATAGCGCCTCCCCCCTGTCACCCGTACATCGCTACCGTCACCTAACGAGCCACCATACCCCCCCTGTCACCCGTATATCTCTACCGTCACCTAACGAGCCACCATACCCCCCCCCCCCATCCTCACCCGTACATCTCTACCGTCACCTAACGAGCCACCATACCCCCCGTGTCACCCGTACATCTCTACCGTCACCTAACGAGCCACCATACCCCCCATGTCACCCGTACATCGCTACCGTCACCTACCAAACCACCATACCGCCCCTCCCCCCTGTCACGCGTACATCGTTACCGTCACCTAACGAGCCACCATACCGTCCCCCCCATGTCATTCGTACATCTCTACCGTCACCTAACGAGCCACCATACCCCCCCCCCCACCTATCACCCGTACATCGGTACCGTCACCTAAGGAGCCACCATACACCCCCCGCTGTCACCCGTACATCTCTACCGTCACCTAAGGAGCCACCATACCCCGCTCCCTGTCACCCGTAGATTTCTACCGTCACCTAACGAGTCACCATACCTCCCACCTCCCTGTCACCCGTACATCGCTACCGTCACCTAAAGAGCCACCATACCCCCCCATGTCACCCGTACATCGCTACCGTCACCTAACGAGCCACCATACCCCCCCCCCCCCCCTGTCACCCGTACATCTCTACCGTCACCTAACGAGCCACCATACCCCCGCCACTGTCACCCGTACATCTCTACCTTCACCTAACGAGGTACCATACCCCCACCCCCTGTCACCCGTACATCGCTACCGTCACCTAACAAGCCACCATAACCCCGTGTCAGAAGTACATCGCTACCGTCACCTAACGAGCCACCATACTCCCCGTGTCACCCGTACATCTCTACCGTCACCTAACGAGCCACCATACCCGCCATGTCACCCGTACATCGCTACCGTCACCTAACGAGCCACCATACCCCCCGCCCCCCTGTCACCCGCACATTTCTACCGTCACCTAACGAGCCACCATCCCCCCCCACCTGTCACCCGCACATCGCTACCGTCACCTAACGAGCCACCATACCCCCCCGGTCGCCCGTACATCTCTACCGTCACCTAACGAGCCACCATACCCCCCCCCACCTATCACCCGTACATCGGTACCGTCACCTAAGGAGCCACCATACCCCCCTCCTCACCTGAACATCGCTACCGTCACCTAACGAGCCACCATACCCCCCCGCGTCCTCACCCGTACATCTTTACCGTCACCTAACGAGTCATCATACCCCCCCTGTCACCCGTACATTTCTACCGTCACCTAACGAGCCACCATACCGCCCCCCCCCCCCTGTCACCCGTACATCTCTACCGTCACCTATCGAGCCACCATACCCCCCCGCGTCCTCACCCGTACATCTTTACCGTCACCTAACGAGTCATCATACCCCCCCTGTCACCCGTACATTTCTACCGTCACCTAACGAGCCACCATACCTCCCGCTCCCCTGTCACCCGTACATTTCTACCGTCACCTAACCAGCCACCATACCCCCTGAGTAACCCGTACATCTCTACCGTCACCTAACGAGCCACCATACCCCCCGTGTCACCCGTACATATCTACCGTCACCTAACGAGCCACCATACCCGCCATGTCACCCGTACATCGCTACCGTCACCTAACGAGCCACCATACCCCCCCCCCCACCTATCACCCGTACATCAGTACCGTCACCTAAGGAGCCACGATACCCCCCCTCCTCACCTGAACATCGCTACCGTCACCTAACGAGCCACCATACTCCCCCCCCCCCTGTCACCCGTACATCGCTACCGTCACCTAACGAGCCACCATACCCCCTCCCCCTCCTCACCTGTACATCGCTACCGTCACCTAACGAGCCACCATACCCCCCTGGCACCCGTACATGGCTACCGTCACCTAACGAGTCCCCATACCCCCCCCCCCCCAATCCCTCACCCGTACATCTCTACCGTCACCTAACGAGCCCCCATACCCCGCCCCCCCCCCCCTCACCCATACATTTCTACCGTCATCTAACGAGGCCCCATGCCCCACCCCCCTCACCCATACATCTCTACCGTCACCTAACGAGTCCCCATACGCCCGCCCCACTCCCTCACCCGTACATCTCTACCGTCACCTAACGAGCCCCCATACCCCCCCCCCCCGTCACCCATACATCTCTACCGTCACCTAACGAGCCCCCATACCCTCTCCCACACCCATACATCTCTACCGACACCTAACGAGCCACCATACCCCCCCCTCACCCGTACATCTCTATTGTCACCTAACGAGCCACCATACCCCCCCCCCCCTGTCACCCGTACATCTCTACCGTCACCTAACGAGCCACGTGACTCAAGATTCTTGAAGTACGGTCAAGTCAGATATAATGTCACGCCGTAATAGTCTCGAGACCGCTGCGATAGAGGCTTGACATATAACAAGCTCTCCATAGCATGAACAATGTAATGGTCCAGGGCCTCACGGATTATCATGTGATCATGTGAATTCACTTTTTTTTTGTCAGGCGTAAAACATCCTGTACTAGTCTAAGATAGCGTTTTGTGTCCTCTTGTTAACATGTCATTAAGCATAGAAGAAAGGAGAATTTTGAAGAAAAAAATCACATATCAACGGAATTCAGACGTCACTTTCCTCGCCTCCAGAATTTGAGTTGGCATAACAACTGGAAAAGTATCCCTTCTGTTATTTGGGGCGCTGTATATAAGCGAGGAAACTTAGAAGAATGTATATGAGCTGAATTTGTTTTGGCGTGGCACCTAATGTCTTAATGTCTTGTTTTTAGAGAGAAGTAAGCTATACGGCACAGCGTACATTGTGAAATCTTTTAGGGTCAGAAAGCTTGATGAAAATATCGAACTGTTTGTACACATTAACAGTCCACTGTCTCTAACTAATGTAATCTTTGGCGTACTTTTGTTAGAACCGGCAGAGCAATTGTATATAAACCTCACGATATTATTAAGGAAATGGTTTTATATAGTTTAATGTTTGACAATTGTAAAAATACTATGTCCATCCCCCCCCCCCCCCCCCCCTGTTAGGGCCGAAATTTATATAATTCATACTATTTAACATAAAAACCAAAACAGGCCCCCATATGTAACATATCTAGATCTTACCCTGAAACCGGCCCCCCTATCCAGATTTTCTAGATCCGCCCCTGTCCCCAACGTTTTTTTGTTAATACCCTAAAAGGTTATCTAGCCAGCGAGCACATGGCAGACGTTCTTTATAGTAACAATTGACGGGAATGGCAAACCTATAATGAACGAATTTCCTCTCGACCGCCGTAACAACCTGAGGCGGACGGACGACAGTCCCTGATTCCAGAGTTTGTTTTGCTTTTCTTCAACCTTTTAATCCGTAGACTAACAGTAAGAATGTTTCTGTGTGCCATTGATGTAGCCTACCTCCCGATGGGAGAGGGGCGTCGAATCAGGTTTGGGGTGTTAGAGGGTGTGAGGCGATGCGAGGGGAGGGGGTCTAATCAGGTTTGGGGTGTTAGAGGGTCGGAGGCGATGGGAGGGGGGGGGGCGTCTAATCAGGTTTGGAGTGTTAGAGGGTGGGAGGCGGTGGGATGGGGGGGGGCGTCCAATCAGGTTTGGGGTGTTAGAGGGTGGGAGGCGATGGGAGGGGAGAGGGGCCTTGAAGCAGGTTGTGGGTGTTAGAGGGTGGGAGGCGGTGGGAGGGGGGCGTCTAATCAGGTTTGGGGTGTTAGAGGGTGGGAGGCGATGGGAGGGGAGAGGGGCCTTGAAGCAGGTTGTGGGTGTTAGAGGGTGGGAGGCGGTGGGAGGGGGGCGTCTAATCAGGTTTGGAGTGTTAGAGGGTGGGAGGCAGTGGGAGGGGGGGGGGGCGTCTAATCAGGTTTGGGGTGTTAGAGGGTGGGAGGCGGTGGAAGGGGAGAGGGGCGTTGAAGCAGGTTTGGGGTGTTAGAGGGTGGGAGGCGGTGGAAGGGGAGAGGGGCGTTGAAGCAAGTTTCGGGTGTTGGAGGGTGGGAGGCGGTGGGAGGTGGGCGTCTAATCAGGTTTGGAGGGTTAGAGGTGGGAGGTGGTGGAAGGGGAGAGGGGCATTGAGGCAGGTTTTGGGGTGTTAGAGTTTGGGAGGCGGTTGGACGGGGGCATCTAATCGGGTTTGGGGTGTTAGAGGGTGGGAGGCGGTGGAAGGGGGCGTGGGCGTCGAATCAGGTTTGAAATGTTAGAAGGTTGGAGGCGGTGGGAGGGGGGCGTCTAATCAGGTTTGGAATGTTAGAGGGTTGGAGGGGGTGGGAGGGGGGCGTCTAATCAGGTTTGGAATGTTAGAGGGTGGGAGGCGGTGGGAGGTGGGCGTCTAATCATGTTTGGGGGGTTAGAGGGTGGGAGGCGGTGGAAGGGGAGAGGGGCGTTGAAGCAGGTTTGGAGTGTTAGAGGGCGGGAGGCGGTGGGAATGGCGTTGAAGTAAGTTTGGGGTGTTGGAGGGTGGGAGGCGGTGGGAGGGGTGCGTCTAATCATGTTTGGGGGGTTAGAGGGTGGGAGGCGGTGGAAGGGGAGAGGGGCGTTGAAGCAGGTTTGGAGTGTTAGAGGGCGGGAGGCGGTGGGAATGGCGTTGAAGTAGGTTTGGGGTGTTGGAGGGTGGGAGGCGGTGGGAGGGGGGCGTCTAATCAGGTTTGGGGTGTTAGAGGGTGGGAGGCGATGGAAGGGGAGGGGGGCGTTGAAGCAGGTTTGTGGTGTTAGAGGATGGGAGGCGGTGGGAGGGGGGCATCTAATCAGGTTTGGGGGGTTAGAGGGTGGGAGGTGGTGGGAGGGGGGCGTCTAATCAGGTGTGGGGGGGGGTTAGAGGGTGGAAGGCGGTGGGAGGTGGGCGTCTTATCAGGTTTGGGGGGTTAGAGGGTGGGAGGTGGTGGGAGGGGGGTGTCTAATCGGGTTTGGGATGTTAGAGGGTGGGAGGCGGTGGGAGGGGTGCGTCTAATCATGTTTGGGGGGTTTGAGGGTGGGAGGCGGTGGAAGGGGACGTGGGCATCGAATCAGGTTTGGGATGTTAGAGGGTTGGAGGCGGTGGGAGGGGGGCGTCTAATCAGGTTTGGGGTGTTAGAGGGTGGGAGATGGTGGAAGGGGAGAGGGGCGTTGAAGCAGGTTTGGAGTGTTAGAGGGCGGGAGGCGGTGGGAATGGCGTTGAAGTAGGTTTGGGGTGTTGGAGGGTGGGAGGCGGTGGGAGGGGGGCGTCTAATCAGGTTTGGGGTGTTAGAGGGTGGGAGGCGATGGAAGGGGAGGGGGGCGTTGAAGCAGGTTTGGGGTGTTAGGGGGTGGGAGGCGGTGGAAGGGGAAAGGGGTGTTGAAGTAGGTTTGGGGTGTTAGAGGATGGGAGGCGGTGGGAGGGGGGCATCTAATCAGGTTTGGGGGGTTAGAGGGTTGGAGGCGGTGGGAGGTGGGCGTCTAATCAGATTTGGGGGGTTAGTCTCCCACCCTCAGACTCTAGACACAAAGATTAAAATCTTTGGAACCTCAAATTTTTTACCAGGCATATAGAAAAGCATGAACTTTGACTTTTTAACATTTAATGATAATTTATTTATGTTAAGCCATTCACTTATATGCCTTGATTCATAATTTATTTTGTCATTAGAGCTTGTATGTGAGGACTTAGACACAAATGTAGTTAATGTACTCAGCAAGGTTGTATCGTCAGCATATATAATGAATTTGAACAGATCACTTGCAAAGGCAATGTCATTAATGTATATTATAAAAAGTAAAGGACCAAGAATAGATCCTTGTGAAACGCCAGTGTTAATTTCAAGCAGTTCTGAACTGGTTTCATCAATGTTTACATATTGTTTACGCTCGTGTAGATAGCTCTCCATCAACTTAAGTGTTATTCCATGCAAGCCATAATAACTCAGTTTATGTAATAGATTTTCATGATTTACGGTGTCAAAAGCTTTAGAAAGCTCCAAATAAATGTTTATAGGAATTTCACCTTTATCCATGTTTTCCAGCGTCCGGTCAATTAATTCTAGTGAGGCCAACTCTGTAGAGTGATTCGGTCTAAAGCCATACTGACTGTTAGTTAATAAATTATTACTTTGAAAGTGGTCATATATTTGATTAGCTATTATCTTTTCAAAAACTTTTGAAAATGCTGGTAAAATGGATATGGGCCTATAGTTATCAAAGATGTCTTCTGTACCATTTTTAAAGACTGGGATTACCTTTGCAATTTTTAGTTTATCAGGAAAGGTACCTGTTAACAATGATTGATTTATTATTAGCGTAAGAGCAGCACTTATTTCTGGTTTAATCGCTTTTAGTAGTTTAACAGAAATATCATCCTGCCCGCAGCTTGTTTTGCCTTTTAACTTATCTATAACCAATTCAGTTACGTCTGTGGTAATTATGTCAAACTTAAATGCTGTTTGACAGGGTTTGTTTAAATATTTCTTAAAACAGCCATTTGTTGTATACTGATATGTTTTTGCCAGATTGGGACCAATATTTGTGAAGAATGTATTAAAGCCATTGGCAATTTCTATCCTATCGGATATTAACTGGCCTCTGAATACAAAGCATTCAGGAAGCTCCTTTTTATTTTTTGAACGGTTTAGTATATTTTTTAGTGCACCCCACATTTGTTTTATATCATTCTTACACCTTTCAAACTGTTCATAGAAATATGATTTTTTTGCCATTTGAATATTGCGTTTGAGAATTCCATTGTATGTGTGCAGATTAGTTTTCAGTGTATCATATGCTGTTGTATTTGGGGAGGTTCTTAACATTTTTTAATATAGTTTATCGCGAAATGCTATTGATTTAATAATCCCATTTGTTATCCATTTTGACCCTTTATGCTTATGTTTACAAAATTTTATCACCTTTGTTGGCAGGTGCCTCTCTTTAACACATAAAACCTCATGTTCTAAAATATTGTAATTATCATTTGGGTTTGCCAGAGGGTCCTTGTCCAGTTTACCCAATAAGTCAACTGATAAAAGATCATTCCTCAAGTTATTTACAGATTTCTGGTCATATTTTTTTATTTTAATAAATTTAGGGACACAGCATTTTCTATGGTCAATATTTAGTGACAAAAAATAAGGGAAATGATCAGATATTGCATTCACAATTACACCAGCAGTTGAATCCTGCATATTTGGAGATATTTTGCAAAACATATTATCAATTAATGAAGCTGATTTTTTTGATAATCTAGTAGGCAATGTAATTTTTGGCACAAAACTATGAGTCAAGATTGTGTCAAAAAATTCACTCACAATTGGCTTCTCACCTATTTTTAACAAATCAATATTATAATCACCAGCAAAAACAACTTCATGTTTCAATTTTTCAAAATACCTCAAGGTTTGCCGTAACTCCTCAATAAATGTTTTGTAGTTTTCAATGACATCCCTTGGTGGTCTGTAAATGTTGCCTATTAAACTTTTCTTCTCGCTGGGTCCCTTAAATATTTCTAAAAATTGCCCTTCCCATACACTACATTCTCCAAGATACTTGACGATTCCATAATCATAATCTTTATGAAGATAAATGAGGAGTCCCCCATGCTTGACGCTCGATTCTGAATTTATAATAGTTATGAGGCTATGCCTAGAGGGTGGGAGGCGGTGGGAGGTGGGCGTCTAAACATGTTTGGGGGGTTAGAGGGTAGGAGGCGGTGGAACGGGGCGTGGGCGTCAAATCAGGTTTGGGATGTTAGAGGGTTGGAGGCGGTGGAAGGGGGGCGTCTAATCAGGTTTGGGAAGTTAGAGGTTGGGAGGCGGTGGGAGGGGGGGCGTCGAATCAGGTTTGGGGTGTTAGAGGGTTGGTGGCGGTGGGAGGTGGGCGTCTAATCAGGTTGTGGGTGTCAGAGGGTGGGAGGTGGTGGAAGGGGAAAGGGGCGTTGAAGCAGGTTTGGGGTGTTAGAGGGTGGGAGGCGGTGGGAGGGGGGCGTCTAATCAGGTTTGTGGTGTTAGAGGGTGGGAGGCGGTGGAAGGGGAGAGGGGCGTTGAAGCAGGTTTGGGGTGTTAGAGGGTGGGAGGCGGTGGGAGGGGGGCGTCTAATCAGGTTCGGGGTGTTAGAGGGTGGGAGGCGGTGGAAGGGGAGAGGGGTGTTGAAGTAGGTTTGGGGTGTTAGAGGGTAGGAGGCGGTGGAAGGGGAGGGGGCGTTGAAGTAGGTTTGGGATGTTAGAGGTTGGGAGGCGGTGGGAGGTGGGCGTCTAATCAGGTGTGGGGGGTTAGAGGGTGGGAGGCGGTGGGAGGTGGGCGTCTTATCAGGTTTGGGGGGTTAGAGTGTGGGAGGTGGTGGGAGGGGGGCGTCTAATCGGGTTTGGGATGTTAGAGGGTTGGAGGCGGTGGGAGGAGGGCGTCTAATCAGGTTTGGGGTGTTAGAGGGTGGGAGGTGGTGGAAGGGGAGAGGGGCGTTGAAGCAGGTTTGGAGTGTTAGAGGGCGGGAGGCGGTGGGAGGGGGGCGTCTAATCAGGTTTGGGGTATTAGAGGGTGGGAGGCGATGGAAGGGGAGGGGGGCGTTGAATCAGGTTTGGGATGTTAGAGGGTGGGAGGCGGTGGAAGGGGAGAGGGGCGTTGAAGCAGGTTTGGGATGTTAGAGGGTGGGAGGCGGTGGAAGGGGAGAGGGGCGTTGAAGCAGGTATGGGATGTTAGAGGGTGGGAGGCGGTGGAAGGGGAGAGTGGCGTTGAAGCAGGTTTGGGATGTTAGAGGGTGGGAGGCGGTGGAAGGGGAGAGGGGCGTAGAAGCAGGTTTGGGATGTTAGAGGGTGGGAGGCGGTGGGAGGGGAGAGGGGCGTTGAAGCAGGTTTGATATGTTAGAGGGTGGGAGGCGGTGGGAGGGGAGAGGGGCGTTGAAGCAGGTTTGAGGTGTTAGAGGGAGGGAGGCGGTGGGAGGGGAGAGGGGCGTTGAAGCAGGTTTGAGATGTTAGAGGGTGGGAGGCGGTGGGATGGGAGAGGGGCGTTGAAGCAGGTTTGGGATGTTAGAGGGTGGGAGGCGGTGGGAGGGGAGAGGGGCGTTGAAGCAGGTTTGATATGTTAGAGGGTGGGAGGCGGTGGGAGGGGAGAGGGGCGTTGAAGCAGGTTTGAGGTGTTAGAGGGAGGGAGGCGGTGGGAGGGGAGAGGGGCGTTGAAGCAGGTTTGAGATGTTAGAGGGTGGGAGGCGGTGGGATGGGAGAGGGGCGTTGAAGCAGGTTTGGGGTGTTAGAGGGTGGGAGGCGGTGGGAGGGGAGAGGGGCGTTGAAGCAGCTTTGAGATGTTAGAGGGTGGGAGGCGGTGGAAGGGGAGAGGGGCGTTGAAGCAGGTTTGGGATGTTAGAGGGTGGGAGGCGGTGGAAGGGGAGAGGGGCGTTGAAGCAGGTTTAGGATGTTAGATGGTGGAAGGCGGTGGAAGGGGAGAGGGGCGTTGAAGCAGGCTTCGGATGTTAGAGGGTGGGTGGCGGTGGAAGGGGAGAGGGGCGTTGAAAAAGGTTTGGGGTGTTAGAGGGTGGGAGGCGGTGGGAGGGGAGAGGGGCGTTGGCCGACTCCCAATCTGCCACTTACAAAAATTTGACTTTTTTGTGCCCAGGGGGAAATTAGACAATGTATATGATGGGAAACCATCCCTCTGCCCGCCAGAGATACATTTCCTCTCAATATGGGGCCTTTCTATCTCATTCCTTAAGCAACCCTATTCCCCAGCCTTGGCCGACTCCCAATCTGCCACTTAACTATTACGCAAACTGGACTTCTTGGGGCCCAGGGCGCTTTTAGGCAATGTACATGGTAGGAAACCATCTCCCTGTTCACCGGAGATGCATTTCCTCTCAAAAAAGGGCCTTTAAAACCTATTCCTTAAGCAACCCTATTCCCCAGCACTGGCCGACTCCCAATCTGCCACTTACGCAAATTGGACTCTCTGGGGTTCCGGCTGAAATTAGCCAATGTATTTGGTAGGAAACCATCTCCCTGGTCACCAGCGATGCATTTCCTCTCAATATGGGGCCTTTCTATCCCATTCCAAGAGCAACCCTATACCCATACACATTCTCCAGCACTGTCCGACTCCCAATCTGCCACTTACGAAAATTGGATTATATTTGCGTTCGTATTCTCCTTTAATGTGACTTCCCTCCCAAAACAAAAATGCAAAGCCAAAGATAAACATCTTTTTAATTTAATGTGGTAATTCATATATGTAAACAACGTCTTCTTAATGACCGAAATCTTATATTTTCGTCGCAAACAACAGGGGCTCTGGGTGAAAAGAACAATTTAATGCGTTGGAAAACACTTACCTAGACATGTAGACCCTTGCCATGCTTGCATAGAAATGGCTGACTCCCCATCTGGTACTAACAAAAATCTTACTCATTTGGTGCCAAGGGTGACCCAAGCAAAGATAATTGGGGGGGGGCGGATGTTTAATTTCTTCCAACTGTAATTAATTGTTATGTATTTATTTACAGATTGCGGCGAAACACCAATAGCATTCGAAAGAAATGGCCGCGGAGCCTAGCTGACCAGGTGGTTCTGGCGAACGAAGGTTTCGAATGTGCTTTGTGTGATTCCAGTGGAGGGTCCAAGTCAAAGCCTGGAACGGATGCCATGCTTAGGAAACACCTCCTTCTCAGACATATGAGAGGCCGGTCAACGAACCATATATTCTTTAGGGTGGATCTGCGAAGATCTGCCGGAATCACGAGCTCTCCGCAGAGTCTGGGTGATTTAAAGCAATATGATTACATGCGCCATCTTAGATTTTTACATTTTAGAATCAAGACTAAAGTATCTTAAAATTTATGATGCATATGTTTTTATATCTCTTTGAGTCTGTAAAACAAACATTTCAACACAAAACTGCGCGGTTTATTTTTATCGCGCGCGGACGTGATAGCGAGCCGCGGTCGAAATCACACACAAAAGAGCGAACTGCGAACAGGCGCGTAGGGATATAAAGCCGGCCACCAACTTCTGCTCCGTTGACCAAATTGCTTCTCTCCGGATAGCCCACAGGCTTTCAGGATTTAAACTCAAGACAGAGTGTACTTATTTGACATCGAGAGGAGGTTGGTAATACAAAAAATTACGGAATATATTGCTTTAATTCCTAGATCTGAATACAATTATTAGAGGTATCTAAGCAATCTTTTTTTGTATTAACAAATAAATAAATTGTTGAGCTATATCTGAACAATCTGTGTTTTTTAGTATTTTTCACCTAAGTATGACATGCATGGATATAATAGTATATACCATTAACTATTTTTTTTAAGTTGTGTGACGTCACGCCTTTGTCTTAAGTGTTCATTGTCTGGAATACTGACCCGGAAAACAGACCTAGCCGTTTTTTATTAACATGTGTTCTTTATTTAAATAAAGAACGGTAAAATGTGTATTATCTTGATAACGAAGAGTTGTTGTTAATATTGACTCCGCTGTCACGGTGTAAAGTGTCATGGTGTAATTATTCGAGCCGAGCTGAGCTGAGCCGAGCTACCTGACCTGATCTTGTCAGAAGTTGCAAATTTCAAGACAATGAAATGTCACCGATAAGGTGCAGGCCGCGGGGGGGGGGGGGGGATGACATAAACATATCCGGTGCCGCTTATGAGCGGGGGAACGTGTCACACATATTCATACATGTCCCACATAATCGGATGACCCATTTTAAAGTAAAAGCGTTGATTCACTAATACTGCTTTTCAGTTGTTTTCATGGAAATTAGGCGGGACGACTTGACCCTTGTGAGTAGTTCTTTTATTTCAAAGCAAACCGCTGCTTCCCTAACCCCGTCGATTTCTTGTGTCCAATCCTAAGAAATTAACCACGCAAATCATGAGCAGAACTAATGCCTTCTTACAACAATATAACAAGTACCTTAAAAAAGGTCGTGCATTCCCCAAATAAAGCTTATTTATCCAGCTCGTTCTTTAACTAGTACATACAGAGTTACAGAGACTAACGTCTTATTGAATGAAATTACCGGAGCCGAAAATGGTATTTAGACGCGATAACCGCGTTCCAGCTACCGTACAAAATCACGTCGTGGCCACGTGGTTGATTGGATTGTTATTCAGGACGCTTTAACCAGTCCTGGTCATATCGCGTCAATGGGAGAAGGAAGGGAGAGTGGAGCCATGCCTCCAGGAGTAACTCACTACTCTTTAGGAAGAAAGACATGGGATCTTTATCCTGCGACCACACAGACACGGCCACAGGAGGGCTTGAACCACCAATCCACGTGCCGATAGGCTCTCAGGTAACCAGAGCACTCAATGCGAGCGCTCTAGCCCACAAAGCTATCGCGCCGGCCCCGAGGCCACGTGGTATTTCCACGTTCCACCTACCATACAAAATCACGTCGAAGCCACGTGGCAAAGTAACGCGGTCGCAACGAAAACGCCACGTGGTCACCACGTGATTTGGCTAGCTGGGAATTGTTGCTAGGAGTCAGCAGCTCCTTGTTTATAAATTCGGCAAATCGAACATAGTAGGTGGGAAATATGGGTCCACTTTATCGACAGTTGACCAGCTGACAGCAAAGCATATATACATGGGGGGAGGGGGGGGGCAAGGGGGGGGGGGCAAGGGGGGGGGGGCGGGTCATGTGCTCAGGACCAAGTACGTGATAGCCTATTACATAATCCGTGCAGCGCGTCAGGTCGTATAAGACGCCTGACGTGCGTATGACGTCGCCAGAGACGTTCGGGCCAATAATGTGACTGAAAGGTATATCGCTTTTTACCGTCTTGACAATCTCACTGTTGACGTATGAACAGGTCGAACAACTTTATATCATTTACCTTATCGAAAGCCTTAGATGCGTCAGGCAGTAGCATATACGGAGGGGAATCGTTTTTCACAAAATAAGTTTCTAAGATTTCAGAAGTACATTGGTAGAGCTCTTTGGCGCAAAGCCGAAGTGTAGGTAGTCTGTGCTTACTTTCGCTGCTTTTCTCTTGTAACATCAAGTCAGCTCTACAATCATCACGTTTATTGAGGGATTGTTTTCCGCCTTTGATAAGCAGTTGTATTGTGACAATGTTAAACAGGTGTGGAGTAAAAGCGTAGTCAATGGTAAAAAACAAAAAAAGCACGTTTTTTGCCCATAGAGCTTGTTATTAGGCCTAGGTACGCTTCGTTGGTCTACCGCATAAATACGTTTATGGTTCACCATAAATAGTTACAGGTTCCAGACCTAAACTCCGTCTTCGAACTGAAATAAAGGCTTCATAGAAATCACTTAAGAAATTTTCATCTTTTTCTTCATATTCACGTGTTATACAGCAATGCATACTTCTATACGGTGCAACATCGTTATTCGATTACTTAAAGCTGCTTGACGAGCTTTTTCCACCAAATCTAAGCCCAGACGATATATATATCATATTTTGCAGAAAACTCCATTGTTTCGTTCTATAAATACAGAAACCTAATAATCATCGCCGTTTCGGTTGTAATATGGCAAACGTGTCTGTCCCCCGACAACACGGACTTCTGTCACGGCACTGCTACTTATAACAGAAGCATAGCGAAACTGAGGACGTTTATATACATACACAGTATAAATATGCAGATAATATGAAGATTGGGAGTCGACCAGTTGCTTATGGAATGGGAGAGAAAGGTTCCATATTGAGACGAAATGCATCTCTGGTGACCAGGGAGATAGTTTCCCATCATACACACTGTCTAATTTCGCCCTGGGCCACAAAGAGTTCAATTTGCGTAAGTGGCAGATTGGGAGTCGGCCAGTGCTGGGGAATAGGGTTTTTATGGAATGGGATAGAAAAGCCCAATATTGAGGGGAAATGTATCTCTGGTGACCAGGGAGATAGTTTCCCATCATATACATTCCCTAATCCCCCCCCCCTCCCCCCAATTGTAGATTTGGAGTCGGCCGGTGCTGTGGAATATTATTCCTCATGCATAATATACCCCCCCCCCCTCTCGTTCCACGGCCTATGTGGCAGACAGACAGTAACTGACATACGCCTCGGCTCTCTACATAAATGGCAGACCATAACTGGCAATTCATAACTGGCAGACTCCAGCGCGCGCCAACACAATAGAAACACCGAACATTTTCGATGTGGTCATGAAGTCTTCACCTCGTGATGAAGTGGAGGCATGCGAAATTGGCTCACTGTGGCACTTGTTGATTCAGAATGCGATACCAAACAATACATCGAAGCGCACCTCCAGTCCGGTTTGTACTATAATCGACACTTCCTGCCGGCGGAGAGAGGGGGGGGGTTATCTATAGGGTTTATGGCATTATTTAAAAGTCCCGAAGCCGGTGAGTGCAGCCAGTGCGGCAAACAGTAGGGGCGCCATAAACAGAGGTATGAATACATACATATATATCTCGCTTAACTTTAATAAAGTGTCCATAAAATTCCACTTCAAGAGCGTTTCATAATCCAGGAAAATGAGAGGGAAACTAGTAGTGGGTATGGTTTACCAGGCTTGTCTGTTTAGAGGCAGGCCTGGTAAGGGTATGGTTTGAAAATAAAAATTCATCGGCGTAAACAGTATTTTCCGGTCTGTTACTTTCTTATGAAATTTACTAGTCATTTACTGATTTAGGGTCTAAGTCATTGCTAACATAACTTGCTTGTCATTTTGACCGGTGAGGAACTCATTGAAGTAGAAATGATATTGGCTACTAATCACACAAGTTCGTTCTTGTCCCCGCTATTTCTTTACCCGCGTTTTTGTCCCCGCTATTTCGTTGCCCGCGTTTTCGCACGCACTATTTCTTAGGCCCTGGGCTTTTGGCTCCAAAACCGGCCTAGAGCTGCTCGCAACATAGTAAGTCCCGTGATTGGCGGAGAGCAGTAGCGGTGCAGATGCTATGGCAAACCAATGTGGACTTTCATAGATTATTAAATATATATCTTTAAGAAATTAAACATATCTTCAAAAAATTAAACATATCTTCAAGAAATTGAACATATCTTCAAGAAATTGAACATATCTTCAAGAAATTGAACATATCTTCAAGAAATTGAACATATCTTCAAGAAATTGAACATATCTTCAAGAAATAAAAGATATGTGAAATTGTTGTATGCATATATTTAAATGAGTTGGACATATGTATTATTAGATATAAGTCCAATTATTTAATTATACATACGGTATCCGTCGTTTGCACATGCATATGTCGAATTTAATTTATAGTTATCTCTTATGTGCGCGAAAAAAAACCGCTAGGAGAAAGGAGAGGCTGAGAGTGGGGAGGGTGGGAAGGGGCGGGGGTCCGAACCCCCGGGACCCCCCCCTGCCCCCCTTTGGATCCCACCACTGATGTTGCTCTTCACCGTGTGACGCCCAAGGTACAAATAACAAACAAAAAGTAACAGATAATGCGTACATCGCAAAATGACATATACATACTACACAATTCTACAAAAATATTACTCTGCATTACACAGAAGAACATTTGAGACACGAAACGATATGTGAAAGTTTTTACACGGATAAAAAATACGCTTTGTGCGTAAATTCCTAGTACCCGCCCAGTTTCGATCTGCAGAGCCGTTCCCTTGTCGATATGTTATTACCTATGTTCGCAACAACCAAATTGAACTTCAACCTCATCGTACTTGTTCCGCGTCTTTGCATTCCATCTTGGGAATACATGACTGGCACAAAGAATTTTGGCAAAATATTTTTGGCATTATATCAGTATTACTACGGATATCAATAAATGATGCCCAGGCAAATGGCATAGAATGTACAACTGTAATGAGCTGGTGTAAATTGTATCCAGACGAAATTACTTTGCCTTTACGAAGATGACGATATCGAATGTTTATTTGTCAACAGAATATGTGGTGGGCGGTCCGGCTATCTTGACATTTCATGAATAATATTGACGATTTATTCCTCTGCATGCGCAAGGCATTCTGGATATTATTTTAGTATTTTAATCACAATGCCAAGATGGCGTCATGCATTGCCAACATATATTCTGCGGACAATTATACATTATGTATTGTCAGTTTTGTCAAGGGAAAAGGGTCGCTTTGGATGTCAGTATAGACAGTATCCTTAACGTTATACACTCTACACCATTACGATCGAAATATAGTAATGATAACCGTGTAACTTATTTCCCAAAACTCGTTGCAAAATGTACATTTATTTTACCGAATTCGGCTTGGAGCGAACACAAAAGTACCCCTTCCACCTCTCCACCTCGCCCCCTTTCGCCCATTGCCCTCAACGTGCCTAAAAGGTATACTCCACCATGCCTGATGAGTTAGGTCAAATGAAATTGCAAGTTGGGACACGATATATATGTACACATTTCATTTTAACATCCGGATTTTGCAATGAATGTATCACACGCAGAGATCTCAGCCTGAAAGTTACACATTTACAGAACACAGTGAAAACTGAAACAAATATGACGCAGGAGTAAAGAAACAACCTGACCATGTTGATGACACGAGACAAATATTTCCTGGTCTGTGATTGGCTGAAACACTTGCCTCTAATGGTGGACACCGGCGGAGGCTGAGCCAAAGAAGGACTCCTTTTCTGCCATTTTTTCATCAATTCGGCTCTTCAACGTCTCAATTTGTTGTTTATAGAGACGCAGCTCTGTTTCCACCTGCGCAATGAAAAGTAAAAGCGCGTCACATAATATGATTACAACCCTGGGCTACACAGAACTTCATAACTATATAACATGGAAATGCTGGGCTGGCAGAGTACTATAGCTATAAAACATTGAAATCCTGGGCTGGTAGAGCATTATAACTATATAAAAATATTGAAATTCTGGGCTGATAGAACACTGTAATGGCATAACATTGAAATGAAATGGGCTTATAGAATGATATAGCATTGATACTAGAGGCTGACAGAATACTGTAACTATATAACATTAACATTCTGGGATCAGCCGGATAGAACACTGCAACTACGTAACATTAAAACTCCAGGATGATAAAATATTGAAAATATGTAATATTGAAACCTCAGGTTCATAGAACACTGTAACAATATAGCAATGATAACCCAGGATGGTTATTTGCCGCGAAACAAAATGGATTGCTAAATCATAGCAAAGCGGAAGATTTGTCGTCTTACGATTTAGACGGCAATTACGTGGCAATTGGTTGCATATTTGAATTTCGCTAAATAACACTTTTCCCGTCGCGTCAAGTACTTTACTATGGCGAAAGAACTGCTCGATCTTTAAGTCTTGCCTGACAAACGGTTGTGGTTATTCAGTTATACATTCAGTTATCTGGATTATGTACACAGGTAATTGTACTTCACTACCACAGCATATCAACTAACCTCCGCTTTGCTTCGCTCGTGGTATTGCAGTTCGTTCTGCGTATCTCCATGTTCTTCTTTGACAGTCTCCAGCTGTAAGTGATCGCGTGTAAACAGTGAGTGGTAGTCTTGCTAGCATCCATAGTGATAATACGGGAGGAGTAAAACTAGATATCCCAAGTGCTAGAATTGATCATTTTCGCAAATCTATTGGATATTCGGGTATTACTTTCTTTAATAAATGGTATAATAAGATAGAATTTAACTCATACCTTCACTCATTAAAAAGAACAATTTCGTCGTCCTTAGTAGTTAACTAGTCGCAACATTATATTTATATCCAATATGCGGCACGAGACATGATTTTCACACTAATTCCTTGGGGTAAAAGGCCTATTACTGTGATCCTTTCATGTTACTTATGTTAAATTTTTTTTTCTGGTATCTGTATAGTTATAGTTGAGGAATTCTATTTTATGTTAGTATATAAGCTTCGGCTATGCGCACACGAGAAATGCCGATAGGCGCCTTTGCTGCCCCCCCCCCCCCCACCCCCTTACAAAAAGCAAAACAAAACCCAAAACAAAAAAACATCATCAGTTTCTAATTGCCATTAATACCCGGTACTGGTGTCATTAATTAATAAAGGGATAAGTTACTTCTGCCGAAAGCCTCCTGCAACGGTCCTCCAGCACTGCTACGTCTTTCTTATATTGTTTTTGTTCCTCCTCCACCGCCGCGCGCTTTTTTCTCTCATTGGCTGCGTCTGTCTCATAGACCTCGGCCTGCAAGCACAACAAGCACAACATAGACCTTAGACCTAGATAGGCCTCACAACATTGGCGGCTTAAGTATAACTGAAGTTACTCAGCTAAAGTTGCATATCGAGCTCTTTCCCGCCCAAACCAAGCCCAGGCAAAATATATATCACAATTTGCAGAAAAGTCGGTTGTTTCATTCTATAAATTCAGGAACTTAATAAACATCGCCTTTTCGGCTGTGATATGGCAAACGTGTCTATCCCGGGACACCGCAGAACTGTTGTCACAGTTAGCACTGCTTATAACAATGTATCGCGAAGCACAAAAACTGATTACCACTAAGTTTAAAACCAGTAGTAAATTGAGATCACGGGCAAGGCGCAGAGACTCCATCTGGCAGTCTGGCATGCCTGGAATATATACCAAAACATTTGGATGATTCAAGACCGATTCTTATTTGTATTTTGACCGCTTTAGTTTTGGCGGGAAAGAGCTCGATATGCAACTTTAAAGCTACTATTTTAACCAAAATTAATATCGGACGAGCGGGGAAGCACAATTTGATGGGCAAACCAGTTCTGAAAGTCGAACATTCAAACTCCCAGTCGACATTAAGTTTGGCTAGTTCAGTTGGTAGAACGCAGGAGTTTTGATAGATAGATAGATAGATAGATAGATAGATATTCTTTTCTTATAGTCACCTGCGAGCGTACAGACACACAAACGTAATGCATATTATCTCGTCCTGTCCTGCATGACTTATTAGTGACTTTAAATTAACCACAGCACTAGATCAGACGGCACTAGTATGTTAACGTGTAACGAAGTAAATACATTTAAATTAAACAATTTTTGGCATTTAGTTTCAGTTTGATGACGTAGTAAGGCAGGCAGGAGAGAGCCGGACTGACTGACGGCCGACATCCAGAAGACGACATGGACAACACTACAGGCCGGACAGCCAGATAAAACTCTCCTCGTCGGGACAAGCCTCATCAGAGACGTTGACGAGAGCAAGCTGAAGACCACGAGCGTCATCAGCGTCTCTGGAGCGACGCTGCCGACCCTGACGGACCGACTGAAGGCCATCCTCCGGACTCGACGCAACTGACCAGGGACCAGGGCCAGAGAAAGCTCTGCAAGCTGCTCGACCGGACAACGACCGACAAAGACGCTGACATATGTACGTCACCCAGCAGGCCCTCGAAGGATCATACTGGATGCGGACGAGGCCGTATGGATCCGGCTACGGGATCAGGACGTCGACCGACCGTGGTCGCCGACAGTCAGAGGAGGAATCATACAGAGGATTGGTGGGCTGGTTGTATATTGAGGACGCTTTAACCACTGTTGGTCATATCGCGTCAATCGCGTTTATCCTGCGACCACACAGCGGGGGCTCGAACCGTCGAGCCGCGTGCCGTTAGGCTCTCAGGTGGCCAGAACACTCACGCGAGCACTCTAAACCACTGAGCCCTCCTGGATGTGAGATAACCTAAAGATAGTTTTAGTGGATAGTACAAGTGGGTCCAGGGTGATTGCTGAAACAATGAGACGGTAGGTAACGAGCCCATAAAACTATCAGACGAAGACTTATCTCGGCTCACCTCATTTCATCCGCGAAATGTTAAGAACCTTACGATAGTCACATTAACATGAACAGGCCCACATTTGGACTGCACTGGCGAAAGGGGCATTTGATCTACTGTTCATTCGAGAGACCAAGTTAGATGATGGCTTTTTCGGCAGGCCAAGGTCATTTAAATGATTGCAAGGCCCGAATTGCTATCACGGACCCAGATCTGTGGGAATAATAGGTGCAGGTCAAAGAAGATATACAACACAGTCGAAGCAAAGATATAGAAAATAATGAAGATGAGAATGGGCGTATCGGATCTCTCGCCATAGAATCGACGCTTAATGCTGAAAATGGCTCTTTATCAATATATACGAGCAACCTAAGTAGGTACGAAACGTATTACTTGTGACAACGATCGAAAACCTTCTGAATGCAATTTCTGCTGCTGAGTAAGGTCTCAGTCGCACGCTACACATTGAAGCGCTCAGTGACATCTCTGTCGTACGCTACACATTGAATCACTCAGTAGTGTCTCAGTCACACACAACTCATTGAAGCGTTCAGTGACGCCTCAGTCGTACGCTACACATGGAAGCGCTCAGTAATGTCTCAGTCGTACGCTACAAATTAAAGCGTTCAGTAATGTCTCAGTCGTGCGCTACACACTGAAGCACTCAGTGATGTCTCAGTCGTACGCTGATCATTGAAGCGCTCAGTGACATCTTAGTCGTAGGCTACACATTGAAGCGCTCAGTGGCATCTCAGTCGTACGCTACACCTTGAAGCGCGCAGTAATGTCTCAGTCGTACGCTACACATTGAAGCCCTCAGTAAGGTCTCAGTCGTACGCTATACATTGAATCGCTCAGTGACATCTCAGTCCTACGCTAAAAGTGACATACATTCACACTGCACACAATGTATGTGACTGGATTCGTTCAACCCTTGGGGTGATTGGGTGATGGGGTAATGGGGTGATGGGGTGATGGGGTGATAGCGTGCGCGGTCGTCAATTCTGACCTGCCTTGTCAATGGGCGATAATGGGTGCTGAGTCCCATAGAAACCGCATGGAACACTGGTGCCATCTGGTGAAGGAATCACCCTTACATGACTTCGCAATTATTCGCCATCTTGAAAATTCATGATTGGCGCAAATAGTTCTGGGAAATTCTACCGAGATACAGCTGATTGAAGACCTGAGATTAAGGAAAATCCATTCTTCGTGATCTGGGTCCCCTCCCCCTCCCCGCCCCTTGTTCTCTGCCTAAATCGGATCAGAATTGACAAGGAAGTCAGAATCGACACCAGCATATGTGCTTACCTCATCGCGATACATTTGTTCCTGACTCTTCTCGTCCGCCATCCTCTGTTTGCCAATCTTACGTCCAGAAATCAAAGGACGCTAAAGGGGCTATTCAAGAAACAATGCTTGCTGCTCCTAATCCCTGTGAACTGTGTTCTGTTCTGCACCTACAATCCCTGTGAATTGTGTGTCCTATTCCGTGTCTGCTTCTCGATGACTCTCTACTCTACGGCTGTCCCGTTACTGCGCATTCACTCCACGGCTACTGCTCACCCGCCACAAACAAACTAGGCCCAGACCGGTGATCTCTTAGTCATATACCGAAGTGGGTATAGACAACTTGATAACTAGGTTACCCCTGGCTGCCTATGTAGCGCCGTGTGACGTATATCACACGTTGGAAGCTCCACATTGGGTATAGACAGCTGATAACTAGGTTACCCCTGGCTGCCTACGGCGCGCCGTGTGAGCTATATCACACCTTCGAAGCCACACATTGGGTATAGACAGCTGATAACTAGGTTACCCCTGGCTGCCTATGGCGCGCCGTGTGAGCTATATCACACCTTCGAAGCCACACATTGGGTATAGACAGCTGATAACTAGGTTACCCCTGGCTGCCTATGGCGCGCCGTGTGAGCTATATCACACGTTCGAAGCCACACATTGGGTTTAGACAACTTGATAACTAGGTTACCCCTGGCTGCCTACGGCGCGCCGTGTGAGCTATATCACACGTTCGAAACTACACATTGGCAGCCGTAAGGTGGGTTATTGACTCGATATTGGCAGTGCGTCAGCTCTGGTGTGGGTTTAATACTGGCAGACCATAAGGCAGATTATGGGCTCAATATTGCAATCCATAGGCTGGATTATGGGTTCCATATGGGCAGTTTGTAAGCTATATGATGGGTTTAATATTGGCAGCCCATAAGTTGGATTATGGATTCAATATTGGCAGTGCATAAGCTAGATTATGGGCTCAATATTGGCACTCCATAGGCTGGAGTATGGGTTCCATATGGGCAGTGTGTAAGCTATATTACGGGTTCAATATTTGCAGCCCATAGGCTGGAGTATGGGTTCAATATTGGCAGTGCATAAGCTAGATTATGAGTTCAATATTTGCAGCCCATAAGCTGGATTATGGGTTCAATATTGGCAGTACGCAAGCTAGATTATGGGTTCAATATTGTCAGTCCGTACGCTAGATTATGGGTTTAATATTGGCAACCCATAAACGCGATTATGGGTTCAATATTGTCAGTACGTAAGATAGATTTTGGGGTTCACGATTGACAATGCATAAGCTGAATTATGGGTTCAATATTGGCAGTACGCAAGTTAGATTATGGGTTCAATATTGGCACTCCATGGGCTAGATTATGGGTTCTATTTTGGCAGTACGCAAGCTAGATTATGGGTTAAATATTGGCGCTCCATAGGCTGGAGTATGGGTTAAATATTGTCAGGCCGTAAGCTACATTATGGGTTCAATATTGACACTCCATAAGCTGGATTATGGGTTCCATATGGGCAGTGTGTAAGCTATATTACGGGTTTAATATTGGCAGCCCATAAGTTGGATTATGGGTTCAATATTGGCAGTGCATAAGCTAGATTATGGGCTCAATATTGGCATTCCATAGGCTGGATTATGGGTTCCATATGGGCAGTGTTTAAGCTATATTACGGGTTCAATATTTGCAGCCCATAAGCTGGATTATGGGTTCAATATTGGCAGTACGCAAGCTAGATTATGGGTTCAATATTGTCAGTCCGTACGCTAGATTATTGGTTCAATACTGGCAACCCATAAACGGGATTATGGGTTCAATATTGGCAGTTCGTAAGCTAGATAATGGATTCAATATTGTCAGTACGTAAGCTAGATTTTGGGGTTCAATATTGACATTGCATGAGCTGAATTATGGGTTTCATTATTGGCAGTACGCAAGCTAGATTATGGGTTCAATATTGACACTCCATAAGCTGGATTATTGGTTTCATATGGGCAGTGTGTTAGCTATATTACGGGTTCAATATTGGCAGCCCATAAACTGGATCATGGGTTCAATATTGGCAGTGCATAAGCTAGATTATAAGGGCAATTTTGGCAGTACGCAAGCTAGATTATGGGGGGGCCTCCCTGGTGTAGTGGTTAGCGCACTAGACCGCAGATCAATAGGTCCTGGGTTCGAATCCGGGCTCGGGCACCAAATCTGGGGCATGTTTCATTCCTTCATCCTTCATCGTCTCGGGAAGTTCCTTGGCCCAATTTAGCCTGTATGTGCACAAAAGTGGCCTAAAACACCAACATTCCATTCCAAGCTAGATTATGGGTTCAATATTGTCAGTCCGTACGCTAGATTATTGGTTCAATATTGGCAACCCATAAACGGGATTATGGGTTCAATATTGGCTTTTCGTAAGCTAAATCATGGATTCAATATTTTCAGTACGTAAGCTAGATTATGTGGTTCAATATTGACAATGCATAAGCTGAACTATGGGTGTCATTATTCATTATTGCCCCCCGTTGTAAATGCGAGTCCGTGCTTTCTCTATGCCACACAGAGCAGCGGTCTCGTATATTTCACGGTTTGCCTGCCGTGAAAACCCCGGGACACCCTACCCAATGACTGCTCTATTTCTCCACGCTCGCCCCCGTTGTAAATGCGAGTCCGATCTCTCTCTGTGCCACATAGTGCAGCGGTCTCGCATATTTCACGGTTTGCCTGCAGTGAAAACCCCGGGACACCCTACCCAATGACTGTGCTCTATTTCTCTATATTCCACTTTATATGGAAGCCCGTTGGTGCCAAGAGATGACATTACTTTCTTCAAAAATTATCTGGCGGCCGCCACATATTTATCGTAATTAAACTGCAGGGAGATCAGCTTCAGTACTTTATTATTCCGAAGTAGTGCCCCTCAGACTAAATTCACTTTTGGCTCATTTAGGTTGCTACATAAATGGCATCCATTACGGTAAGTTTCATCGTTTTGATTTGTCTTCCCCGCATGAAGTAAACTATTTTTCTCCTCTTTCAGTAGACGTGCCTAGTGAAATACATGTACAGACATTAAATAATGGCGGTGAAAATTAGGTATACGCACGATCCATCAACAATATTAACATGGATGCCTGGTGACATAAAGCTTGAATCTCTATTGTAATTATAACAATAATAAATCTAAATGTATTAGTTCCATTTTGTACGTACTAGTTAAAGAACGAGCTGGAGCGCATTCGCCAAAATAAAGCACGAGACGTGATAGCGTCGAGTTTATATTATTTGGGGAATGCAGCATGCAGAGGGAGGACGAATGGATGAAGGGATGACATTTGCCCCATATCAGGCCTAGATTCGAACCCTAGACCTACGGATATGCCGTCCTGAGTGCGCTCATGGCTGCACCAGCGATCTGAAATCAGAGATAACCGTCAAAAATATCGATATTGGGACACGAATCGACACTTTTACGGGTTTTCTCCTTTAGGAGTCAATGCCGAAACTGTGTTGATGTGTGCCTTATCAGAGGATCTTCACCCAATACAAGATACGACTTAACTCAGAACGATGACCTCGGCGTTAATAAACAGGATTGGCGGTGCACAAAGCTGCAAGACGCCAGACACTTGGTCAATACACGATCTGTTCAAATCATTCCATATTCGATGTCCTGAAGTGGGTGCAGAAGTAACCGTCTACCGCGAGACAGAGTTACAAGCGTTTAGTTGTAAATGGCGATATATAGCGATAATGATAGTAATTATGACGTAAAATCTTCGATTTTACGGCATCTATCACCTCGTGTGTGTGTGTGCGCGCGCGCTCTGTAGGTCGCAAGACGCAACATTTCGTCCTGTAACTTTACCCATCGATATGTATTCGAGATGGCTCGGTTAAGTTAGCGAGGTATGCAGGTCAAAGGTCAAGGTCACGGGATTTTTTTGTTTGTTCCTTAACCATTGGTAGATAGGACCAAAAATCGGGAAAGTTGCTATAACGTTCACAGTTTTCATTTAATGACGCTGTACATTATGTCACGTATTGAGCCCTTAGGTAAGTTGCATAACGTCTTGGAATTTTGCAAGTCGCCTAAGTAGTTTGTCTGCAAAAAATTGCTAAATTTTAAGATAGGACCATACGAGAGCCATTAACTATTAAGAAGAACTGGCCGACATCAATGATGTGTGGCCGGGTACTGGTGACAGTCAGAGCCCCCACACCACCGCATGCCTTATCATATCATAACAAAGTGCAACGACTGACTAATCTTCTTATCAAAACAAACAGCGAGGCGTTGGGCGATCGCGTGCGGTAGCGACTGCTGCGGTGCGAGTGTACTGTCGTGTGTGGGGGAAGGAGGCGGGGGACGGGGCGGGAGGGAGGGGGGGGGGGTTCAAGCTGGGGTGGTGGGATCATTGAGTTGGTTGCTATGAAACTAATGTGCATGGTAGGGATGTAGAAACTAGAAATGTAGACCGAAACTGAATAAACGGACAGTTTGGTTTCAGATGTCCACCGAGTGAGATCGTTGAACCTGGGGGCGAAACTGAATACTTTTACTTTTGGGATGGGGCTAACAATTGAGAGGATGCTCACTATAACGACAGTTATGGAGCTGCCGGATCTGAAGGGTCAATATGAATAAGGTATCAAATCTGGATCTAAGGGGCTAAACGCGGATCTGAATGGTCAAATCTGGATCTCAGGGTGTGCACTCTGTGTAGGCCACAAAACGCAACATTTCGTCGTATAAAATGAACACATCGATATCCGTTATGCGAGATGGATTCATCAAGTTCGTTAACAGGGTATGTAGGTCACAGGTCACAGTCAAGTCAATTCTTAAGGTCAAGGTCATTGTAGTGGACCGAAGACATAATCCGGATTTTACATTTGACGTCATCTCACCATACGGGTGACGCAATCTCGATATTTGTATTGGTTATCTCGTCAGCAATAAGACACGATAATTCTCTTATTGCTGGAGATCACTTAAGGATGGGCTTCTAATGAGCGAGACCGAGCCAAGCTTTATGGATATTTATACGTGTTTGTTAGACCAACGACTCACCACTTACAACGGTCGTGTCATCGCCAAGGGGTGCCCCCCCCCCCCCGCCCCAACCCTGGGTCACCCCGGCGATGACCTCTTATGATCAGTAGAGATAGGACTATATATGGCCCGTAAAGCAGTAATAAAGATCTTTGTGTCACGAAGCTCTCGACTGTATCCACGCGACCGTTGATTTGTTTACAGTACAGTAGAACCGGCTTGTATGACATATTATACTGTAAAAACAGGGAACTTTGACATTAGGCAGGCGGGGATACAAAGGGGCGCTATTGGGAGAATTGACGGAAGATCGGTAGCTCAGCCCTGTTGACGACTGGTCAATGAAGGCTTTCCTTATGATCGGGAATATATTAGGCCTACATGTAGATAACGCAGCAACAGAGAATATCCGGGATGGGGTAGCAGGGTCAGACCCAGGTATGCGGTATGGGGGGTGGGGGGGGGGGGGGTCGAGAGATGGCCTTGCTTTGGGTTTTCATATCTTAAATTATATAAATTTCGTCCCTGGGGTAGGATGTGTAAGGAGTACTGGGGAGTACTGGGACGTGTGGGGGGGGGGGGGCGCTATGGTGACTGCTCGGTCATAAATACATAAATACATACAGAATGACGTTATTCCGCATGGACAAATGGCGCCGTTTTCTCTACCACGTTATAAAAAAAGACAGGCGGAAAAGGCTAGCTAACAAGCATATTAATCATAATCTGCGTATAGCCATGGACTTTCGTTTATAAATCCGTTTGTTATTAATGGAGTTAGTGGTGGGGATTAAAACGCTTTCCTCCCGATCATTATATTTTCTAATTGTTCTGTTTTGTGGAAAGAAAAATATCTGAAGTTAAGAATGTGGAAACGCTCTTGAAAGAATTAGGCCTTAGGCTCTGTCCTTGGAGCCGCGTCTGCCCTATTATTAATCTAGTATAGTCAAATGATATTGTAAATACCTTAATTGTGTGTGATATATATCATTGTTTTATTATTATTATTGTTACCGTTACAACTGTGATATTTATGCATTTGTCTGTAACATACGTTGCTTGAACTCTCCAACGAATGGAGGAAATAAATTACATACATACATCGTCGGCGCTCTGCCAAACATGTCGCCTTCTTTGATTGGCTGCTCGGACACGGAAGTAGGTTATTTATTACATCATCATCTCGATCTGGAACGAAGTCTAAAGTGATAAGGTTTAGCCATAACGAAGCGAGCGAGCGAAGCAGGCGCAAACCAAGAGCGCTGCAGTCCATCTTATCGTGTCGGTGGCCTGCGCCCTGACAACAAAGGCCAACAGTCGGCGGCTTCACTATCTGCCCCTAACGATATCACCAGGACGATGCGGGATACTGCATGGTCTGCCCGTTAAACGTCTCTAAAGGATAAATTAGGACGATTCATTGTGCAGGTGAGCTTGCCTGTTTAGTATCCCCTTCCATGAGGCGATTGTGACGTGGGACGATTTTGACGCGGGACGATTGTGACGTGGGACGATTGTGACGTGGGACGATTGTGACGTGGGACGATTGTGACGTGGGACGATTGTGACGTGGGACGATTGTGACGTGGGACGATTGTGACGTGGGACGATTGTGACGTGGGACGATTGTGACGTGGGACGATTGTGACGTGGGACGATTGTGACGTGGGACGACTGTGACGTGGGTTGATTGTGATGTAGGTTGATTGTGACGTGGGACGATTATGACGTGGGACGACTGTGACGTGGGACGACTGTGACGCGGGGTGATTGTGTTCTTAGTGTCTTTTGTACGCCTGGTAAATGTATGATGATAACCTGATAACAGCGAGCAGTGGGGAATACAGAGTCCGGGGTAAGCGGACGGCCCTCACTAACCTACTCAATACACAATGGGTTCGCATCTTGGTATGGACACCTAATCCAGGCCATGTTTCATAGTCCCCGAGACGTTTAGTGGCCCAATATTAGCCTTCATATACACCAAAGCGACCTAAAACACTACATTTTGTTGCATTTTCTCTCTATTGTTGACTAAATTCGGGCTTGACACTGCCCAGTGGTGGAGCAGGTGGGGGTGAGTCGCTTTATTTAATGGCAGAAGACACCCCCCCCCCCCCTTCCTCTCACCACCCCTTGTCTCCCAGGTCGGGAGCTGGCCTAAGATAATGGTGACAGTACGCTCCATGTTAATTACTTACGGCCGCTAGATAAATGGCACAACGACTCTTCCCCATAGAGACTGAATCAGGGGTCATTAAAGGCGTAAAGCCAAGGCTTACTATAGAGACCAAACCAGGTATCCTAAAAGGATCAAGTGTCTAGTAAAGGAACCAAGCAAGAGTCAATTACATAGACAACGCTAGAGTCCATTAACACCAAAGCCAGGGTCTATTAAATTATCAAACGAGGGTTTAATAAAGGGATAAGGCAAAAGTCTATTAAAAAGAACAAGCGACGATTTATCAAATGCACAAGGCGAGGATCTGTTAAAAAGGAACCAATTGACTAATTATTAAAGGAGCCAAGCTAGAGTCTATTAAATGCATCGAGTGGCGGTTTATTAAAAGAACCAAGCTAGAGTCTATTAAATGCATCAAGTGCCGGTTTATTAAAGGAACCAAGTAAAAGTCTATTAAGAAACCAAGTGAAGGCTTATCAAAAGGAAAACGCGAGACGATTTGTTAAACAAGCATAGCGAGTTTCCATTAAACGGGGAGGAAAGCGAGGGTCTGTCAGAGAGATTGAACCAAGTGAAGGTTTCTTAATGGGACGTAGCCAAGGTTTATTACAAGGGCAAGCGACGGCGCATTGAAGGGTGAAAACGAGGGTCTATGAAAAGGACTAAACCAGAGGTTATTAAAAGGGGCCGAACAACGGTCTTAAAGGGGCAATGTGTAGATATATACACAAGACAAGGTGAGTGTCTATTAGAGGGACAAATCGAGGGGCTAGTATAGGGGTAAGCAAAGGTCTATCAAAGGCACAAGGCGAATATCTATTAAAGGGACCAGGCGAAGGTCTATTAAAGGGACAAGGCGAAGGTCTATCAAAGAAACCGAGCATAGGTTTAGTAAAGGCCGCGCGTGGGTCTGTGAAAGGAGCAAAGCGAAGAACTATGAAAGGAGCAAAGCGAAGAACTATGAAAGGGACAGGCTGTGAGGACAGGGAGTTTCTATTTGGACAAAGCGACAGTATATTACAGAAACCAGTTGTGAGTCTATTGAAGAGACCATTGTCAATCAGTTGAAGAGACCAATTGCCAGTATATTGAAGATACCAATTGTGAGTCTATTGAAAAGACCAAGCACGTGTTTACTAAAGGGACCAAGTGAGGGTCTGTGAAATAGACCGAGCGTTTGGTCTATTAAAGGAACGACGCCCGGGTCTATTTGAGGTAACAGATAAAAATCGAAACAATATAATGTAAATTATTCAAACGAAGGTATAGTAAATTACCAAACGAGGGTATAGTGCATTACCAAACGAGGTATAGTAAATTACCAAACGAGGGTATAGTACATTACCAAACGAGGGTATAGTACATTACCAAACGAGGGTATAGTACATTACCAAGCGAGGTATAGTACATTACCAAACGAGGGTATAGTACATTACCAAACGAGGGTATAGTACATTACCAAACGAGGTATAGTACATTACCAAACGAGGTATAGTACATTACCAAACGAGGGTATAGTACATTACAAAACGAGGTATAGTACGTTACCAAACGAGGTATAGTACATTACCAAACGATGTTATAATACATTACCAAACGAATGTATAGTAAATTACCAAACGAGGGTATAGTACATCACCAAACGATGGTATAGTACATTACCAATCGAGGTATACTACATAACCAAACGAGGTATAGTACATTACCAAACTAGGTATAGTACATTACCAAAAGGGGGGTATAGTACATTACCAAACGATGGTATAGTACATTACCAATCGAGGTATACTACATAACCAAACGAGGTATAGTACATTACCAAACTAGGTATAGTACATTACCAAAAGGGGGGTATAGTACATTACCAAACGATGTATAGTACATTACCAAACGAGGTATAGTACATTAGCAAACGAAGTTATAGTACATTACCAAACGAGGGTATAGTAAAGAGACAGTGCGAGAGTTCGTTACAAGTAGCTAATCAAGGGGTCAATAAAGGGACCAAGTGAGGGTCTGTGAAATAGTGAAATAGTGAAATCGTCTAAGGTCTACTAATGGGATGAGGCGCGAGTCAAGTTGAAGAAACAGATTAGAAACAAATCAACATAATGACATTACAATAGAGGTATTGCAGCAGATACTTCATGCGTGGTATTGATAAAGCGTTCTTTCATTGCAGCTATCTGTACCAACCACTTCACTCATGACACTGGGCTGACACACACGACTCGTGATCGCAACCTGCTGTTAGAGATGGATGTCATTTGGTTCAGCATTGCTCTTCTGGCACAGCTATCAGTGTCACATGGGATAAGTAAGTATCGTTATTCACACACGCACTGGGCAGACAATGAAAGCAATCTACCATGTTGAGATAAAAACATGGATAGATCTTTGTCTAATCATCGAATGGTCAATGTGCAGACAGTGAATGCAATCTGCTATGCTGGGATAAAAACACAGATAGGTCTTTGTGTCTAATCATCGAATGGTCATTTGGGCAGACAGTGAATGCAATCTGCTACGCTGGGATAAAAACATGGACAGTTCCCCCCCCGGTCAGTCCACCCCGAGACAATGCCCCCCGGACAATTCCCTGCCCACGACAACCCCCCCCCCCCCCAAAGACAATTCCCCCCGGACAATTCCCCCCTAGGACAACGCCCCCCGAGACAAATCCCCCTGGGACCACTCCTCCCACCCCGGACAACTCGCCCCCACCCCCCTCGACTATTCCCCTCTGAACAATTTCCCCCAGGACAACTGCCCCTCGATAACCCCCCTCCCCCCTGGTAAGTTCCCCACGATTTCCTCCCTCAGGACAATTGCCACCCGAAACACCCCCCCCCCCCCTCCATCCCCACCCAGACAATTCCCCTCCGAGGCAATTGCCCCCCGGGCACCCCTACCCACCCCAGACAATTCCCCTCTGAGCAATTGACCCCGGACGATAACCACCCACTGGAAACACATAGCCACAAACGTCACGCCCACCCCCACCTGAAAATACCCTCCCAGACAGCCTGGATCCCCTGTCGGACAAACCCCCAGTCCGGGCCAATATTTTCAAATGCACCTTTCATTCCACCGTAACTTAACGAGACATCAATGTTTTATTATCTTATCTTCTTGCAGTATTTACGCAGCAAACACCCCCTCAAACCTCTCACCCCTTAAGATCCGCAGGGTCTCACTAATAGCAGAGCCATCGATGTATGTTACACAAGTTAAAGTTACATGTGGAGCTCTTTCCCGCCAAAACTAATGCGGTCCAAATACAAATTAGAATCATTCCTTGAATCATTCAAGATTTCTTTTGTCCATACTCCACCCATGCCAGATTGCCAACTAGTGTCTCTTAGCCTTGCCGGTGGTATCAATTTACCACAAGTTTTCATATTAGTGGTAAACGTCATCAGCTTTTGTGTGCTTTGCGAGGCTTTGGTATAAGTAGCAGTGCCGCGACAGAGTTCTGTGGTGTCCGGGGATAGACACGTTTGCCACACCACAGCCGAAACGGTGATGTTTATCAGGTTTCGGAATTTGTAGAATGCAACATTCGAGTTTTCTACAAATTTTGATATAAATTTCGCCTGGGCTAGTTTTGGCGGGAAAGAACTCGACATGCAACTTTAACTGCCATCAGTCTAAGACTATGGAGGCCCAGGGCTTATTGTGAGCTTGTTGAGACAGCACTTCTCAGTGTATATGAATGAATCTACAATGCAACCTAACGGGTTTTAGAACAGACAGCGCCATGCTCTTTCACACGCTTGACCGGTGGGGATTGTCTCGGAGGAAGGGGCCGAGGCTTTTCTATTTGGAGAGACGTGGGATGTTCGGAAAATTGTCTCGGGGGTGGTTGTCTGGGGGGGAATTGTCCGCGGGGGGAGTTGTCCGGGGGGGAGCTGTCCGGGGGAGACTTGTCCTAGGGGGGAATTGTCCGGGGGGGCAGTTTTTTCCGGGGGGGGGGCACTCTCTGGGGTAACCGAATATGGGTGGGGCGTGTCCACTTTCTTGGGCGCCCGAAGGGGGGGGGGGGCGTTCACTCTCTGGGGGGACCAGAGGGAACGGGGGGTGGTGGTGGTGGACCAAAACAATGGATCTGCTGCGCTTTTTGAATGAATGTCTCCGTGATTTTCAGCCTGGCCCACCCAGCCCGGGGTGATGTGTACGTATCTGAGCGGCGGGGCCGAGGTCAAGCTTTCCTGGGAGTACGAGCTGGGGGGCACTGACCCCAACCCCCCGGCCATCCGCTGGTACAAGGGTAACACCACGGCGGGGGCGCTCATCGCCACCTACCTGTTCCAGCAAGGCACGTTCCACCCCAACTACCCCTACAACTCGACGGGCAAGATAGATTTCAATCAGACGGCCGCGCCCGGCCTTTCCAGCGCCACTATCATCATGACGGCCATCGAGGCAACTGACTTGTCCCAGTACTCCGTTGTCATACAGGACGTGGGCGACAATACCAACGCGAAAATCGTAGGTAGGTTCGCACGAGCACAAGCTCCCCGCACGGTGGCGCTACGTACTTAAGCTTCGCTTTTGTAGAACTAAAGAGGTCAAAATACAAATAATAATCAGTCCTTGAATCGTTTAAGATTTCTTTTGTCTATACTCCACCCATGCCAGACTGCCAAATAGTGTCTCTTAGCCTTGCCCGTGATATCAATTTACCACAAATTGGTACGAGGTATGTTGCGAGGTATTCAGTGGGTCAATACGTTCTTTCACAGCTCTGAATACTTACGGCGTTTACTGGCATTAGCGGATAGCCTACGGTCACGAACAGTTCAGGGTGGATAACTCTGTACCCATCGATCGGATTTCTGTCTTTTCGCCGGGAAACTGTATATAGTTCGACCTCTATATTTCGATTTGTTCGATACTGTATCACATTCTCTGTTTAACATTGTTGGCCATTGCCAGGTTAGTTGTACGGCGCACAGCGAATCGCTCACGAAAGCATGCCAGACCAGTCAAGCATAGAGCCGGTGTTCTTTCGGCTCAAGGATTACCTCGATAACTTGCCGGCGGGCAATCAGCAACCGCTTAACGCATACGACGTGTGCATGGCGGCGGAGAAACAGTGTGGACCGCGCACCATTGATGGAGCTCAGCTCATACGCGGTGTTTGGCAAATCTACCCACTGTCAAAACCTACCCGAGTTAATTTACTCGTGGCAAATAATTTAACAATACGAGGCCTCCTCATTTCTCTGCATGACAAGAACCCAAGCATAGGCAATGTCTCAACGAAACCAGGAAGCAGCAGCGTCATTGAGAAGGTGATACTACGGGAGCTCCCAATATCGGTGAGCAATGAGGAGATCGAGAAGTACCTCACAACAAACGGCGTCAGTCTCCGCACATCGGTGAGATATTGCCAAGAAAGAGACCCGAACGGGAAACTTACAAGTTTCAAGAACGGTGATCGGTACGTTTACGCCGAATCGCCAATCAACCCAGCCCTACCGCGAAACGTCGTCATCGCTGAAATTAGATGCAAAATTTTCCATAATGGTCAATTTCAAAAAGGTTGCAGAGCATGCAACCAGCTGGGACATAAGGCCGGAGAAGCTGTTTGCCCCGCTCTAAACACCGAAAAGGACATCACGGTCTTCGCCGGTCACTTTCACCCAATGTCAAATTTCTACACGCATGAACTCGAATGGCGTTCGACCAAAAATGCCATAGCGTCGAGCAAGCGTGGCAGTGGCGCAGAGCTTTCAATGCCAGCGAACATATCCTGGCCAAGCAAATCATGAATACCAAACATGCCTGAGAGCTGAAACAACTTGTGAAAAACCACGAAGGGATCACCGCTGATCCCAATGAGGATATGCAGATCATGGAATACCTTATTGGTATGAAAGCCAAGCAATGTGAGGACTTCACACACTGTCTGATAGAAAGCCAGAAATACATTGCTGAGGCATCAACGGATAAATTCTGGGCAAGCGGCCTAAACCTCCAAGACACCATATCGACGAAGCCCGAATACTGGCCAGGCAGCAACAAAATCGGCACGCTTTTAGAGCAGCTCCGGGACAAGGTGATAAGGGAGGAAGCACAGGTACCATCAAAGGATGACAATCCAATCCAAGACAATACCGACGTTTCCCCGGACACCACCCAGGATACGGCCTGCCAAAGTGGGCAAATTGCGGATCCAGAGACCTCCCAAGTCTCCGAACGGGCAAGCAGACCGCGCAAGAGAGACGAGCAGCCCCCTATACGGGCCCACACAAATCAAAGGCCCGCAACGTAAAGGACAACTATGCACGATGTCACAGCCGGGGATGCTCGCCAACCACGCGAAACTTCAGTATGGCCGACTGGTGCACGCCGTCAAACAAACGGAAGACCTTAGCCGGCACCCCGCCAGCCGAATCTGAATGTAAACTCGCCAGAGGTAGGGTCTAACACGGTAACGACACACCTCCATCCCTGCGGACCTACCTCTATGAACACTGGATTAATGGACGAAAACAATGTGAAACCTAGGATGAATTTGATATTTCATGTCAAAAGATAAATCGGGCAATGGGTGAAGATCAGAAAGGTGATATCGTGACTTGTACCAGTCTTAATGTAAGAGGTTTACGGAAAAGCGTAAAACGCGAAAAGGTCTTCATGTTCTTAAAAAATAAGGGTGTTTCTGCAGGAAACATTCGTCACGGATAGTTTTGTTGGTAAATGTAATAGAGAGGGGAAAGGAAAGGCATTTCATTCAATAGGTGATTCTTCTCACAGTAGAGGCACAGCCATTCTAGTCAGCACTAAGCTAGATTGTGAGTTGATTAGTGCACATATTGGTAATGAAGGTAGATCCCTGTTAGTAAACTGTGTGATAAAGGGAACATAATATTGTTTGGTAAATGTGTATGCACCAAATGACGGAAAAGCTAGAGTTGACTTCTTCAAGCATGTACGTAATTGGATTTTCCAGAACTCAGGCAATGCCTCTCAAACTCTGGTTGGAGGGGGGGGGGGGGGGTGGTTAACACCGTGGATGCCAGTATTGACAGAAATCCTTGAATCCTTTTAAAAGAGAATACACGTATATAGACCCTTCTCCTAGAAGTAATTCCAGTCGAATTGATTATATACTTGTATCCGCAGATCTAATGGAAAAAGCTAGGGCGGCCGCTATTATTCACGCGCCCACACCAGACCATAAGTCGATGCTCTTCAAGATTCGCATCTCGTCTAGCACCCGTGGGAGAGGATACTGGAAACTCAACAATTCTCTATTAACAAATGAATCTTATACAACTGGGATTATTGATATTTTAAATGAAACGATAGAAGAGTATCATGATCATTGCTGTAAAAGAGATCTATGGGACTTGTGCAAAACTAAATTTAAGGAGTTTTCCATACATTATGGTATACTCCAAAGTAGAGTACGTAAAAATGCTGTGGAAAAGATCGAGGAAGAGTTGAAGGTTGTCGAGAGAGACATAGTCCTTCATAGCTCTACTGACTTGATAGTCAAAAGAACCACACTAAAAGCAAAATATGATATGTTGATGTATGATACCGCAAAAGGAGCTCAGATACATGCTAGGGCAGAATGGATAGAGTAAGGAGAAAAAATACTTATTTTCTTAATTTAGAAAAGTCTCGTCAATCTTATAATAGTATAGACATGTTAGAATCATCGGACGGAACCCGTATCACAAACACAGATTGTATCCTAAAGGAATTACATCAATACTATGATTGCCTCTACTAAAGCAGGTCTCCCGACATTAACCATGTAAACAGTTATATTGACGCCGTAAAGGTTACAATCAATTTAGTTGAATCATACAAGGAATGCCATGAGGAGGAAATGTTGTCGGTTTCACAACGCACGTCGCTTTTAACGCTCATTCATAAAAGCAACTCTCGTGGATTACTTAAAAACTACAGACCAATCACGCTATCTAATGTTGATTATAAGATCCTGGCACAAGCGCTGGCCCGGCGTCTTAAATCAGTCATATCTAGTATTATAAGCCCAGATCAAACTGGTTATATACCAAAACGGTTTATAGGTTGCAATGTCCGTATGATGCAAGACGTTATAGATTATGCAAATCGTAAACATGTCAGTGGTATTCTTCTATTTTTGGACTTCGAGAAAGCTTTTGACAGTTTAGAATGGGATTTTCTACATCAGTCGCTGAAAAATTTGCATTCGGAAAATCATTCATCCAATGGGTCCGATTGTTGTATAAAGATTCATCCTGTTAACTTGTCTCGCGGTATAAAGCAGGGCTGTCCACTCTCGGCGATGCTGTTCGTCATAGCTATTGAATTGCTGGCCATTAATTTAAAAAACAATAAGGGTATAAAGGGTTTCAAGGTTCGAATCAGACAGCAAGAGCACGAGCTAAAGGTATCCCAATATGCTGACGACTTGACACTACTCCTACAAAACGTCGAACAAATTACAGGGGTGCTCGATGAATTAAATGAATTTGAAAAAGTGGCAGGACTAAAACTAAACCTAGCAAAAACCATGTGTATGAATGTCGGTCCCAGCGGGAATAAAAAAGAGGTAACCCCCCACGGTATAGCAATATTGGAAGAGCCTGTGAAGTGTCTCGGCGTGTATATTGGAAATGATAGTGAAGAGTGTAATAATTTAAACTGGACTAACAAACTACTATCCATAGAGAAAGTTTTAAGTACCTGGAAAAAAAGGAAGTTAACACTCTTTGGCAGGCTAACTGTAATAAAAGCCTTAATTATCCCAAAGATATCGTTTATTGCAACCTGCGTTATAGTGCCACCCGACGTAGTTAAGAAACTTAACAAGCTACTGTATAATTGTATCTGGAATAGAACGGAACGTATTAAGCGTAATGTAATGATGCCACCAAAAGCGTATGGCGGAGTGGCAATGATAGACTTAGAATCGTATATTGACTCCCTGACAGCCAAGTGGCTGATACGACCACTTGCAGATCAAAATAATGCAAATTGGGCTGTCCTAGGTAAAGGATATTGCGAGCAGTTTCGAACACAAATCATTGACATGTGCTTCAGTGAAAAACGTTCCTTGCATGAGTTATCCAAATTGCCCACCTTCTATTCAAATATTATAAGTGCGTACGCGAAAGCCAATGTTCGACCGAAGCCACAAGATATCGAGAGTTTACTTGCTGAGTCTTTATGGGGAAACCAAAACGTAAGCGTAATGTTAGGTAACAGGAATGTAAAAACATGCCTACTCTTTAATTCGTTTATTAAGGTTGGTATCACTAAAGTACACCATTTGAAATTCACAAATGGAAATGTCGAAGAAACCTACCTGTACCATATGATAAATGACCAGAGAGATATACTGCGTCAAATCAAGTTACTAAAGAAAGCTCTATATCCATATAGAGATATAATGTTAAAACTACGCGATGTCATGACTATTTTACCTTGTGTAACTACAGGCTCTATTACATGTTTAAACAATAATATCAAATCTGAAGACCTATATAAAGCGTTATTAAGCTGTAAGTACGAGGTTAAAAAAACCTCTGAAAGCGTTAGGCAATTGGTGTCTGCTACCTGATGAGGAAATATTGGCATTTATTGGCAGCTTTTAGTCGAAAAGTGATTGACATCACAGACTCTAAATTGTCCAAATTTAACTATAAGTTTTTGCACAATATTTTAACTTGTAACTACAATCTGAAGAAAATTAAACTAAGAGAAAATGACTTGTCCTTACTGTGGCGATTCTCATACCATACCTCACATGTTATTCTGGTGTGATTATGCTGATTATAATGCATATGACACATCCAGTTCCAAGGGGGAAAGCATTAACACAGTAAATGTCAAGGATGTAAATGCTGTGGAATCTGAAAAAGACAAACCCATCTATTGTCAAATGTTGGTTAACAAGATCCCAGTAAAACTACAAATTGACTGTGGAGCCACTGTTAACATCCTACCCAAGTACTATGTAGGAAACCAGAAACTCAGGCAAGAGACACTCACTCTTCAGATGTGGAACAAGTCAACAGTCCAGGCGCTGGGAAAATGTAAAGTAAAAACTCTAAATCCCAAAACAGGACAGAAATGGAATATTGACTATGTGATTGTAGAGAATGACCTGACCCCTTTGTTATCACGTAAGGCGGCAGAGAGAATGCAACTAATCACGATCAATCATGAGAACATTGCTTCTATAAACAGCATTAACACCACTCTAGACTTCAAGAAAGACTTCCCACAAGTCTTTGATGGGAAACTTGGTACATTTTCAAGCAATCAAGTACACTTCAAACTGGAAGAAGATGCTGAATCATGTATCAAAGCTCCTCGCTCACTACCTGAAGCACTGAAAGACCCTGTAAAAGCTGAGCTGGATAGAATGGAAGCTCAAAAGATAATTGAAAAGATTGATCAGCCCACGGACTGGGTCAACCAGATGTCTATTGCTGAAAGAAAGAATGGAAAACTGAGAATCTGTCTTGATCCAAGACCTCTCAATGAAGTGTTGAAGCGAGAACATTACAAATTACCTGTGTTAGACGATATTCTTCCACAACTCGCTGAATCATCCGTCTTCTCCATCTGCGACCTTGAACAGGGATATCTACATTGTGAACTTGACGAAGAATCAAGCCTTCTCACGACCTTTGCTACACCGTTTGGAAGGTACAAATGGCGGAGACTTCCATATGGAACAAGTGCGTCAGCAGAAATCTTTCAGAAAAAACTCATCCAGTCGTTGGAGAATCTTGACAATGTACATTGTATCGCAGATGACATTCTGGTACATGGCAAAGATGAAGCTGACCACGATGAGAAGATGAAGAAACTGCTACAACGATGCGCAGAGAAAGGCATTAGACTAAACGAGAAGAAATGTAAATTTCGACTGAAGGAAATTCCATTTCATGGTCATATTGTCGGAGCCGACGGAATAAGACCCGATCCGTCCAAGATAGAAGCCATTGTGAGAATGGAAAGGCCCACTGATAAGGAGGCAGTGGAACGGCTGAGAGGGACAGTCAAGTACTTAGCGAAATTTGTCCCAAAGCTCACAGAGGTAATGCAACCTATCTCACAACTTACCCATAGAGATGTTGAACGGAATTGGGGAGAAGCCCAGGAAACGGCGTTCACCAAGCTCAAAACACTGCTCACACAAGCACCCGTACTGGCCTATTTTGACCCGAAACTTCCCTTAGTCATTCAATGCGATGCCAGCAAACGAGGATTAGGCGCAGCTCTACTTCAAGGAGGCAAACCAATCGCCTACGCAAGCAGAGCTCTATCAGACACGGAGACTAGATACGCAGTTATCGAAAAGGAGATGCTAGCTATTGTCTTCGCACTCGAGAAATGGCATCAACTGACGTATGGACGCAAAGTGACTATCTAGAGCGACCACAAACCACTGGAAAGCATAACACGCAAACCTCTTGATAAAGCACCAAAGAGACTCCAAGGAATGCTGCTACGAGCATTAGCATACGACGTGGAGGTGAAATACTTGGAGGGCAAGAAGATGCTCTTAGCTGACACACTGAGTCGCGAGTATATTACTGATACCAAACAAACACCTGATGTTATTGAAAAAGTGAATGCTCTTAAATACATTCCAATGGAGGAAGAGAAGATGAGAAAAATCAGCCAAGCTACTAATGATGACATCTCATTACAACAGCTTAAGACCATGATACTTGAAGGATGGCCAAGCGACAAAACAAGAATACCACCTGAAGTAACACCTTACTACCACACAAGAGATGAACTGTCCATAGCCAACGGATTAATCCTGAGAGGAGAAAGGCTCGTCATAACCCGCAGTCTGAGGTAAAAAATCAAGGCCGACCTTCACCTTGGTCACACTGGCATAAAAGGATGTCTCAGACGTGCGCGCGAATCCGTGTATTGGCCAGGAATGAATGCAGAATTGAAATCACACATACAAACATGTGAGATCTGTCAGGAATTCAGCACAAAGAAACCCTAATGTCACACGACATTCCAAATCGGCCTTGGGAGAAAGTTGGTATTGATCTCTTCTCTTACAAAGGTAAAGACTACCTCATAACTACTGATTACTACTCAAATTTCTGGGAGATCGACTTTCTACACAACACCCTGACCAAGACGATCATCAACAAATTGAAAACACACTTTGCCCGAATGGGGATTCCAGACATTGTGGTATCTGACTGTGGCCCACAATTCTTGTCAAATGAATTTCAACGGTTTAGAGACAAGTGGAGTTTTGAACACACCCCGAGTTCACCATACCATCACCAATCTAACGGCAAGGTGGAATCATCAGTCAAATCTGCGAAGAGAATGATCCGCAAGGCAAAGCTTGCTTATGAAGACCAATACCTTGCACTTCTGCATACACCCCATCACAAGGCATAGGGAGCAGCCCTGCACAACGACTTCTTGGAAGACGCACAAAGACCACGATTCCCACTACGACCAACCTGTTGGCCCCTAATTCTGATGTTCAACGTGACAGACATCGCCAACAAGCCATGCAAGACCGTCAGGCGATTTATTACAATCGATCAGCACATGAATTGCCCGAATTACGCTCCAATGACAGAGTGCGGATGACACCGTTTAAACTTGGAGATAAGTCGTGAAAAGGAGCTACTGTCACGCAAAGGTTGGATGAAAGGTCCTACAAAGTCCAAGACGACGCAGGAACGTACTACAGGCGTAATAGAGTACACTTGAGACCCGTCACTACACCTCAAAGTGACCAGCATCAGATAAACCAAGGGGAATCACACTCCTCGCTCTCAGCACACCCTGACACAACCATGGACATGGTTGCTGCTGATGCGCAGGACACGCCCATCGACGACAAGAAGATCCTCGTGTCACCAACTCCTACAAGTGACCCAACAAGCGCTGACCCCGGACCACGAAGATCGACGAGGACGAAACGAGCACCGAAGCGATACGAAGAATACTATATTTGAAATTGTTGAAATTCGCATGTAATTGAAATTGTTGAAATTCTTTGTTATAATAGGGGGGATGTAACAATATGCTTATTGAGATAACGAAGCCTCCCCCATCGCGATGACGTCACATGTAACGAGACCTTGACCTCACAGAATACACTTGTCAACTGTCATGAACTGTGTTGTTTCTTTCATCTCTTATACTCTCTCGTACTCTCTGCGGCTCACCCATTGAATATTTATACAAATAACATTTGGAAAACTGTTTCATTCGTAATGTGTAGAAATGTTACACCAGCCGACATCGTAACTGGTTGCAACAGCTATATAGATAACTTTGGAATAACTGTATGCAGCTATATAATATACAAAATCTACCTGATACTTAACCAAAGAGAAACTAGATGTGTTCACTCCGATATCAGTCAATTATTTCTGGCTGAATTAAAACAAAAAATTAACATATACAGGGTAACCAGGGTAACAAAAATTAAAAATATATGTAACTGGCTTGATAAACTAAATATTGCACTGACGTAAACAATGTCTTTTCTTTCTCCATCATGTTTTATTGTTGTTGTGAATAGGTCAATTGGACCTGATGTACCTATGTACCGCACTTTTATTTTGAATTAAAAAGAAAAAAGTACCACAAATTTTAGTGGTAAACGTCATCAGTTTGTGTGCTTTGCGATGCTTTGGTATAAACAGCAGTGCCGAGGCGATGTTTATCAAGTTTCTGAGATTATAAATAGAAACATTCGAGTTTTTTGCACATTTTGATATAAATTTCGCCTGGGTTTAGTTTTGGCGGGAAAGAACTCGACATGCAACTCTAATATAATTATAAGAAATTACAGCTGATTTGACCGTTTTTCAAGAATCTTGAAATTTGCCCCCGGCCGACAGCAGCCATATAAAAGCGAAATTATAACTTTAGGAATAAAACATAAAAATAACGAGTTCTGGGTATTTAGTACAGCAAAAAAACATTTTGTACTCTTAGTTATAATTGTGGCATACTTTTCATCGCCTGATGCCGTGTGTTAGGCTGGACCCCCGGCACTAATGTGTAGAAATGCGCGACGCATTTTTCCTATCAATTTGGGCAGCGCCGCCCTGGCGAGCGAGTGTGAAAATGCATTGAGCAAGTAGGCGACAACACAGCATGTCCATATACACGTTACACCACGCGCTCTCCGACGAAGTTAAACTTTCACTTCATTATAAACATCAATTTGCATCAAACGCGAATCAACGGATATATATATTATATACCGACCCCCCGCCCCCACACCCACCCACCTCAAACACACACACACGCACCCATCTCCGCTCCTTCCATCCAGGAATTCTTGGAGATTCGCGATCGGCAGCTTTCAATTTTTGGGGATCGTTATCCGTACAATTCCTGGTCTCCTCCAACGAGCAGACACTTTTCCTATTACCGCAATCCGCCCACCTTTAAAATGTCCTAATCTTTGAGATTTATGATGTTGCTCTTCCTAATTCTTGGGGATTCGCGTTTGATACACCCACCCACCTCAAACACACACACACACACCCATCTCCACTCTTCCTCTTGGCGATGTAAATTGGGCTCCATCTGTTTTAGTGTGGAGCCCTGTACCCCCACCCCCTCCCCGCCCCTCCACCCCACACGTCAGGTCGCTGAGTAATTTTTTTCGTAATAGCCCCCCCCACCCCCCAGCCCCTCCACTCCACACGTCAGGTCGTTGAGTAATTTCTTTCGTAATAGCCCCCTCCCCCCCACTCCCCCCCCCCCACCCGCCCGCAACAAAAAAGAAACCCCTTCGTCCCCCTCTCACTTTTCTGGATCCGCCCTGGTTATGTATACACCATAGAGGGGGGGGGGTACCTTCTCCGATCTCTGCGATTGACATCCAGGAATTCTTGGAGATTCGCGATCAGCGGTTGGCAATTTTTGGGGATCGTTTTCCGTACAATTCCTGCTCTCCTCCAACGAGCAGACACTTTGCCTATTTACGCTATCCGCCCACGTTTAAAATTTCTTATTGCTTGAGATTTTATGTTGCTCTCCCTAATTCTTGGGGATTCGCGATTCAGAGCGGGTTAAGTTACCAATTCATTTTTATTTCACAACGTTGCAGAGGGTGACCTTGAATTCAACGACACCATCGAGGTCGATGGCGATACCTTCACCTTGGAGCCGGTCATTTACAACGACACAATCAACTTCGAAAAGCTGACCGTGACCTTGGTGGGCTGTACCGATGCCTTGACGGCTAACATCAGCATCAGCTACACGGACTCCGGCAAAACCACCCCCACCCAGATCGCTACCTGCACGGACGTCACAGAGTGCACTTCTGGCCCGGTCAGCAGTAATGTATCCATCACAGTGACGGTTGAGGCGGTCATAACGCAGACAAACAAGAGAATGTCATTTGATATGGTTGCAGGTTGGTTGGTTTAATTAACTAAGAACGCTTTAACCTCTTTTACTTCGCTACAATCAAAGATTATCTAGACTCTTTCAATCTTTGCTACAATAAACGACTTTGCAAATCATAGTTGATAGATCATTCCACCGTGAGACGCCACTGCATGTGTAATGCACTGTGGGTCGTTTCTTTTGTTCTAACGCAACGTCGAAATGGCGTCATTCTATGACTGCAGATTTAGTAGACAGTTAATCATTCTATATTGTCACGTAGATAAAGAACACATTTTATTTTCTGGGTGTAACTCAGATAACCTCATTAACTTCATACATTCTATGGCTTTACCCTGGAAATACTGTATATATCTAAATAGAACAATTGAAGATAACACACAAATATTTCCCATAACTCTATGCGCCAGTCACGGTTTTCCCAATATGGCGGATATTTGCGAAGTCATGTATAGGAACGGTCAAAGTAGAATTAAGGGGCCGTGTCTCCGGGAGTAACGCCTAATCTTCGCGAAGAAAGACACGTACGTGCCTAGCGCATACAGTTGCACAGTTGGGATTCGAACCAAGCACCGGCGGCTTGCGATAAGAAATTTAGACGTGACATTAAGGGGTGAAGGGGTGGAAACGGAGGGGATGGGGGTGGGAATGGGCATTGAGGAGGCATGTACACTCCCCGCCCCTGTTTACTAGTTTTCTAGAACCCTAATATTTCCGGATAAAAATTTATGTTTTTGACGAAAATTGAGGGTGACAAAAAGCCTTCTTTTGTGATTTTTAGAGAATACTCGCGACCTACTTTCTGGCAACTCTTGCCTCCCCCCTCGCACTGTCTGTGGCGACCTGACCACGAGCAATGTAGCTGCGGCTAGGGATCGATGGAGAAGTTGGGGGGGGGGGTATTTCCTTTTCTCGGGAATGGGGCTTTAACTTCACCGTGAATTAGGAAAGAGGAAGATAATTCGTTGTGAACTGGACATGGGATATTAGCCAACCGTCGTGATTAAGGATTTACATTCATCGTGAACTGAGAATTTGAATATAAAATCACCGTGATTTGGGAAATCGCCTATTTATATCATGTATCCGCCCCTTCCATTGTATGCGGGGAATTTTCCGTTTAATTCATTCAATACGACCCGACCGCCCCCCCCCCCCCCCACCCCACCATCGATGAAGGATCACTAAAATGCCTATAACTCTTGGCTATGTAACTAGCGCTATATACACTACACATATCAGCATGTGAACAATGTGTGCGAATCGCGGGGAAACACTGCAAATACTGTCGAGAAAGGTCGGTCACATGTATAACCTCTGACGCATCTTGTTTCAGTTTTCGGCCACGAGACGGGGCCATATTTGACGGTACCTCTTGGGGAAAACGTCACCATTCCGTGGGCCCACAGCTTGACCCCGGATAACTACACCGCGCTGAGGTGGATAAAAGGCGACCAGGAAATCGCCCTGTACAATTTCACCACTGACACCTTCGAGGCGAATGATACTAGCAAACTGGGCTTCGATACCAGCCAGGCCATGGTGGATGCGTCATTGACTATCTACCAGTCCATAGAAGATGACGCTGGCAGCTACACCGTCGACCTGTTTGGTGAACATACGTCCCAGCCCACGGTCCTGGAGGTAATAGTGGACAAGGAGGAAGATTCAGGTGAGAGGACATCTCAAACAAACAACCTCAGTGCGATCACCGCTTGTCAGTGCTGTCGTTGTCATGAGTCCTAGCGCTGTCATGAGATGACAGCGTTGTGTGGCCTTATGGGTCCCTCAACCCCGTTCCACCCGCTACGTGGCGCCACGCTGCAGGCCTTAATCCGAACCGCAAGGCTTAAGGCATAGACCCTATCCACAGGCCCTAACTCATTACCCTCATCGCAATCCCTAACCCCTGGCATTAATCCCTGACCCTGAAGCCTGAACCAAAATATAATCACGCATATATGATCTCTAATCCTCACTCCATGATCCCTAATCCCGAAGCCTTGACCCATAATCTCTGAGTCTTACCCTAATATCTGACACATGATCCCCAATCCCTGAACCCTGACCCTTAATCCTAAATCCTAACAATACCAGACGAGGATGAGGCTTCAGGTGAGAGGACATGTCGGGTTCAGGGTCCCATGTCAGCTACTATTAAGGCTTAATGTGACTCTCCTCAACCAATGCGATTTACTATAAGGATTGGGGCCTCCCCGATCATAGCTCAATGGGTGAGAGCGCTCGCCTTGAGTGCTCTGGCCACATGAGAGCCTAACGGCACGTGGATCGGTGGTTCGCGCCCCTCCGTGGCCATGTCTGTGTGGTCGAAGGATAAAGACCCCATGTCCTTTGTCGCAAAGAGTATATGTTCAGAACATACGACTAACCAACCACTATAATAAGGATTTCGTTGCTTTGTAATCGGTGTATTGTTGATTGTTCTTAAAAAGTATGCGTTGTTTTATGAACAATAATGTCGGCATTGGCTAAATAAGCGACATTTTCTCTCTCAGGCAGATACAGACACAAATGTATGGTATATAGACTAGATCTACTCTAAGTGCAAACAGACAGCTCATACATAATAACAGCCCCTATCTCCGGGCCTTATGTGTCCCTCATCGCCGTTCCACCCGCTATGTGGCGCCACGCTGCAGGCCTTGAACCGAACTGTAATGCTTAAGCCAAAAATCCACAGGCCCTAAGTCATCAACCTCATCCCAATCCCTGAACCCTGACCTCTAATAGCTGACCATAATCCCTGAGCCTAAATCCCTCATATCTGACCTCTAATCCTCAATCCCTCAGCCCAAATCCCAAATCCCAGACCCTAATTCCTGACCCTAATCGTGAGCCCAAATCCCTCATATCTGATTCCTAATCCCAATCCCTAACCCCTAATCCCTGAGCCTTACCCTAATATCTAAACCACCATGCGTTAATCTGTACCACTTTAATGGTCTAAACATTTCGTTAAACAAAATGCAATGTGCTATTCCTAAATGCATCGATAAAATCGGGTTTTCAGCACATATTAACATTCCCTAGACTCCGTGTTCATAAGTGTATAGCCGACATGCATCTACTACATCCTATTACAAATGTGAACCATCTTTTTCTATCCATCTTCGATATATTTCTTGTCAATTTGAATAAGTGTTTATATATGTTCCGGTGTTTAAGTGTTTATATATATTCTGGTGTTTAAGTTTTTATGTGTTCATCATGTGTAGTTGAAAATCGTTATATGTATGCATGTAACATATATGATTTAAACCAATAACATTTAAAAAAAACAAAAAAACAATGTGTACCATCTTAGGTGTGGACACCCTCCTGCACGCGCCTCTGTACAGAACCCTATTGTTGTTGTAGATTGATTTGCGAGAAGTCACCCCACCTACCCAAAGCGGACCCCCCATCCCCTCCCCCGTGCTTGTTAAATCCTGCATACATCCTTGCAATGCGTATAACCAAATGTTCAAAGGGGCCGCCTCGATAGCTCAGTGGGTTAGAGCAATGGCATTCAGCGCTCTGGCCATCTGAAAGCCTAACGTGCATCGGTGGTTCGAGCCCCGCTGTGGTCATGTATGTGTGGCCGCAAGCTAAAAATCCCATGTCCTTTTTCGTAAAAAGTAGGGGGTTACCCTCGGGGACATGGCTCCACTCTCCCATTGACGCGATGTGACCAAAAGCGGTTAAAGCGTCCTGAGTATACAACGAACCAAATGTTAGGCTACGTGCAGTTGCCTGCCCAAGCTCAATTTAGCCTTCTTGTACACAGACGCGGCCTGAATAAAGCACCATCGTCTTATTTCGTCGCTTGTCCACGTTCATTTCTGCAGGTTTGAGTCAGGCGGCGAAGATTGGGATCGGCGTCGGTGTCTCTGTGGGAGTCATCGCCATCGTACTGGCCATCGTCCTGCCACTGACGGTCTGTCAACCCAAGTCCAAAGGTGAGTTACAAGCCCTGCCAGTGACAGACTGTCAGCACTAGTCCAAAGGTGAGTCACACGCCCTGCAATGACAGACTGTGAGCCCGAGTCCAAAGGTGAGTCAAACCCCTGCCACTGACTGACTGCAAACCCAAGTCCAACGGTGAGTCACAAGCCCTGCCACCGACAGACTGTAACCTCAAACATAAAGGTGAGACACAAGCCTTGCCACTGACAGACTGTAAGCCCAAGTCCAAAGGTGATTCACAAGCCCTGCCACTGACAGACTGTCAACCTAATCCAAAGGTGAGTCACAAGCTCTGCCACTGACAGACTGCAACCCCTAGTCCAAAGGTGAGTCACAGTCTCTGCCAGTGACAGACTGCAAGCCCTAGTCCAAAGGTGAGTCACAAGCCCTGCCACTGACAGACTTCAAGCCCAATTCCAAAGATGAAGCACAGGCCTAGCCACTCACAAACTGCATGCCCTAGTCCAAAGATGAGTCACAAACCCTGCCATTGACAGACTGCAAGGCCTAGTCCAAAGTTGAGTCACAGGCCCTACCACTGCCAGACTGTAAGCACAAGCCCAAAGGCGAGTCACAAGCCCTGCCACCAACAGACTGTAACCTCAAGCATAAAGGTGAGTCACAAGCCCTCCAACTGACAGACTGTAAGCCCAAGCCCAAAGGTGAGTCACAAGCCCTGCTACCGACAGATTGTAACCTCAAACATAAAGGTGAGTCACCATCCCTGCCACTGACAGACTGTAAGCCCAAGTCCAAAGGTGATTCACAAGCCCTGCCACTGACAGGCTGCAATCCTTAGTCCAAAGGTGAGTCACAAGCCCTGCCACTGACAGACTTTCAGCCCAAGAACAAAGGTGAGTCACAAGCTGTGCCACTGACAGACTGCAAGCCGTAGTCCAAAGGTGCGTCACAGGCTCTGCCACTGACAGACTGCAAAGCCTACTTCAAAGGTGTGTCACAAGCCCTGTAAGCTCTAGTCCAAAGGTGAGTCACAAGCCCTGCCACTGACAGGCTGCAATCCTTAGTCCAAAGGTGAGTCACAAGCCCTGCCACTGACAGACTTTCAGCCCAAGAACAAAGGTGAGTCACAAGCTGTGCCACTGACAGACTGCAAGCCGTAGTCCAAAGGTGCGTCACAGGCTCTGCCACTGACAGACTGCAAAGCCTACTTCAAAGGTGTGTCACAAGCCCTGTAAGCTCTAGTCCAAAGGTGAGTCACAAGCCCTGCCACTGGCAGACTGCCAGCCCAAGTTCAAAGGTGAGTCACAGTTTCTGCCACTTGACCGACTTTCAGCCCAAGAAAAAAGGTGAGTCACAAGCTGTGCCACCGACAGACTGCAAGCCCTAGTCCAAGTGTGAGTCACAAGCCCTACCACTGACAGACTTCAAGCCCCAGTCCAAAGGTGAGTCACAGGCCTAACCACTGACAAACTGCAAGCCCTACTCCAAAGGTGAGTCACAGGCCCTGCCACTGACAGACTTCAAGCCCTAGTCCAAAGGTGAGTCACAGGCTCTGCCACTGACAGGCTTTCAGCCCAAAAACAAAGGTGAGTCACAGTCCCTGCCACTGACAGACTTTCAGCCAAAGAACAAAAGGTGAGTCACAAGCTGTGCCACTGATAGACTGCGGGCCCTGGTCCAAGGGTGAGTCACAAGCCCTGCCACTGACATACTGCAAGCCCTAGTCCAAAGGTGATTCACAAGCCCTGCCACTGACATACTTCAAGCCCAATTTCAAAGGTGAAGCCCATGCCTAGCCACTCACAAACTGCAAGCCCTAGTCCAAAGGTGAGTCACAAGCCCTGCCACTGACAGACTGCCAGCCCAAGTCCAAAGGTGAATCACAGGCCTAACCACTGACAAACTGCAAGCCCTACTCCAAATGTGAGTCACAAGCCCTGCCACTGAACACTTCAAGCCCTAGTCCAAAGGTGAGTCACAGGCTCTGCTACTGACAGACTTTCAGCCCAAGAACAAAGGTGAGTCACAAGCTGTGCCACTGACAGATTGCAAGCCCTAGTCCAAGAGTGAGTCACAAGCCCTGCCACTGACATACTGCGAGCCCTAGTCCAAAGGTGCGTCACAGGCCCTGCCACTGACAGACTTCAAGCCCTAGTCCAAAGGTGAGTCACAGGCTCTGCCACTGACAGGCTTTCAGCCCAAAAACAAAGGTGAGTCACAGTCCCTGCCACTGACAGACTTTCAGCCAAAGAACAAAAGGTGAGTCACAAGCTGTGCCACTGATAGACTGCGGGCCCTGGTCCAAGGGTGAGTCACAAGCCCTGCCACTGACATACTGCAAGCCCTAGTCCAAAGGTGATTCACAAGCCCTGCCACTGACATACTTCAAGCCCAATTTCAAAGGTGAAGCCCATGCCTAGCCACTCACAAACTGCAAGCCCTAGTCCAAGGGTGAGTCACAAGCCCTGCCACTGACAGACTTCAAGCCCCAGTCCAAAGGTGAGTCACAGGCCTAACCACTGACAAACTGCAAGCCCTACTCCAAAGGTGAGTCACAAGCCCTGCCACTGACAGACTTCAAGCCCCAGTCCAAAGGTGAGTCACAGGCCTAACCACTGACAAACTGCAAGCCCTACTCCAAAGGTGAGTCACAAGCCCTGCCACTGACAGACTTCAAGCTCTAGTCCAAATGTGAGTCACAGGCTCTGCCACTGACAGACTTTTAGCCCAAGAACAAAGGTGAGTCACAAGCTGTGCCACTGACAGGCTGCAAGCCCTACTCCAAAGGTGAGTCACAAGCCCTGCCACTGACATACTGCAAGCCCTAGTCCAAAGGTGCGTCACAGGCTCTGCCACTGGCATACTGCAAGCTCTACTCCAAAAGTGAGTCACAAGCTGTGCCACTGACAGACTGCAAGCCCTAGTCCAAGGGTGAGTCACAGGCCTAACCACTGACAAACTGCAAGCCCTACTCCAAAGGTGAGTCACAAGCCCTGCCACTGACAGACTTCAAGCCCTAGTCCAAAGGTGAGTCACAGGCTCTGCCACTGACAGACTTTCAGCCCAAGAACAAAGGTGAGTCACAAGCTGTGCCACTGACAGACTGCAAGCCCTAGTCCAAAGGTGCGTCACAGGCTCTGCCACTGGCAGACTGCAAGCTCTACTCCAAAGGTGAGTCACAAGCTGTGCCACTGACAGACTGTAAGCTCTACTCCAAAGGTGAGTCACAAGCTGTGCCACTGACAGACTGTAAGCTCTACTCCAAAGGTGAGTCACAAGCCCTGCCACTGACAGACTGTAAGCCGAAGTCTCAAGGTGAGTCGCAAGCCCTGCCACTGACAATTGTGCAATTTGAGACTTAATTTTTGCGGAAGTAAACCGCACCATAAAAAACACAACACCTCACCGAAGGACTAAATACGTCACATATTGCTGAAAAGGCTTAGTTTAGTCTGCCTATGCAATCAAAGAAACAACCTGTGCTCAGAGGGGATCAGCCAATCAGCATGAATAGCATGCGACTAGTTGTTAGGCACTCCTTCACACGATATGCCTTTCCGCGCATCGTTTATTGCAATGCGGTGACAGATTTGATAAAAGTGTTAATCTGTCGTTATCTTTCTGCAGATTCTGATCACTCTGACACTGGTGGCAAGGACAGTTATGACATTGAGCCTCGATCTCAAACAAACAAGTTGTAGTATGCACATTGTCGTCAAGTCGTCCGGAAGTTAAAGTAAAAGTAATATCTTATATCGCAATATTTACACCACACTCCTGCCTGATCTTTTCCATGCCATGTACCTGAACTTTGGCAATAAATACGCGGAATCGTTGCCGATGTTGCCTTGGTTACGATACAATGATCTGGCTTGGGGTTAAATGGACTACTGAAATCTTTCGTAAGGTTACCTATCTTTCCGATTCTCCCGCATATACATTCACCAAAGTGTTGTAGCATTCTGAGAAATTATATCAACTACCCCGTCCCTCAGACCCATCAAGCTAGCGGCAAGAATACTTAAAAAAACATCAAATCAAGTTTCTAATTCCGTTAACCTATTTTGTTATATTTCCCTTGCAACACGACTGCCTCGCATTGTGGGCGACATAACAGTGAAATTCGCAATGGCTTTCTAGACAACATACACCTTTCCATTATGTAAAATGTGCTTAGGTATATTTTCTATAAACTCCGAATATTTGCCATTTATACCTATTTGCCTATGCAAGTTCCTTTTGCATAACATTAAACATCGAATAATGTTGATACTTACCCATTACGTCAATCGCGAATTTCGAGTGACGTCATTGTCGGCTTTGTCTCCACAGTGACAACGTGAAAGGACTCGACAACATGACGCCCACCAATATATTACCCAATAGGATTTGCAACAGATATTCACCGCGGAACAACCACTTCCCGGCATGTCCGCGACTTCACAAGAGCATATCCTTGACGAAAGCACCTTTTAGTTAATTATACCAAAACGCAGTTCTTAATCTGTGTGCGAGCGTGCACAAATACAGGCCATATACATTATGACTTCAAAGCCATTTGTACGCGAAATATTCTATATATATATCTACCACGCAGTGGCGTAATTTGGCATTGAAAGTGTGTGTTAGTAAAAATTCCTAATTAACTGAAATTCTTAATTTGCCACTGAAATTTCTGATAATGCTTTCCCGTGTGCGAAATGACGCAATTAGCTTTACGCTGACGCATTCTAATGATGTAGTACAGGAAACAACAGCCTACTTTCCACAGTGGCTACTTCACGGGGATAGGGCACAAAATGCCCTCTCTCGTAATTGTATTTGTGCTAGTAGTTTTTATATATATATATGACATTATTTAAATATATTTAGACTATTAAAACGTAATTACACGATTTGCGGTTACTTTCATTTTCACCGTTGCCGAAATGGGCTTAAACCTGCAACCCCTATCCCCCCCCCCCCCTGCCGCCTTCCCTCCGCCCACACACACTCACCCACAAGTACTGGGTTTTTAATCTGCTGCCGTCCTTTGCGCCTCGTCACGCGACAGGCTTTATTGTGCCTAGCATGATCACACCACAAAGCCACCGTTCTATTTATATTAACAGATACAGTCCACAATTACACCAAAAGCATTTACATTCTACCATAATTAGTCCCATGTTTACATGAGTATACAATTGGGGAACATTTGCAACCAACCAACATGATTCATTCGATTGTTTATCATCATTTGATCACTTGACCTATCGATATTGATACATATCTACGTAGACTACTTCTTTTCGCATGAAATATCAGACTCGGTCTCTGTCCAATATGTGTATATACAGCTTTTTATACATATATTTGTACCCTACTTGTACTGGAGTATTATCAGAAGTATTTCTGTTCTGATCTCATTTGTACACATGTAAGTACACTTGAGTATTTTTCACAGTAACGGAACCGCTTTCCAAAGTGACGTACTTGTATTGTTTGAATATGTTTGGAAAGTACTTGTGGCACTTTTCACAAGTAACATTATTGTATTTTAGTACTTTCTGGAAATAATTATATTTGAGTACTTTTAGAATCACCTGTGATTGTGTTACTTCGATTGTGTTAGTATTCTCGATGTAAATGATCGACGTAACAAATCGTGCACGTTTGATGTTACAGACAAGCACATTCATATTGCAAACCTTGTGGGTTAACATATGTGCATACACAATGTGGTTTATATTATGTTTATGTTTGGCCTATTGCAATGATCACGATTGCGTGGTTGGGCAGTTATGCCAGCAATTCTACAAATGTATTTTATCACTTAAATAAATAACAAATAATTAGCAAAGCACGGCGATGAAGATGTTTGTGTTGATGGAACGAACAGCTCTGGGGAACCGAAAGTGCCGAACTTACTCCCTTTTGGAAAATTCACAGTTTCAAGAAAACTTGCTTCGGTTCTTCTGTCAGTCAATTTGGAAAAACCGGTTTCGGTTTCATGTACATCAATCATACCCTAACTGTTACACATATATATTTATCCCCGTTCGTTTTTTTCTTGGTCTGGGTAGCGGGGAAAATTGTACAAACTACGATGAAAGAAGCTTTTTGCCAATAAATGATATTAGTTCACTTTCAAGAGTTTTGTTCTGGCTCTTCGTCTCGTAACCTGGGAATCGCAAGAAACACGATATATCAGACGCCCTGTCGAAGCATAGGGGCCTGGAAGGGGGTGGGGGTCCAGTGTCGATTTTTCTAAATTCTCAGTGTTGAATGTCGGTTTTTCACGACGTTCCGTGTCACTTTTTGGTTAAGTTCAGTGTCATTTTTTTCACAAATCTGTGTCGATGTCGCTTTTTCAGTTTCTCAGTCTCGACATTTGGGGGTCAATGTCGCATATCAATTTTTTGAAACATGCCTGTTGTCGCGAGTCGCCATTTACCCCTTCCAGACCCCTAAGCATTGACAACCAACGGTCGTCGGGTGTAGCTTTTATGACGCCGGGACGGTTTAGTCGACCGCTAACAACCTGAGTGTGTGATTTGCATGTATAGTGGAAACTAACCCTGTCTTGACTACAGCTTGTCGCAACCTAACGCACCCCTCCTCCCCCCCCCCCCCCCCAACTTACACACACAATAGGTTTGCTTGGGGGGTACGCGTTTCATAGTAACGCCTTATGGATATCTAATACCCCCCCTCCTCACCCGTACATCGCTACCGGCACCTAACGAGCCACCATACCCCCCCCCCTCACCCGTACATCTCTACCGTCACCTAACGAGCCACCATACACCCCCCCCCCCCCTCCTCACCCACTCCCTCACCCGTACATCTCTACCGTCACCTAACGAGCCCCCATACCCCACCCCCCCTCACCCGTACATCTCTACCGCCACCTAACGAGCCACGTAATTCAAGATTGTTGAAGTACGGTCAAATCAGATAACATGTCACGCCCACTAATAGTCTCGAGACCGCTGAGATAAAGGCTTGACATATAACAAGCTCTCCATAGCATGACAAATATAATGGTCCAGGGAGTGACGGGTTATATCATGTGATCATGTGAATTCACGTTATTTTGTCAGACAAAAACATCCTGTACTAGTCTAAGATAGCGTTTTGTGTGCTCTGGTTAACATGTCATGTTAATAGAACAAAGGAGAATTTTGAAGAAAAAAATCACATATCAACGGAATTCACACCTCCACAGACGTCACTTTCCTCGCTCCCAGAATTTGAGTTGGTGTAGGTGCAAAAATAACTGGAAAAAGTAGCCCTTCTGTTATTTGGGGCGCTGTATGTAAGCGAGGAATCATAGAAGAATGTACATGAACTGAAGTTGTTTTGGCGTGGCACCTAATGTCTTAATAGAGGTTTTAGAGAGGAGTAAGCTATACGGCACAGCGTACATTGTGTGAAACACGGAAACAATCTATTAAGGTCAGAAAGCTTTCTGAAAATATCGAACTGTTTGTACACATTAACAGTCCACTGTCTCTAACTAATGTAATCTTTGGCGTACCTTTGTTAGAACCGGCAGAGCAATATAAACCTCACCATATCACTAAGGAAATGGTTTTATATTGTTTAATGTTTGACAATTGTAATAGTATTATGTCCACCAGCCCCCCCCCCCCACCCCCCACCCGTGTAAGGGCGAAATTTATATAATTCATACTATTTAACATATAAAAAGCAAAACCGGCCCCCCCTATCCAGCATATCTAGATCCGACCCTGAAACCGGCCCCCCCTATCCAGATTTTCTGGATCCGCCCCTGTCCCCAACGTTTTTTTGTTAATACCCTAAAAGGTCATCTAGCCAGCGAGCACATGGCAGACGTTCTTTATAGTAACAATTGACGGGAATGGCAAACCTATAATGAACGAATTTCCTCTCGACCGCCATAACAACCTGAGGCAGACGACAGTCCCTGATTCCATAGTTTGTTTTGCTTCTCTTTAAAGTTGCATGTGGAGTTGTTTCGCTGTATTTGAATGCCAAATTTGCGTATAACAACACAAACCTAATGCCTTAAGGTTCATAACAGACAATAAACACCTACCATATCGCTCACCAATTATCTGCCAATGAGCAAAGCATTTCAAATTCATGAATTGTCCGCCACAAAAATGAAAACTTGTGCTGATTTGAAACGTCATAAACGTGTGTACACAAGTCGTTTACCGGTGCCACCGACAGGGGCGCCCAAGCGCTAAATTATATGAGACAATAGAAGCGTCCGGGGCGCCACTTTTTCTTTGGCGGGGACTGTTGACACTGCTTGTGGTCAAAGGTAACATTTACTGTTTATGTTTATTTTGGTACAGCCGTTGCAACGGTCAGCTCCACATGTAACTTTAACCTTTTAATCCGTAGACTTACAGTAAGAATGTGTGTGTGTGCCATTGATGTAGCCTACCTCCAGATGGGAGAAGGGCGTCTAATCAGGTTTGGGATGTTAGAGGGTGGGAGGCGGTGTGAAGGGGGGGGGGCGTCCAATCAGTTTTGGGGTGTTAGAAGGTGGGAGGCGGTGGGAGGGGACAGGGGCGTTGAAGCAAGTTTGGGGTGTTAGAGGGTGGGAGGCGGTGGGAGGGGACAGGGGCATTGAAGCAAGTTTGGGGTGTTAGAGGGTGGGAGGCGGTGGGAGGGGACAGGGGCGTTGAAGCAGGTTTGGGGTGTTAGAGGGTGGGAGGCGGTGGAAGGGGAGAGGGGCGTTGAAGCAGTTGTGGGGTGTTAGAGGGTGGGAGGCGGTGGGAGGGGGGCGTCTAATCAGGTTTGGGGTGTTAGAGGGTGGGAAGCGGTGGGAGGGGGCGTCTAATCAGGTTTGGGATGTTAGAGGGTGGGATGCGGTAGAAGGGGGGCGTCTAATCAGGTTTGGGGTGTTAGAGGGTGGGAGGCGGTGGAAGCGGAGAGCGGCGTTGAAGCAGGCTTGGGGTGTTAGAGGGTGGGAGGCGGTGTGAAGGGGGGGGGGCGTCCAATCAGTTTTGGGGTGTTAGAAGGTGGGAGGCGGTGGGAGGGGACAGGGGCGTTGAAGCAAGTTTGGGGTGTTAGAGGGTGGGAGGCGGTGGGAGGGGACAGGGGCGTTGAAGCAGGTTTGGGGTGTTAGAGGGTGGGAGGCGGTGGGAGGGGACAGGGGCGTTGAAGCAAGTTTGGGGTGTTAGAGGGTGGGAGGAGGTGGGAGGGGACAGGGGCGTTGAAGCAGGTTTGGGGTGTTAGAGGGTGGGAGGCGGTGGAAGGGGAGAGGGCGTTGAAGCAGTTTTGGGGTGTTAGAGGGTGGGAGGCGGTGGGAGGGGGGCGTCTAATCAGGTTTGGGGTGTTAGAGGGTGGGAAGCGGTGGGAGGGGGCGTCTAATCAGGTTTGGGATGTTAGAGGGTGGGATGCGGTAGGAGGGGGGCGTCTAATCAGGTTTGGGGTGTTAGAGGGTGGGAGGCGGTGGAAGCGGAGAGCGGCGTTGAAGCAGGTTTGGGATGTTAGAGTTTGGGAGGCGGTGGGAGGGGGGGGGCGTCTAATCGGGTCTGGGGTGTTAGAGGGTTGGAGGCGATGAGAGGGGGCGTCTAATCAGGTTTGGGATGTTAGAGGGTGGGAGGCGGTGGAAGCGGAGAGGGGCGTTGAAGCAGGTTTGGAGTGTTAGAGGGTGGGAGGCGGTGGAAGGGGGAGTCTAATCAGGTTTGGGATGTTAGAGAGTGCGAGGCGGTGGGAGGGGGGCATCTAATCAGGTTCGGGATGTTAGAGGGTGGGAGGCGGTGGAAGGGGAGAGAGGCGTTGAAGCAGGTTTGGGGTGTTAGAGGGCGAGAGGCGGTGGGAGTTGGGGGAGTGAAGCATGTTTGAAGTGTTACGGGGTGATAGTGGGTGGGAGGGGAGGACGGGCGTCGAACCAGGTTTGGGGTGTTATCAGGTGAGAGGCGGTTGGTGGGAGGGGGGTGGGCGGAGGGCGTCGAAGCAGGTTTGGGGTGCTGGGGGATGAGAGGCATCGGGATGGGGGTGTTAGTATGTGTGGGGGAGGGGGGGGGCGGAGACGTGTAGATCCAGGGGCGCTGGATAGTCGGAGTGATGACTCGCCTAAGAGGTGAGGGCTAGGGCAAGGTTGCAGCACGACGAACCGGAGGGGGGGGGGGGGGCGGGGTGCTACGCTGAGTACTTAGGGTATTACCCTTATAGGAGACAGAGGTCCAACGGTTGTCGGTCCATGTCTCAATAACCAATGCGGTCCTGTTAGTAGGGGCGGTAAGGAGGCGGGGGTATGGCATAGAGGGTAGAGGACAACGTGGTGACGGTGGGGGGGGTGGGCGCAAGGCGAGGGGGTGGGGGCACAGAAGAGACGGGGGGAGGGCGCAGTATGCATTAAGCCAAAGAGGAACTCTATACAGTGCTGCCCCCACCCGGATGATGTTTGTTCCTCACATCGCTGCTACTAGATGGCGGAGGAAGATAATTGGTTGTTTTAAGGGGGGGGGGGGGGGTAGGAGGTTGATTTCGCGGCTAAGTCGTAGGGGTTATTCCGCGCTAACATTGAACTTATCAACGATATTGTCCATTGGCTCAACCATAACCCCCACCCTCCCTACTTCGTTCCGCCACTGTGTGGCTTCTCCAAAATGTCACTTTGTGATGTAATTCGTCGGAACGCCCTTTTACCGCGAATGTTCAAGTTCCCAAGGGGGGGGGGGGTGAGGGTTGAACCCCCCTGACCCCTCCCTAGATACGCCCTTGACTCTGTACAAATATATCATTTGCTGACCAGACTGGCATAGCAGATCCGCCACACCTATAAGGGGGGGGGGGATACCCTCTCTGAATCACGATTCCCCAAGGATTAGGGAGATCAATATCGAATCTCCAAAATGAGGACATTCTAAAGCTGGGCGCGATTGCCAAAAGCTGATAGCGAATCTCCAAGCATTCCTGGACGCCAATCGCGGAGATCGGACCCCCCCACCCCTCCTATGCTATGCACACCGCGCAGATCAGCGGGGTGCAGTGAACACGTCCGACTCATTCAGTCACGATGACGTCATACGGCGTGATTGACACGTCCGACTCATGACGTCATGCCACGTGATTGCACTCTGAAACATTCACATCCCTTAACTATCACTAAAACACGGAAAGGAACTTAATAGTAAGCTCATAATCTAGCTCACCAAATGCCAATATTGAACCCGTAATCAATGTTACGGACTGTCAATATGGAACCCATAATCCAGCTTATGGACAGCCAATATTGAAGCCATAATCTAGCTCACCAAATGCCAATATTGAACCCATAATCCAGCCTATTGGCTACCGATATTGAACCCATAATCCAGCTTAGGGACAGCCAATATTGAACCCATAATCCAACTTGTGTACTGCCAATATAGGACCCATAATCCAGCCTATTGGCTACCGATATTGAACCCATAATCCAGCTTAGGGACAGCCAATATTGAACCCATAATCCAACTTGTGTACTGCCAATATAGGACCCATAATCTAGCCTATTGGCTGCCGATATTGAACCCATAATCCAGCTTATGAACAGACAATATTGAAGCCATAATATAGCTTACAGACTGACAATATTGAACCCATAATCCAGCCTATGGACTGACAATATTGAACCCATAATCAAGCTTACGGACTGACAATATTGAACCCATAATCCAGCCTATGGAGTGCCACTATTGAACCCATAATTTAACTGATGCTTTGTCAATACTGAACCCCATAATTAGCTTACATGCTGGCAATATTGAACCCATAATCTAGCATACGGACTGACAATATTGAACCCATAATCTAGCTTACAGAGTGACAATATTGAACCCATAATCCAGCTTATAGAGTGCCAATATTGAACCCATAATCTAGCTTACGGACTGACAATATTGAACCCATAATCCAGCTTATGGAGTGCCAAAATTGAACCCATAATATAGCTTACACACTGACCATATGGAACCCATAATCCAGCCTATGGATTGCAATATTGAGCCCATAATCTAGCTTACGGTCTGCCAGTATTGAACCCACACAAGAGCTTACGCACAGCCAATATCGAGTCAATACCACACCTTACGGCTGCCAATGTGTAGCTTCGAACGTGTCATATGCCTCACACGGCGAGCCGTAGGCAGCCAGGGGTAACCTAGTTACCCACTTCGGTCTATGACTACGCGATAACCGGTCTGGGCCTAGTTTGTTTGTGGCGGGTGAGCAGTAGCCGTGGAGTGAATGTGCCGTAACGGTACAGCCGTAGAGTAGAGAGTTATCGAGAAGCAGCCACTTAACAGGACACACAATTCACAGGGATTGTCGGCGCAGAACAGGACACAGTTGACAGGGATTGTCTGCCCAGCAAGCAGTGTTTATAGCCTTTAATGTCCTTTGATATCTGGACGTAAGATTGGCAAACAGAGGATGGAGGACAAGAAGAGTCAGGAACAAATATATCGCGATGAGGTAAGCACATATGCTGGTGTCGATTGTGACTTCCTTGTCAATTCTGATCCGATTTAGGCAGAGGACAAAGGGACGTGGTGGGGGCGGGGGTGGGAGGGGTCGCCCATTGACAAGGTAGGTCAGAATTGACGACCACGCACGCCATCACGTTACCCCAAAGGTTGAACGAATCCAGTCCCGTACTTTGTGTGCAGTATGAATGTATGTCATTTTTACGGGGTATAAGCGGCGTGAAAGTGGTGATTCGTGCTGCAGCGTAGGACTGAAATCTCACTGAGCGCTTCAACGTGCAGCGTACGACTGAGACCTTACTGAGCGCTTCAATGTGCAGCGTACGACTGAGACCTTACTGAGCGCTTCAATATGTAGCGTACGACTGAGATGTCACTGAGCGCTTCAATGTGTAGCGTACGACTGAAATATTACTGAACGCTTCAATGTGTAGCGTACGACTTAAACCTTACTGAACGCTTCAATGTGTAGCGTACGACTTAAACCTTACTGAACGCTTCAATGTGCAGCGTACGACTGAGATGTCACTGACCGCTTCAACGTGCAGCGTACGACTGAAACCTTACTGAACGCTTCAATGTGTAGCGTACGACTTAAACCTTACTGAACGCTTCATTGTGCAGCGTACGACTTAAACCTTACTGAACGCTTCAATGTGTAGCGTACGACCGAGATTTCACTGAGCGCTTCAATGTGTAGCGTACGGTAGAGATGTCACTGAGCGCTTCAATGTGTAGCGTACGACTGAGATGTCACTGAGCGCTTCACTGTGTAGCGTAAGACTGAGACCTTACTGAGAGCTTTAAATTGGAGCTGAATATGAAAATAATATCACAATATGTTTAAAATATATAGATATTTAGGTCCCCCCCCCCCACCCTACTTTGCATCCCCCACCCCCGCCCCTTCGGTTCCCCCCGCACTCCATGCTCTGCGCATTAAATAAAACCTTTCTTTCCAAAGATTCTTTCCAAAACATCGCATGTAATCGATTTGAACACGCGGGAGTTCCGTGGCCGCGTACCGTGTCCAGTGGACTTTGGCACGTACAGTGTCCGGTGTGGAGTGGCTTGCGACATCTCAACTTACCAGTCAGGGCTGAAAACTGGTAGTCAAGTAAATGATCAGGTAGACACTCGGGTATGTGCTTGGTAGGCGCTCAAGTAGACTCTCAAGTAAGCGTTCCGGTAGACGCTCAGGTAGACACTCAGGTAAGCGTTCTGATAGGCGCTCAGGCAGACACTCAGGTATACTCGAAAGGTCGGTGTTTTACCTTTGAAACAAGTCGGTGACTTAACAATATTGTTGTACTATACACCTCTAATATACCAAGACAATGTTCGTGGTTTAACATGTGTACACTTAAATCGCTCAACAGGACATGATTAACATTTTCGGCAGAAATTGCATTCAGAAGGTTTTCGATCGTTGTCACAATTAATACGTTTCGTACCTACTCGTGTTGCTCGTATACATTGATAGAGAACCATTTCAGCATTAAGCGTCGATTCTATGGCCAGATATCCGATACGCCCATTGTCATCTTCAATAATATCTATATCCTTGCTTCGACTGTCTTGTATATCTTCTTTGACCTGCACCTATTATTCCCACAGATCTAAATCCGTGTTATCAATTCTGGCCTTGCAATCATTTAAATGATCTTGGCCTGCCGAAAAGCCAGCATCTAACTTAGTCTCTTGAATGAACAGTAGATCAAATGCCCCTTTCGCCAGTGCAGTCCAAATTTGTGCCTGTTCATGTTAATGTGACTATCGTAAGGTTCTTAACATTTCGCGGATAAAATGAGGTGAGCCGAGATAAGTCTTCGTCCGATTCCATAGTTTTATGGGCTCTTTACCTACCGTCTCATTGTATTAGCAATCACCCTGGACCCACTTTTACTATCCACTAAAACTGTCTTTAGGTTATCTCACTTCCACGAGGGCTCAGTGGTTTAGAGTGGTCGCGTGAGTTTTCTGGCCACCTGAGAGCCTAACGGCACGTGGATCGATGGTTCGAACCCCGCTGTGTGGTCGCAGGATAAAAGATCCCATGTCCTTCTTTGCAAAGAGTAGGGGGTTACCCCCGGGGGCATGGCTCCACTGTCCCTTCCTTCAACCATTGGCTCGATATGACCAACAGTGGTTAAAGCGTCCTGAATATACAACCAGCCAACCAATCCTCTGTATGACTCCTTCTCTGACTGTCGGCGACCACGGTCGGTCGACGTCCTGATCCCGTAGCCGGATCCATATGGCCTCGTCCGTATCCAGTATGGTCCTTCGAGGGCCTGCTGGGTCACGTACATATATGTCAGTGTCTTTGTCGGTCGGTGTCAAGTCGAGCAGCTTACAGAGCTTTCTCTGGCCTGGTCCTTGGTCAGTTGCTTCGAGTCCGGGGGAGGGCCTTCAGTCGGTCCGCCTGGGTCGGCAGCGTCCGGCTTTCTCCTGCCTGCCTTACTACATCCTCAAACTGAAACTAAATGCCAATAAAATCGCTTCTGAACGAACAACTGGACTTCGATCATATGCACGATATTGTACATAATTGCTAAGTATACATATGTTTTCTTTGTTTAATTTAAATGCATTTACTTCGTTACACGTTAACATACTAGTTCCGTCTGATCTAGTGCTGTGGTTAATTTAAAGTCACTTATAAGTCATGCAGGACTGGACGAGATAATATGTATTACGTTTGTATGTCTGTACGCTTGCAAGTGACTATAATAAAAGAATATCTATCTATCTATCTATCTATCTATCTATCTATCAAAAGTCCTGCGTTCTACCAACTGAACTAGCCAAACTTTATATCGACTGGGAGTTTAAATGTGCCTCTTTCAGAACTGGTTTGCCCATCAAATTGTGCTTCCCCTCTCGTCCGATGTTAATTTGGGTTAAAATAATAGTATTTAAAGTTGCATATCGAGCTCTTTCCCGCCAAGACTAACGCGGTCAAAATACAAATAACAATCAGTCTTGAATCATCCAAACTTTTTTTTGTATATATTCTACGCATGCCAGACTGCCAGATGGAGTCTCTTCGCTTTGCCCGTGATCTAAATTTACCACTTGTTTTCAACTTAGTAGTAATCAGTTTTTGTGATTCGCGATACATTGTTATAAGCAGTGCGGTGACAACGGTTCTGCGGTGTCCCGGGATAGATACGTTTGCCATATCACAGCCGAAAAAGCGATGTTTATTAGGTTCCTGAATTTATAGAATGAAACAATCGACTTTTATGCAAATTGTGATATATATTTTGCCTTGGTTTGGGCGGGAGTAACTTGAGTTATACTTAAGCCGCCAATGTTGTGAGTCTATCTAGGTCTAAGGTCTATGTTGTGCTTGTTGTGCTTGCAGGCCGAGGTCTATGAGACAGAGGCAGCCAAAGAGAGAAAAAATCGCGCGGCGGCGGAGGAGAAACAAAAACAATATAAGAAAGACATAGCAGTGCTGGAGGACCGCTGCAAGAGGCTTTCTGCAGAAGTAACTTATCCCTTCATTAATTAATGACATCAGTACCGGGTATTAATGGCAATTAGAAACTGATGATGTTTTCTTGTTTTGGTTTTGTTTTGTTTTTTGTAAGGGGGGTGGGGAGGGGAGCAGCAAAGGCGCCTATTGGCATTTTTCGTGTGCGCATGTCTTGTGGATACACTTGTAAAATGTTCACCAGCAATAATGATCAGGTTTATTGTCCAAAGGTATGCATCACAAGTAAAAAAACACATATTACATAGACAATAGCAGAAGCCGAAGCTTATATGCTAATATAAAATAGAACTCCTCAACTAGATCTATACAGATACAAGAAAAATAAAAGTAAACATAAGTAACATGAAACGGTCACATTAGTAGGCCTTTTACCTCAAGGAATTAGTTTGAAAATCATGTCTCGTGCCGCATATTGGATATGAATAAAATGTTTCGACTAGTTTACTACTAAGGACGACATAATCGTTCTTTTTAATGAGTGAAGGGATGAGTTAAATTCTATCTTATTATACCATTTATTAAAGAAAGTAACACCCGAATATCCTATAGATTTGCGAAAATGATCCGTTTTAGCTCTTGGGATGTGTAGTTTTACTCCTCTCGTATTATCACTGTGGATGCTAGCAAGACTACCACTAACTGTTTACACGCGATCGCTTACAGCTGGAGACGCTCAAAGAAGAACATGGGCACACGAAGGAGGAGCTGCAAGAGCACAAGCGAATCCAAGAGGAGGTTAGTTGATATACTGTGGTAGTGAAGTACAATTACCTGTGTACATAATCCAGATAACTGAATGTATAACTGAATAACCACAACAGTTTGTCGGGCAAGACTTAAAGATCGAGCAGTTCTTTCGCCATAGTAATGTACTTGACGCGACGAGACAAGTGTTATTTAGCGAAATTCAAATATGCAACCGATTGCCACGTAATTGCCGACTAAATCGTAAGACGACAAATCTTCCGCTTTTGCTATGATTTAGCAATCCATTTTGTTTCGCGGCAAATAACGATCCTGGGTTTTCATTGCTATATTGTTACAGTGTTCTATGAACCTGAAGTTTCAATATTATATATTTTCAATATTTTATCATCCTGGAGTTTTAATGTTACGTAATTGCAGTGTTTTATCAGGCTGATCCCAAAATTTTAATGTAATATAGTTATAGTATTCTGTCAGCCTCTAGTATCAATGCTATATCGTTCTATAAGCCCATGTCATTTCAATGTTATGCCATTACAGTGTTCTATCAGCCCAGAATTTCAATATCTTTATATAGTTATAATGCTCTACCAGCCCAGGATTTCAATGTTTTATAGCTATAGTACTCTACCAGCCCAGCATTTATGTGTTATATAGTTATGAAGTTCTGTGTAGCCCAGGGTTGTAATCATATTATGTGACGCTCTTTTACTTTTCATTGCGCAGGTGGCAAGAGAGCTGCGTCTCACTAAACAACAAATTGAGACGGTGAAGGGTCGAGTTGATGAAAAAATGGCATAAAAGGAGTCCTTCTTTGGCCCCGACTCCGCCGGTGTCCACCATTAGAGGCAATATCATGGTACAGTTATCTCCATTATATGCTGCCAACTGCTCGGACCACCCACCGGTCACAGCCGGAGGTTACATTGTACATAAGAGTAAAAGGTTTTCCACTCTTTAACGGTACCCTGAAGAAAAACGGATAAAAGCCATAGATATTTATTTGTTGTCTCATCTCGAATAGTTGTTTGGCATACGCCTGTGTGTTTTTTTGGGGGGAGGGGGGGGGTTGTTTGTTTCAGCCAATCACTGACCAGAAAATATTCGTCTCGTGTCATCAACATGGTCACTTGGTTTCTTTACCCTTGCCCCATATTTATTTCAGTTTTCACTGTGTTCTGTAAATGTGTAACTTTCAGGCTGAGATCTCTGCGTGTGATACATTCATTGCAATCCGGATGTAAAAATGAAATGTGTACATGTATATCGTGTCCCAACTTGCAATTTCATTTGACCTAACTCATCAGGCGTGGTGGAGTATACCTTTTAAGCACGTTGAGGGCAATGGGCGAAAGGGGGACGAGGTGGAGAGGTGGAAGGGGTACTTTTGTGTTCGCTCCAAGCCGAATTCCGTAAAATGAGTGTACATTTTGCAACAAGTTTTGGGAAATAAGTTACACGGTTATCATTACTATATTTCGATCGTAATGGTGTAGAGTGTATAACGTTAAGGATACTGTCTATACTGACATCCAATGCGACCCTTTTCCCTTGACAAAACTGACAATATATAATGTATAATTGTCCGCAGAATATATGTTGGCAATGCATGACGCCATCTTGGCATTGTGATTAAAATACTAAAATAATATCCAGAATGCCTTGCGCATGCAGCGGAAATATACTCAATATTATTCATGAAATGTCAAGATAGCCGGACCGTCCACCGCATATTCTGTTGACAAATAAACATTCGATATCGTCATCTTAGTAAAGGCAAAGTCATTTCGTCTGGATACAATTTAGACCAGCTCATTAAAGTTATACATCCTATGCCATTAGCCTGGGCATCATTTATTGATATCCGTAGTAATATTGATATAATGCCAAACACATTTTGCCAGAATTCTTTGTGCCAGTCATGTTTTTCCCAAGATGGAATGCAAAGACGGAACAAGTTCCATGAGGTTGAAGTTCAATTTGGTTGTTGCGAACATAGGCAATAATATATCGACAAGGGAACGGCTCTGCAGATCGAAACTGTGCGGGTACCAGGAATTTACGCACAAAGCGTATTGTTTATCCGTGTAAATACTTTCACATATCGTTTCGTGTCTCAAAAGTTTTTCTGTGTAATGCAGAGTCATATTTTTGTAGAATTGTGTATGTATGTATATGTCATTTTGCGATGTACGCATTATCTGTTATTTTTTATTTTTTTTTGTACCTTGGGCGTCACACGGTGAAGAGCAACATCAGTGGTGGGATCCAAAGATGGGGGGGGGGGGTGTCCCGGGGGTTCGGACCCCCGCCCCTTCCCACCCTCCCCCCTCTCGGCCTCTCCTTTCGAGCGAGGATACCGTTTTTTGTGTATAAGGCCCAGTAAGACAAGTGTTGACATATAATTTTTATGAATTCAGCCTGTCTTCGGTTCGGCAATACTCGTTTTTTTAACTGTGACTGTGACATGTCTTCACATTACGTGACGTGACGTGACGTTACGTGACGTGGTGTGACGTTGATGACCAACGATCGGGTTCAGTTATTTTTCTACTCACAGCTACAGTTTTTCGACGTCCCGTTATATATGCTAATACTTATATCCTCCTATATCATCCCCTGGAACATTAATGACGCAAAATGAGGTGATGTTTTCCTGTTTTGTCCTGCTAATTGTGTCCTGTATAGTCCTGTGGTTATGTAAAAATATCCATGCTGTGATAACGAAGCAGAATGTCTAAAACTGGTTGTGACGTGATTAATTAAAGTATCCTGTTCGGGTAAAGTCGAGTAACGTTGGTACAAAGCGGATGGTTCATGGGCCTGGCGATCGGACTAGCCTTTAGTTAGTCGTGTCATTCCCAGCAGTATTACGGCACACGACACGTGTACTTCCGTCCATGAAATGTCCGATTTTCCGGTGTTCCATTTCTGTGAAAAGTCTCTCCCTTCCACTTGACCGAATTGCGATTAACCGAAATAAAAAAACATGGTGTTCTATACAAAATGGCTTTGAGTATTTATTTTTATTTCATTTCCAATAAATAATGTTTGTAGAAAAGGCGGATCTTCTGAATAACCTACCTCCCTGTAAAGCTGCTCATGCAGCCATTTTCACACACAGTATAATTTTCGAAACGTCGTGGACACATTATCTGACTGCGCGAATGCCAACCCTATAAAAATTAGATGCTGTCATTTGAAAAAAAAATCATAACATGGCAGTGATGCCAGAATTTTGATGACGTAGTATACAAGAAAACCACACTTTCGCCAACGAGATACATCAGTTTGGCTAACAAAAAGTGGATTAACAACATCCCATTTAGCAATGTCGACTCGTCTAAACGTCGAAACGATCTATTAACTCGATAGTTGGCAGCGATTCAACATTAAAATCCATTCAGTCCGAAGATATGAATCCGATAGAGGCATGCAATTACACAGTACAAAGCAAATTGCGGCAGCTCGAATCGATTCGACAAGATATGCGATTTGACGTTATAAGGTATTTAAATGAGACACTTTAATTCATAGGCAGGCAATGCCAGGGCAGCTTCTAGAACTGAAAATAGTCAAACTGGGTAGTCATCCACGATCTATTTACACAAACCTTACCTTCAACCTAATGCACTACCAATCGTAAAGTAACAGATAATCCAAAAAGTTTACTTAATTACCTTGAATTATGCCAAGAAATGGTGTTGTTGCGAAAGCACCCGACAATGAATTGTAGCATTGTGCAGCCCAACCGGCTGGAGCACGCGGGCAAATGTCGCACGTAGGTCGCTTTGTAATTACGTCACACAGTACGTGGTGTCGTAAAATGGCAATATAATTCTCTGGACTTCAACGTTTTTAATATCTAGATATGTCGATGTTAAAAAGGAAAAGGAAAAGCAAAAAGATTGTTAGTTTCATAATTTGAGCACGCATGTAATAGTAAATCCTATAACAAATTAACAATTAAACCTTGTTCGAGGTCGAATCGATATCGACTGACAGCGATGACAAAAATCTTATGGCGACACTTCATTCGGCAGCACGTAATATCAATGCCACTCCGCCAAAAGTAAAGAAAGGACAGCGATTCAGTTTTAGTTTAATGATACTTTCATGCTCTAGGGGCAGTTGATCCACGCCATAGGCATGAATCATGCCCGCGCTTCAATCACTGATCACGTAAGAAAAGTGGTAAAATGTTGTCCCTACTTTACTGGCCGCTAGATCGCGCCACTGCATGTTTTTAAGAGACGCGGTTGGGCGGGTGGCTCTGGGTGAGGCCCAAGTTCGCCTGTTTGCTGGGAACCAGCCTGCCGGTCCGAAATAGTTTTGAAAATGGTAAAATCTACCTTTTTTATTCGGCAAATTGAAAAAACCTAACTGATCTTCCTACACTACGCCTCATAACTGCTTACATATGCGTTCACGAAACCTCGCATTTTCATTTATCTCAGGAAATATCTAATAACGACATACGCTTACGCATTAGTCCGGGATCTGGCCTAAAAACCATGGAAAGCCGAAGTGGAATTCATTTAATTAAACTGATCGTGAGACCATACTTTTGCGGAGAGAAGTATGAACATGACTAAGTTCGAGGTTCGGTGTAACTGTCAAAACCCTTGCCACGTGTTTTAAATCATCAATTTTAACAGCCGTTTTTCCATCCGCGTGCAAGTTCGGCTTCCGTTCTTTTATTATTATTAAACTTGTTGTGTATCTGATATCTATTCTGGTCAAGTAGACCGATTTGTACCACAGAATCAATGTCATCTCAAATACCGTCATGGGATATACTGGACAAGACTTCATTTCGACTACGCAATTATAATAAAAGTAGCGAAGACTAGGATGACACCGGCTTCGTTTTATATTTTTCTCAATTGCATATGAAGTTGCGGTAGCTCAATATGTCTCTCCATTCCCAATTTTTATGTTTCATCTTGTGTTCAATCACAAATATCAAAAGCTATCGAAGTCGAGAAAATCCCGCGTTTTGAGTGTCACCATTCTTGTGAAATATTCCCGTCCGCGTCTGTCTCAGCATCAGTCCACATTAGACCGATTTTGAGCTCGTGTCATTGAATTTCATTGGGGATGATTTTCAGTGATGGACGACGGACGCAAATAGTCAAAACGGGTGCATGTGCTCCCTGCATTACGGCCCCACTTTTGCAAGATTTTAATCCCCGGCCGTGGCATTTTGCACATCCAACACTGACACAACCAGGTGTACGTCTGCCGAACGTATATACATATATTGTGAATGACGGCTTTCCTGTGTCTGTCGACGCGGAATGGACGAGTACAACTTGAGAATGATTAGTGATACACTGCCAAGGACTAATGATACTGTTAATGCGCTTGCAACGAAAGACTTATAGCGGTTTTTGTTCGCGCACACAGGAGATAACTATAAATTCAATTCGACATATGCATGTGCAAACGACGGATCCTGTATGTATAATTAAATAATTGGACATCTAATAAGACATATGTCTAACTCATTTAAATATATGCATACAACAATTTCACATATCTTTAATTTCTCGAAAATACGTTTAATTTCTCGAAGATATGTTGGAAGATATGTTCAATCTCTTAAAGATATGTTTAATTTCTTCAAGATATATATTTAATAATCTATGAAAGTCCACTTTGGTTTGCCATAGCGTCTGCACCGCTACTGCTCTCCGCCAATCACCGGACCTAATGATTTGCCCACATTTACCTAAAACTGCACAATGCGGTGCGTTCTTCGGAACATTTAACCCAATCTTTAACACTTTGCCTGAAATTGTTCAATTTTAGGAATCCGTATAACAGAATTATTGCCGCCGGCTTGTTGAATATGTCTAGGCATATTTGTATTGGTATATCACCACATTTTTATCTGAGGGATTTAAGCTTAATTATACCCTTGGATGCTTGCTGGACAAGTGATTTCAAAGGGCGGATCCATTTTAGTGTTGATGACATCAGTAATCCTAAATATTTATAATATGATACAGTTTCAATCTGTTGTCCATTGATAAACCATTTCTCATTTTTTCGTAGGTGACCGCCTCCGCGCAAAACGGCAACTTTTGTTTTCGAGAGATTTATATGCGGAGAGTAGTGTATCACCTATTTATAAGTACTGACTTGCCCTTTGGATCTACATCCTGTAAACTAAAACGTTTGTTTACCATTTTGCAGGTGACCAATGTGTACCGCACCCTTAAGTGGGAATCGGTACTTACATTTATGTGGCTGTATAGTGAAGTTCAGTCGGGGCAAGCGGCTTGTCCCAAAGTGACTAATCCAACTGACTGCCTGGCCTGCCCTGAGGTCAGTTAATCTCACTTTTCCACATCATGTCTATCCACAAGCATTGAGCTCACTCTCGAAGCCATGTGCAGCGAAAAACCAAATCATCCATTTGTTTTATGTTAGCTTCAGCTTGTAGAGTTACCTAGGCTTTTGTCAGTCTAAGTACAAGACGTTGTCACAAGTACCCATTCAACAATGGAAGGTCAGAAAGCACTAACAAGGGGTCGCATAAGTATACAGATATTTGTACCATTGAAGTTTCTTTGTGTCTTATGTATATCTTATTCGTGTGACATACAAGTGATGTTTTCGAACTACTTTTTGATAATATGAATATATTCCAGGTTGGCAGTACTAGAGGTCCTATCTGCAGCATGGATGGCAATTTTCAGCTGGTTAGGAGAAAGGCATCGGGTCTGTCATCAGGGGATGAACATCATGGAGTGTAATTCTTCTTGCCTCAGATTTCGTCTCGTCCTACAATACCTCCCAACCATCGACGGTAAAGCTATGTAATTTAAGCCAAGAGGCAAGTTGGTTGTTGGATCTTTACCTTTCGATCACACAGATATGATCCCACGGGCCTAAAGGCAGCAACTACGAGAACAGATGATTGATTACACCTATCTCGTCATCATCAGCAAGAAATATTCCAGTAATTATGAATTTGCATCCACTTCAACAGATATAACGTGTTTTCATAATGATTTTTTTACGCACTTGTGTTAAGGAAGTGCTATTGAACAACCCCACCGAAGGAACGTTTGCGTTATCTGCTCTGGGAAAAAGATAATGATAATTATGCCGGGTTTCAGTCTAAGGATCACTTGGGGTTTTCTGTGCAGAATCACATAGTCATTGCAGATGGACCAGTGTAACGCTGTGCATTGTTTAATAATGAAAACGTCACCCTCTATAAGCCTTCAGAGTTTCGTGGGAACTTTTCACCTCATCCTGTTAAATGCTTTAATATTAATGTATGAGGTTCCTAAACATCTCAAAGTGATAATGTCAATTTCCACTTCAGGAGGCCAGGCTTTGGCGGAGAGAATCAACGCACGGGTACTTGCTTCAAGCAAGAAAATCACGAAGGTGCTGATGGAAAACAATGGGCTTCCTGGCCACGGCCATCAAGGACCCCCGCTGAGTCTAATGAGACAGGACATAATCAAGCTCGACTCGCCAGTATGGCTCAGTCTGGATATGCCGCGGCCTGGTGCTGATCACGTCCCGCTGGTTGTTCGTCGAAAGGCAATCGACACCTTGCTTTATTATATCTATTGATGTATGCAGGTTTGCTCTTATGACCATCCGTATGTTACGACCACTCTCCTGCTTAGTCCGGAGGTGATCAGGCTTAGTGTCTGTAAAACTCGGCTGTGTCGACCTGGCTTCTACGGAAACTAATGACAGGGCGCCCCATGTTCCGTTTCCCAATTGAGTCGCCTATATATGATATAAATACGCATAGCTTATTGTCCCTTCAATTTAGATAATCGTGCTCTACTGTATATATATTCTTCAAATCAAGAGTTAAAATGGATGCTTAATATCTGGTGCCGTTGACATATCATGCCAATTTGGTTGCAAGTGGCACTCTATTAAGCAACTCTTTTCCACGCTACAGTTTTGAAGGATGTGTGTATAGGTATTGGCAGTAAAATAACAGGGCTTTTTACAGTTTCGGCTTAAGTATATGTAACACAGTTGTACTATGTCAACTTGTACTGAAATATGAGAAATATGAAAGAAATATGTAATTCGCCGATTGTAGCGTCCGTGTGTTATGGGGTTTATTGTGTTGGGACCTGGGCACGTGCCATACTTAAAAGGAACCTTATCTCTGATGTTGAATGCTTTCTCGTGCACCAATCTGTTGATGCTACGACTGAATTTTGTAATTTGGCCTTGTGACCTTGAAATGTAAATAAAACATACCGTACCACTGCATACCATCTGGTGTTTTAAATAAACATGTCTACACTCAAACTGAACAGAATACATATCATTGCTCTATACTCACAAATCGGCATGTCCAGCCCTAGCCCTATCTTAGCAGCTGAGTGTGATGCTCAGCTACTTTCTGATTTGTTCAGAAAGAGGTAACGGTTAACCTCAGGCACTTGACTTCACGATTTTCATGAGAATCGTCGAGTGTGTAGAGCGGCTTACGCTCTACACACTAGTGTTAAAGCTTTACGTGTGGAAGGTGCCCCATGATTGGGAGCACCGATATAGCTCTTACTTCGTTTGTAGGGCCGTTGGGATAAAATATATCCTTTGAAACTTTTTCTACCCTCTCGGCCATGCATTTCGACCCTCTCGGCGCTTGCTCGGCGCATACAAATACACTGCCGAGAGGGCAGAAATACGCCGCCGAGAGGGCAGAAATGTATCACCGAGAGGACAGAAATGCACCGCCGAGAGGGCAGAAATGCACGGCCGAGAGGGCATAAATACGCCGCCGAGAAGGCAGAAATGCACGGCCGAGAGGGCAGAAATACGCCGCCGAGAGGGCAGAAATGCATCACCGAGAGGACAGAAATGCACCGCCGAGAGGGCAGAAATGCACGGCCGAGAGGGCAGAAATACGCCGCCGAGCGGACAGAAATGCACCGCCGAGAGGGCGGAAATACGCCGCCGAGAGGACAGAAATGCACCGCCGCGAGGGCAGAAATGCACGGCCGAGAGGGCAGAAATGCGCCGCCGAGAGGGCAGAAATGCACCGCCGAGAGGGCAGAAATGCAGGGCAGCAGAGAAACACACTCTGCGCAGCCGTTGTACAGCTTGGCAGTGTGCGGTATTGTTATTCCGTTGGTTTGTAGGTTAACTCGTGACCGCCTCGCTCTGAGAGTTAAAGAGATAAACCAACCCAGAGCATGGCTCCCTGACGGCGCTAACCCACTTCCGAGTATTTCTCTGTGACCGCAGACGAATCGGATGTCTAGATTTTTTATTTTTTATTTTGAGAATATTAAATATTTTCCCATATATCTCACATGTTTCTGATAAATCTCTAGCTGTCAGGCTACCAGAGTGATACATGTATTTCCATAACCCGTAACCTGTTCAAATGAGTACGATTTATACATTTATATTATTGTAATCATATGAAATATATTTGCCAGGTGTACAGCATTGTACATACGCCTGATATCGTGGGCTAAAGGAAGCACAGATCGCTATGTCAAGCCAGGTTATATATTTGCATATACCTATATGATAATATCAGTCAAATGAAACATTCAACTGCCTCATGAATGCGTGTTATGATCACCTTAATATTGTGCCTTATTGGTATAACTGGCTATCGATCGGCGGTTAAGCCACGAATAATGAGTCTGAAGTTGAAAGTTCATATGCACGATCGTACATGCTGTTTCATGTTGTCTTTGTGTTCATGGAGGCTAACGGGTTCGGATTCGTAGCCAGGACCTGTTGAGTGGCGAGCACGTGCAATAACCGCTCTAGCAGCAAAACGCCCTTTCTGGACGATCGAAGTCCGGCTTTAATGACCCTTAGCCGCCAGCTGAAGTACGGGTGAGAGTGTGTTGTTACGGGCTTGACCGTATTCGATTGCGATTGTTCGCACAGAGCGGCCAATCGAATGCGTTGTGTTCTGCTTTCGGAATATTATTTTTTTACGGCGAAGATCGGGGAACCAGCCTGCCTGTGATAAACACCCGTCTAGGATGCTTTTTTTACGCGAAAATATAATAGTGATAATAGTGATATTATTTATATTATTCTGTATAGCATAACCTTTGCTCTGTTATTGAGGGTTATATTTTTATAAAGCTTGCATGTATCGTCTTTCACGCATATTTCCGCACGCCCATATAAGGCCAGGAAAGTGAAAAAGTTTTTGGGCACCCAAAATTATTTTTTCCGACACGTTTGCCGACACTTTGTCAAACCTTTGAAACAATGCTTTGATTGTCATTGTGCAACGTTGGATATCTTGATTTCACTTCAGTGCGTGTGATTGCAGAGACAGGGGTAATTTGCCGTATTTTGGGACTTTGAAAGACTTAACGATGAGTTCTTGGTTGACGTTCTCAATGGGACCAACAACTATCCAATCAGCAATCAGCTGATGCTTTGTTTGCGAAAGTAAGTTTTCGGACAGTATAGAAGATCGCACGTATTTTTTTTTACTGAATGTTTGCCGACAGCGGCAAAAATAACTATTTTTAGTATCCGAAAACACACGTGAAATACGCGGTAACTGATAATAACGACATGTAACCGAACCGTAGCCCCGCCCCCCGTCCTGCGCCATAAACTACTTACTATAGGGGCTTATATGGGTCTTCCGCCCTAACTTGACAATGCTTTATCAGTTTGTACCCCCCACCACCTTCCAACAAACGCCGGGATCGCAGGTAAGCTTAATTGTTTGTGCAATATTTCCGGTCTATTTTTATTTTGTTAAAGAATCCACCTGCACATAATTAACAGATATGTGGTGATATATCATCCCATTACAATCATCGTTTTACCGCAAAAGGCACGTTGAGAACCTGGCGGCAAATCAATCAATTTCGTTTTGGTTCTTATGCGGTAGTTTACTTTGACAGTACAGACGCATGGCGGCGCTTCGGAACGGCGTCACGAAAATACCATTGTGACGTCACTGAGTTGGATACCTCGTACTATTACCACAGAGTAGATATTATACAGAGGGCCCACTCCCATTGGCCCCCACGTAACCACTCGCCCAGCCGATCGACGGTGGCACTCCAAGCGGTGAGCGTGTGGTCGGCTACAATAATGGCGCCGTCTGTGCCGCGCTTCGTCCAAAACGGGCGAACAGGCAGAACAGCAGTGCGGGATACTTCAATAAATGCCTGAGGTCTACGATCAGACAAATCATTATTACGGCTTCCAAAAGCACTCGAATGTTGTTTTCTTACGATAAAATTGTCAATGTCCATTAGTCAAAATTCATTTAAATGAATGAACGACTGCCGGTCTACTTTCATGGTGTAACTGGCACACAAGCGATCTCTGCCCATACAGTTTTGCTTAATACAAACGAATTCCGCTAGATGTGGTGTCAAGCAATAAAACACAGCTTATTCTGGGTTTTCAACGTGTAATGATCTTGTAAATTATAATAAATATGAGATATATATGGAGAATTAAATGTTTAAATTGGGTATAAAAATATGGTACAGTCTGTCATAACGCGCTAGGCTAATGACTCGTGAGTCACGACCGCATGCGAAGTGAATGGATTTGGTCAACAATGACATATCGAGTTTAAATATTCTTTCAGCACACAAGAAAATTTCTAAATGACTCATAACGGATCTTGGAATAACAAGAAAGCGCTGCATCAGCCTCACAAGAAAAAAACAAGAAAAAACGATTAGGCCTACATCCATGCCTGTTCAGCCCATATATATTGTCGTGGGGGTTGACAGGCAGAATTTATACACAAGCAGACAAGCCACATTTAAGGATGCGCAAGCAGCAACTCAACCAGATTACCGGTATATCTGCTAGAAACACATCTTCTCTTGTAATTTGTAATATATCTTTGACACCGGATATTAATATTAGTTTCAATTCTACAACAGAAAATTTCAGCAAAATCAACATTTACCATGAGCGCAAAGCACCGCATTAACTGCTGATTTAGGAAGTAGGTCTATCTATGTAAAATTACAAATGGAATATCCATTGCATCGTTACAATGTGATGAACTGACTTAATAATAGCCAAATGGATCCAAAAATTTAGCTTAGATCTAAGCTTTGCCTCTTTATCAACATTTGTCTGAATTTGGAAAACATATCAGAGAATTTTTTTCTCAATATCTACACAATTGTGTACAATACTGAATTGTACGAAAATATGTTTGGATTGGTTCATGCCAAAAATTGTATGTACCAGAGTAGGATATATGATATCAAGAGATATGGAGAGATACACGGCTATGGATTTTAACATTCTACAATAGTAAATTAGTAGCAACTTTTTTCTAAAATATGTTGGGGTGGTATGAACATTGCTAATGTTTTATAGAAACAGGTTTAAATGCCAATTATTAACAGGATATACTCACAAAATACATACTCTGTAATAGGAGCATTCATGTAACACAGACTTGTAACTTGTGACCTAGAAAAGTGATCTATAGGAAGGGATTAAAACGGTTTCCTCCCGCTCATTATATATTCTAATTGTTCTGTTTTGTCGAAAGAAAAATAGCTGAAGTTAAGAATGTGGAAAAGCTCTTTAACGAATTAGACCTTAGGCTCTGTCCTTGGAGCAGCGTCTGCCCTATTATTAATCTAGTATAGTCAAATGATATAGTACATACTTTAATTGTGTGTGATATTTATCATCGTTGTATTACTATTATTGTTACCGTTACTACTGTGATATTTATGTATTTGTCTGTAACATACGTTGCTTGAACTCACCAGCGAGCGGAGGAAATAAATTACATACATACATCGTCGGCGCTCTGCCAAACATGTCGCCTTCTCTGATTGGCTGCTCGGACACGGAAGTAGGTTATTTATTACATCATCATCTCGATCTGGAGCGAAATCCAAAGTGGTAAGGTTTATCTATAGCGAAGCGAGCGAGCGAAGCAGGCGCAAACCAAGACCGCTGCAGTCCACCTGATCGTGTCGGTGGCCTGCGCCTTGACAACAAAGGCCAACAGTCGATTGCTTCACTATCCGCCCCTAACGATATCACCAGGACGATGCTGGATGCTGCATGGGCTGCCCGTTAAACGTTTCTAAAGGATAAGTTAGGAAGATTCATCGTGCAGGTGAGCTTGCCTGTTTAGTATCCCATTCCATGAGGCGATTGTGACGTGGGACGATTTTGACGTGGGACGATTGTGACGTGGGACGACTGTGACGTGGGGTGATTGTGATGTAGGTTGATTGTGATGTAGGACGATTGTGACGTGGGACAATTGTGACGTGGGTCGACTGTGACGTGGGGTGATTGTGTTTTTAGTGTCTTTTGTACGCCTGGTAAGTGTATGATGATAACCTGATAACCGCGAGCAGTGGGGAATACAGAGTCCGGGGTAACCGGACGGCCCTCACTAACCCACTCAATACACAATGGGTTCGCATCCTGGCATGGACACCTAATCCAGGCCATGTTTCATAGTCCCCGAGACGTTTAGTGGCCCAATATTAGCCTTCATATGCACTAAACCGGCCTGAAACACTACATTTTGTGGCATTTGCTCTCTATTGTTGACTAAATTCGGGCTTGATGCTGCCCAGTGGTGGAGCAGGTGGGGGTGAGTCGCTTTATTTAATGGCAGAAGACACCCCCCGCCCTCCCTCCCACCACACCTTGTCTCCCAGGTCGGGAGCTGGCCTAAGATAATGGTGACAGTACGCTCAATGTTAATTAAATACGGCCGCTAGATCACTGGCACAACGACTTTTCCCCATAGAGACTGAATCAGGGGTCATTATAGGCGTAAAGCCAAGGCCTACTATAAAAACCAAACCAAGTATCCTAAAAGGATCAAGTGTCTAGTAAAGGAACCAAGCGAGAGTCAATTACATAGACAACGCGAGAGTCCATTAACACCAAAGCCAGGGTCTGTTAAAGTATCAAACGAGGGTTTAATACAGGGACAAGGCAAAAGTCTATTAAAAAGAATAAGCGACGATTTATTAAATGGACAAGGCGAGGGTCTGTTAAAAAGGAACCAATTGACTAATTATTAAATGAGCCAAACTAGAGTCTATTAAATGCATCAATTGACGGTTTATTAAAGGAACCAAGAAAAAGTCTATTAAGAGACCAAGTGAAAGCTTATCAAAAGGAAAACGCGAGACGATTTGTTAAACAAGCAAAGCGAGTTTCCATTAAGGGGACAAATCTAAGGGGTAGCATTGAGGAAAGCGAGGGTCTGTGAGAGAGATTGAACCAAGTAAAGGTTTATTAATGGGACGCAGCCAGGGTTTATTACAGGGGCAAGCGACGGCGCATTAAAGGGTGAAAACGAGGGTCTATCAAAAGGACTAAACCAGAGGCTATCAAAGGGACCGAACAACGGTCTTAAAGGGGCAATATGCAGATATATGCACAAGACAATGTGAGTGTCTATTAGAGGGACAAATCGAGGGGCTAGTATAGGGGTAAGAGAGGGTCTATCCAAGGCACAAGGCGAATATCTATTAAAGGGACCAGGCGAAGGTCTATTAAAGGGACAAGGCGAAGGTCTATCCAAGAAACCGATCATAGGTTTATTAAAGGGCCGCGCGAGGGTCTGTGAAAGGAGCAAAGCGAAGAAATATGAAAGGGACAAGCTGTGGGGACAGGGAGTTTCTATTTGGACAAAGCGACAGTAAATTACAGAAACCAGTTGTGAGTCTATTGAAGAGACCACTTGTCAGTCTATTGAAGAGACCATCTGTGAGTCTATTGAAGAGACCAATTGTCAGTTTATTGAAGAGACCAATTGTTAGTCTATTGAAGATATAAATTGTGAGTCTATTGAAAAGACCAAGCACGTGTTTAGTAAAGAGACCAAGCGAGGGTTTGTGCAATAGACCGAGCGTTTGGTCTATTAAAGGAACGACGCCTGAGTCTATTTAAGGTAACAGATAAAAATCGAAACAATATAATGTAAATTGTTCAAACAAAGGTATGGTAAATTACCAAACGAGGTATAATAAATTACCAAACGAGGTTATAGAACATTACCAAACGAGGTATAGTACAATACCAAACGAGGGTATAGTACATTACCAAACGAGGTATAGTACATTACCAAACGAGGGTATAGTACATTACTAAACGAGGTATAGTACATTACCAAACGAACGTATAGTAAATTACCAAACGCGGGTATAGTACATTACCAAACACGGGTACAGTAAATTACCAAACGAGGGTATAGTACATTACCAAACGAGGGTATAGTACATTACCAAACGAGGGAATAGTGCATTACCAAACGAGGGTATAGTGCATTACCAAACGAGGTATAGAGCATTACCAAACGAGGTATAGTACATTACCAAACGAGGGTATAGTACATTACTAAACGAGGTATAGTACATTACCAAATGAACGTATAGTAAATTACCAAACGCGGGTATAGTACATTACCAAACACGGGTACAGTAAATTACCAAACGAGGGTATAGCACATTACCAAGCGAGGTAGAGTACATTATCAAACGAGGTATAGTACATTACCAAACGAGGGTATTGTAAAGAGACAGTGCGAGAGTCCGTTACAAGTAGCTAATCGAGGGGTCAATAAAGGGACCAAGTGAGGGTCTGTGAAATAGTGAAATAGTGAAATCGTCTACTAATGGGACGAGGCGTGGGTCTATTTGAAGAAACAGATTAGAAACGAATCAATATAATGACATTACAATAGAGGTATTGCAGCAGATACTTCATGAGTGGTATTGATAAAGCGTTCTTTCATTGCAGCTGTCCGTACCAACCACTTCACTCATGACACTGGGCTGACACACACGACTCGTGATCGCAACCTGCTGTTAGAGATGGATGTCGTTTGGGTCAGCATTGCGCTTCTGGCACAGCTATCAGTGTCACATGGGATAAGTAAGTATCGTTATTCACACACGCACTGGGCAGACAATGAAAGCAATCTGCCATGTTGGGATAAAAATACGGACAGGTCTTTATGTCTAATCATCGAATGGTCATTGGGCAGACAATGAATGCAATCTGCAATGTTGGGATACAAACATGGATAGATCTTTATGTCTAATCTTCGAATGGTCAATGGGCAGACAGTGAATGCAATCTGCAATGTTGGGATACAAACATGGATAGATCTTTATGTCTAATCATCGAATGGTCAATGGGCAGACAGTGAATGCAATGTGCTATTCTGTGATAAAAAACACGGACAGGTCTTTATGTCTAATCATCGAATGGTCAATGGGCAGACAGTGAATGCAATGTGCTATTCTGTGATAAAAAACACGGACAGGTCTTTATGTCTAATCATCGAATGGTCAATGGGCAGACAGTGAATGCAATGTGCTATTCTGTGATAAAAAACACGGACAGGTCTTTATGTCTAATCATCGAATGGTCCATGGGCAGACAGTGACTGCAATCTGCTATGCTGTGATAAAAAACACGGACAGGTCTTTATGTCTAATCATCGAATGGTCCATGGGCAGACAGTGAATGCAATTTGCTATGCTGGGATACAAACATGGATAGATCTTTATGTCTAATCATCGAATGGTCATAGGGCAGACAGTGAATGCAATTTGCTATGCTGGGATACAAACATGGATAGATCTTTATGTCTAATCATCGAATGGTCCATGGGCAGACAGTGAATGCAATCTGCTATGCTGGGATAAAAACATGGACATTTCCCCCATGCTCAGTTCCTCCCCAGACAATGCCCCCGGACAATTCCCCCCTAGGACAACGCCCCCCGAGACAACTCGCCCGGGACCACTCACACCTGGACAACTCCCTCCACCCCCTCCCCGACTATTCCCCTCTGAACAATTTCCGCTAGGACAACTCCCCCTCGATAACCCCCCCCCCCCCACCTCTGGTAAGTTCCCCACGAGTTCCTCCCTCAGGACAATTGCCACCCGAAACACGCCCCCCCCCTGCCTCTCTCCATCCCCACCCTAGACAATTCCCCTCTGAGCAATTGATCCCGGACGATAACCACCCACTGGAAACACATAGCCACAAACGTCACGCCCACCCCCACCCGAAATATACCTACCCAGACAGCCTAGATCCCCTGTCGGACAAACCCTCAGTCCGGGCCAATATTTTCAAATGCACCTTATATTCAACCGAAACTTAACGAGATCTCAATGTTTCATTATCTTATTTTCCTGTAGTATTTACGCAGCAAACACCCCTTCAGACCTCTCACCCCTTGAGATCCGCAGGGTCTCACTAGTAACCGAGCCATCGATGTATGTTACACAAGTTAACTGCCATCAGCCTAAGGCTATGGAGACCCAGGGCTTATTGTGAGCTTGTTGAGACAGCACTTCTCAGTGTATATGAATGAATCTACAATGCAATCTAACGGATTTTTGATCAGACAGCTCCACACTCCTTCACACGCTTGACCGGTGGGGATTGTCTGGGGGGGAGGGGGCGAGGCGTTTTCGTTTGGAGAGACATGGGTGGTAATGTCCGGAAAATTGTCTCGGGGGTGGTTGTCTGGTTGGGGGGGGGGGAACTGTCCCAAAACAATGGATCTGCTGCGCTTTTTCAATGAATGTCTACGTGATTTTTAGCCTGGCCCACCCAGCCCGGGGTGGTGTGTACGTATCTGAGCGCCGAGGTCAAGCTTTCCTGGGAGTACGTGCTGGGGCCCACTGACCCCAGCCCCCCGGCCATCCGCTGGTACAAAGATAACACCGCGCCGGGGGCGCTCATCGCCACCTACCTGTTCCAGGAAGGCACGTTCCACCCCAACTACCCCTACAACTCGCCGGGCAAGATACGGTTCAATCAGACGGCTGTGACCACGCCCGACCATGCCAGCGCCACTATCATCATGGCGGCCATCGAGGCAACTGACTTGTCCCAGTACTCCGTTATCATACAGGACGTGGGCGACAATACCAACGCGGCAATCGTAGGTAGGTACGCACGAGCACAAGCTCCCCGCACGGTGGCGCTACGTACGCAAGTTTCGCTTTTATATGGCTGCTGTCGGCCGGGGGCAAATTTCAAAATTCTTGAACAACGGTCAAATCAGCTGTAATTTCTTATAATTATATTACAGTTGCATGTCGGGCTCTTTCCAACCAAAACTAAAGAGGTCAAAATAAAAATAATAATCAGTCCTTGAATCATGCAAGATTTCTTTTGTCTACACTCCACCCATGCCAGACTGCCAAATACTGTCGCTTAGCCTTGCCCGTGAAATCAATTTACCACAATTTTTCATTTTAGGGGTAAACATCATCAGTTTGTGTGCTTTGCGATGCTTTGGTATAAGCAGCAGTGCCGCGGCGATGTTTATCAGGTTTCTGAGTTTATAGAAAAAACAATCGAGTTTTCTGCACATTTTGATATAAATTTCGCCTGGGCTTAGTTTTGGCGGGAAAGAACTCGACATGCAACTTTTAAATTATAATTTTCAGGAATAAAACATAAAAAATGACGAGCTCTGGGTATTTAGTACAGCAAACAACATTTTGTACTCTTAGTTATAATTGTGGCATACTTTTAATCGCCTGATACCGTGTGTTAGGCTGGATCCCCGGGACTAATTTTTAGAAATGCGTGGCCTATTTTTCCTATCGATTTGCGCAGCGCCGCCCTGGCGAGCGAGTGTGAAAATGCATTGAGGACGTAGGCGATAACAGAGACATAATGGAGCCCTAGAGGAGTGAGTCAAAGGCAAAGAGTGTGGTCTCGACGGTGATAGCGTTTTAAACGTAATATGGACAGTTAGACACATTAGGCGGGCGATGTAATCAAAAAGTGCGTGTCCGTTGTTACACTTACTCCTCTGTTGTATCTCTCTCATTTTCGTTTCATACGTTACCGTCAAGTTGTTAACATGTCTTATTGCTTTAAGGTTCTCCATGCATATCCATATACACGTTACAGCACGCGCTCTCCGACAAAGTTAAACGTTCACTTCATTAAAAACCTCTATTTGCATCAAACGTGAATCGACGGATATATATATTATATACCCCCCCCCCCTCCCACACACACAAACACCCACCCTCCTCAAAAACACACACACACCCATCTCCACTCTTCTTCTTTGCGATGTAAATTGGGCTCCATCTGTTTTGGTGTGGAGCCCTACACCACCCCCCCCCCCCCCCCGCCCCCGCCGCCCCTCCACTCCACACGTCAGGTCGCTGAGTAATTTCTTTCGTAATAGCCCCCCCCCCCCCCCCCCACCCGCCCGCAACAAAAAAGAAACCCCTTCGTCTCCCTCTCACCAGGGATCCGCCCTGGTTATGTATACACCATAGAGGGGGGGGGGGGGGTACCTTCCCCGATCTCTAAGGTTGGCATCCAGGAATTCTTAGAGATTCGCGATCAGCGGCTGGCAATTTTTGGGGATCGTTATCCGTACAATTCCTGGTTCAAGGCGCAGACACTTTGCCTATTTACCTCAATCCGCACACCTTTAAAATGTTCTAATCTTTGAGATTTATGATGTTGCTCTCCCTAATTCTTGGGAATTTACGATTCAGAGGGGTCCCCCCCCCGGGGTCCCCCCCCCGGGGTCCCCCCCCCCCGGGGTCCCCCCTCTCCCCAATTAATCTGGCGCATGGTTCAACCTAGCCCATGTCACATTGTTGCCTTTACGGAGCCACAACTGTCTGGCTACCATACACGATACTAGGTTCATGTGGTCACCCTTCATCGTCCCAGGTAGCTTTTCCATCAAATGTCCACCAAATCAGCCAAATTAAGTAACCAATTCATTTGTATTTCGCATCGTTGCAGAGGGTGACCTTGAATTTAGCGACACCATCGTGGTCGATGGCGAGACCTTGACCTTGGAGCCGGTCATTTACAACGACACAATCAACTTCAACAGTCTGACCGTGACCTTGGTGGGCTGTACCGATGCCTTGACAGCTAACATCTCCATCAGCTACACGGACTCCGGCACAACCACCCCCACCCAGATCGCTACCTGCACGGACGTCACAGAGTGCACTTCTGGCCCGGTCAGCAGTAATGTATCCATCACAGTGACGCTCGAGGCGGTCATAACGCAAACACAGAAAGCGGTAGATCCGGTGTCATTTGACATGGTTCCAGGTTGGTTGGTTTAATTAACTAAGAACGCTTTACCTCTTTTATGTCGCTACAATCAAAGATTACCTAGATCTAGATTCTAGACAATCTTTGCTACAATAGACGACTTTGCAAATCATAGTTGATAGATCATTCCACCGTGAGGCGCCATTGAATGTGTAATGCATTGTGGGTCGTTTTTTTTCTAACGCAGCGTCAAGATGGCGTCATTCTATGACTGCAGATTTAGTAGACAGTTAATCATTCTGTATTGTCACGTAGATAAAGTACAAATTTTTTGGGTGTTATGTAGTTCACCTCATTAACTTCATACATTCTATGGCTTTACCCTTGAAATACTGCATATATTTCAATAGAACAATTGAAGATAACACAAACATATTTCCCAGAACTCTTGGCGCCAGTCACGGTTTTCCCAATATGGCGGATATTTGCGAAGTCATGTATAGGAACGGTAAAAGTAGAATTAAGGGGCCATGTCTCCGGGAGTAACGCCTACTCTTCGCGAAGAAAGACACGTACGTGCCTTGCACATACAGCTGCACAGTTGGGATTCGAACCAAGCACCAGCTGCTTGCGATGAGAAATGTAACCGTGACATTAAGGGGTAGAGGGGTGGAAGCGGAGGGGGTGGGGGTGGGGATGGGCATTGAGGAGGCATGTACACTCCCCGCCCCTGTTTACTAGAACTTTTCTAGAACCCTAATATTTCCGGACGAAAATTTATGTTTTTGACAAAAATTGAGGTTGATAAATAGCCTTCTTTTGTGATTTTCGGAGAATACTCGCGCCCTACTTTCTGGCAACTCTTGCCTCCTCCCTTGCACTGTCTTTGGCGACCTGACATCGAGCCATGTAGCTGCGGCTAGGGATCGATTGAGAGGGGGGGGGGTCGTATTCCCCTTTCCTCGGGAATGCATACACGCCAACCCTACCGCTTTACGCTGTAGACTACCGCTTTTTGAAGACTTCTAACACCTTATTATTTCAAGTGGGATTTCTTAAGCAATTGGGATTTGAATGAAATGTTTTCATGGTTTCAAATCTGCCCCGTGTCACATATTTCCATATTCCTTGAGACCCGGGCCTTGATATCAAGGCCCGGGTCGGTGTGAGTCTGCAGGAAAGGCTGTAAACACGCCGACCCGGGCCTTGATATCAAGGCCCGGGTCCGCGCAGTCTCCTGTCTGAGGAAAGATGTGGGCTGATAAGTCAAGAAGAATATGTTGTGGGTGGTGCGGGGTAAAAGGGGAGGGGTAGAAGGGGGGAGGGGCTCGTGCTTAACTAATAGGCTGATAACGACCGGCCACCAGGTTGAGTGGCTTGAGCTGGATACATTGTGATTTGTGAATAGAGTAGACACCGGAACCCTACAACCAGAGATCCATATCAAGGTCTCATTGGTCTGCGGCATAACCAGCGTGGTTATTCACGTGCAGTAATGTTATTTGGTCATTAGATAATAACGATTGCGCTACATTTCCGTGTTACTGATACGCTTCCCACCGTTTCCGTGTTTCACTCTCGCGCGGCGCTTAAATAAGAGATATTGCTGTCGGTGTTCAGTCGACAGTCGTAAGCGTGGAAGGGACGGCATGTTTTTCACAACTAAAAAATGCGATCAAAGTAGAAAGCGAATAGCAATTAACCGAACAGTCAATACTCAATTGAGTCAGGCTCAATACCGTGCACAAGCATCTTTGAAGTATCCTCGCCCGATAACTGCAAAATCTGAGACATGCATTCGTAGCAGAAAGAAGATATTTAGGTAATTCTTTGGGCTGTGAAACTGACGGCCAAAATGTTAGAAGCCCACTTATACGCTGTTCCGCAAGCATATATATATATGTAGGTTTGTTCTGGTGACGTAATGCGCATCGGGTTATGTTACGGATACGTTCAATCGCCAAAAGCGTAGTGCAATAACTCCCTGTCGTCATTTTTATGATATATTATGTATGGTATTAACATATAACCGGTGCGCTACAGCCTCGGAGGGCGCCACTGGCTGGTCCGACAAGTCTGGTAAACCAATTAAGTTGTACGTCGAGTGGGGTGGAGAAGGCGGGGGTATGAACTGTAGGCTAACCGGTCTCTGCGGTCCAGAAAAGTGTATGTAGGTCTGGACAGGGGCGGCAGGCGCTATCAGCTACAACTCCCAAGGGAAGTGCCCAGCGTGCTAGCCAGCCCGTACGCATCTCTTATCTGATCGCGGCACATCCTTCAATCGGCCCATGTCTAAATGTGCACACCTCACCCATTGCTGCGTACGCTGGTATACCACAGAAACATCTGGAGCCTGCTGCCTCCCGTCTCCAGCGATAATGGTATCTAATCGCTGACAACCGCTGGGGTATCACACCGCTCACATACTGTCTGTCCTGAACTAAGGTGGTTCTTGAAATAATACACTCATTGCGATTTCAAAAGACTACATATCTTGCATTTATGCCTCACGATGTGATATGACGTCTTTTAAAATTGAAGATACAGATAAGCCACTCATATAATCCCCGCATAGTTGCTTATATTGTTTACACTTGCGTTTACTGCAATATAATAACTTTAACGCAAGCGATCTTTATCCCTAATATTCCGGGCAGCCTGGGCTGAATCAGGGGTCAGCCCCCACAAATTGCAATACTAATGAAACCAATTTTTTCTCATTCCTTAGAACTTGATAGGGAATGTAATTTACAAAATCTACAAACATCTATTCAGTGGAGCATATATTTTTACGGCGGTGGTTTACCTACCCCTGTAACACAAATCAGAGAAGCGTAGCAGTGGAGACCCCTACTACGAATTGTGACCCTGGCAGGGGGAGGAGAGGGGGGGGGGGGTAACTAGATACCAAAATGTACGAGCTCGTCAGGAAAGAGCTTTAGAAAAACGAAACTTGGGAATATAGGTGCAACTTTAACATGTTAGTAGCGACTGCGACTATGTACATCGACCGAGTTATATGATGCATTAAGCGTTACCGCGCCGTTCGTCGTTTGGTGTATCGAGGATTCATAAAGGGATTGGCCATTTTAAAGTCGCTAAATATAGTTTCCCCTTAGCTTAGCATGCGATTACCGATCCACGTGGGTTAAAGGACATGGCGGAGGGGCGGGACAAATTGTCATAGGCTGAATACAGCCATGACCAATTGTCCCCTTAGCTTAGCATGGGATTACCGATTCAGGTAGGTTAAGGGACATTTGGGAGTGGGGTGGGGTAAAATTCTCATATGCTGAATATAGCCATGACCAAGTGTTCCCTTAGCTAAGCTTGGAATCACCGATCCACGTGGGTTAAGGAAAAAGGCGAGGGGGGGGGGGGGGCTGAATATAGCTATGACCGAGTGTTCGCTATAAATTATGGGGTTACCCCGATCCGTGGCTCCGCTGTATGTGTTGTTCGCTCAAAATACAAGCTATGTGTCCTCGCAAATATTAGACCGGCAATATGTTTATATATTTATGTTGATGTATTTATAATATGTATATAACACGGTCGCACGATATCAAACAAATAAATAAAGATTAAAGCATGCCATTAGCCAACACATGTACAGATATATATTTATATAGATACTTATATATTATAACTTATAATTAGTGAGTCTCGCTTAAATTTAATGCGGTCATAAGCATTTGTTGGTACGTGTTTGCTGGGGCTTCGTCCGGTAGAAATGTGGCGGCCAGACATACGCGCCAGACAGAGAGTACGCTACATGACACAGGGGTCTCTACGGGGCTGCGTTTTATGCGTGAAGCACTTTCTTTACTCCCTGCGCGGCGTGGGGGGTTGGTGGGGGGGGGGGGGGGAGGGGGGCAGCTATTATAGCGTGTGTATGGGATCAGGCGAAGGAGAGATGGGGGAGTTGCGGGTGGGAGGGGCTATTATAAAGGGTTGTATGGAATGGGGCGGGGTTGGGAGGGGCTAAGAGAGCATCTGGGTTATGTTTCCTGTGATCTGGGTGTCAGGCGTGATCAAGCTACTACAGGAGTGAGTGCATCAACCCTGAAAGAAAATGTCATAAGCCACACAAGCTGGGCCTCCAAGATCCTGGTGACTTGAGACCTAGCCAGATTGTAATACACCTCTTGATTTGTATACACTTCGCCGCACACATTGCACACGCATTGCATACAATCAGCTTGCTACTAACTACATCACTACGCCACCCCATTTCAAAAACATGAATTTTACCTTGACTCGCGACAGAGAACAAACCTTGCTATACGTTTAAACTACACGGATGTGGGTGTGTGGGTGTGTGGCCAGGTGGAGGCTTAAAGGAGGGCTTCGGTTCAGAATCAGTACACCCATCGAAATAATGTATAACCATGAAATATCAACACAACGCAGTGGGTCTGGGCCATTAAAATGACGCGCAGGCCACTGGTTGCCGCCATGTGCTAAAAATAATCCGGCCGCGCGCGATGTGAGCCAGGCGTCTTACTCGACCTGCATCCCGCTCTGACCGACCTCGACCCCTGGCTGTGACGACACGGGGGCTTGTCAAGTCTGGCTTTAGTCGAGCTTGCCAGTCAGGTGGCAGGGCTTGCCAGTCTGGAGCAACTAACAACTAACAGCGGGGGGCTCGGGGGATTACATTCGGGCTGGCAAAGCAGAGATAAGGGGCTAGTATGGGTTATCAGGTTCTTTAATTGGATATTCATTAGCTGCACGTGCTGCACGGGCTTAATTGCTTTTGGCCTTGCGAATGTACCTTTTCTCGATATACATTAATAACCTTTATACAATGTCCATAACGTCGATCGTTACATTCTAGTATATGTGGCATATGATATCCCAGATATTACCGTTTTTCCTTTACAGTGATTGCTCCAATCAGTTAAGCAAAATATGAAAAAGGATACTTTCTTTAGAGAAGCGTCGTTTTGGCGTCAATTAGGGCGTGGCCGAGAAATTATATCAGCGGCATGGGTTTTATTATACCTGCTTATGAAATCATAGTGATGGTAGCTGTTGCCTAAGTAGGCGAAAATGAACCAACCGCACTATTTGCTCCAATCACGAGAACAATATTGAAACGGAAGTCAACATAACGTATAATAACACAGCAATAGACTACGCAAAACTGGGATGTCATATATTGCGCCATCAGCCGGAAATATGCACGCTATGCGCGCTATTTAGGGTTACGATTGTCGTTTTTTGTGCATATTGGGACCCCATGTTCTACATTATTAGACTGTGACCTCATTTGTTATAGAATAAGGGCCCAAATACATTGGACGGCTAAAAAGTATTATTAAACATACTGTGAAATTACTTGTTTAACTGGCTTACTTTAGTTATCACAACGCATTTTCCATTATTAAAATTGACTTTCTTTGGACAATTTTGAGTGACAAAATTTGACTCTTTGACTTTTCATCTTTCATGAAATCTCATTTTCCGAATGAAAACATGCAAAGACAGTGTTCTATCCAGAACATGAAGAGATAACTGTGTTACCCTCAAAATTATGGGTCTTTTATCCCCTAAGATCCACAACACCTATGTTCAGTCATTAGGAGTGTCACATGGCTTAAAACATGGGCAAAATCAAAAATTTACATAACATAGGGGTCCCCTGTAAATAGCCACAGCGCCCTTAATATTGCTGGTAGAGACTTCGTGTTACTTGTACCACTCTTGCCATGTTCTGGCCCTATACCATGTTTATAATAGTATTCCTCATTGTCAGTTAACACTTAATATGTAAAGTAGGCAATAAGTTAATAGCCTTTCATTCGCTAATATCAAGGACACCCATTTCAGTCGTTTCGAGCGTCGCACGTCTTAAACTTGGGGAAAATCGAAAAGTTACGTAACGTAGAGTTCACTTATAAATAGCCACGGCCCTTAATATTGCTGGTAGAGACTTTATGTTACTTGTACCACTCTTGCCATCTTCTGGCCCTATACAATGTATATAATAGTATTCCTCATCGTCATTTAACACTTATTTAAAGCATGCAATACATATTCGAAGAAAAAGACATATTTTTCCACTTTCCGAGGGGTCAAATATGTTCAAATGGGTCGAACAACATCCGGAAAGGCACTAAATAGGCAAGAAGGTAATGTCTACTACAATAGACGAGAACAAAGATTGCAAAAATATCTTTAATATAGCTATAAATAGCAAAGACACTACTTTCCCGCCCAAAAGAAAATGGAAATTCTTGATTTTAAGTCTTTCCCCGCACTATTGGATTGTACCCTATAGGCAGTTACATAATACCTCTCCTGAGCTTTCTGTTCAAGCATATATAATAATCAGACAAGCATTATTCCCTATCGAACGGATCGAAAACATGCTACTGATGTCTGAATTTAGATCCATTTTTCACTTCCCAAGGTCATATCGTGTCCGATTCCTATAGATATTGTTCTGATCGATATTGATTCATCCACGGAAGTCAATTGGGCATAGATTTCAATCAAACCCTGTCCAAGCGAGGCGTTTATAGTGGCGAACTGATACATTTCATAGACCAGGGGGGAGGGGGGGGCAAAATTGCTCATAGCATCAAACAAATTCCATTTTTTGGGAAAATAATTCCCTGCTGGGTATGACCTTCATCTTCAGGTATGTTATTAACCTTGACCTATTACATGACATACTAGAAGGATAAGCACCAAGGTCAAAATGGCAAGGGTAAGAACACATTGCAACATGTCGTTTTTTGTGTTGATTGAGACCCCATTTTCGACATTTGACTGTTACAGTAATCTCATTTGGTCTAGGATAAGAGGGCCCAAATACAGACATTTACCGGTCAGAAAGTATTATTAAACATAATGTGAAAAAGTTTTTTTTTCACGATAATAGCAAAATCTCTGCTAGGGCTGCTAGGTCCAGACAGATATGTTGTGGAGGGAGGGGAGGGGGGGGGCGGGGGTGTGGGAGGGGTAGGCGCGGCTGCCAGATGCCCTGACGGCGCTTTAACCTGGCCGCCGATTAAGTCGGCCGCGGAGGAGTGTGGCGGTGAAGGGAAGGGGAAGCGGGGGGTGGGGTCTAGGGATTAGCAGCATTAACAGGATGCAATTGAAAGGCAATGTATTGTGTAATCGTGCAACCTGTTAGTAGTGTTAGTGTCACCTTAATAAATAGTTTTCACATCATCTCTTTTTTGTCTTGAAAGTTAAGCCGCTTAACACCATCTCTAGCGGCGTCAAACGATTTCGCCGGCTGAAGTTTGCCTTCTGAGACAATGTAATAGAAGCCACATGGAATTATTTTTCATATTTTCATTAATGTTAGAATAAGTAACACTGAACTAGCTGTGCCTTGCTTCTTCACCGATCTCTATGTGTATCGGGCGTTGAGAGAGCTTGTTAAAGAAAACAGTTTGTTCCTAAAAATGTCACAAAACCGGCAGAAAATGTAGCAGGTCTAAATCGTTACAACTTCGTTAATATTCATCGTAGATCACTCAAATTAAGCTTAGCACCAATATTTTTCCCTTGGCCAGATCTGTAGCGTGGTATGTAGTTTGCATGGTATTTCAATGAAATAAACAAGGCATATCACCCTGGCGGCTGAGAGCTTATGGCTCAAATGGACAACTGATGACGCATGACTGATGCATGGGGGTCATCTCGCTGCACATTATAAATCAAACCGGGACCTTCTGGGCCAATTATTAAGGGAATTGCAGCGTATCGTAGCTTCCCATCTTGATGCAACCGCTGTCACTTCGACCCCCGGTGTGGCCTGCGTGGGGGGGTGGGGGGGGGGGTGGAGAGAGCGGGCTCTCGGTTCGCGGTAAGGTCACCATGCAGCAAGCAGCTGAACGGCAGCGGACCGGCCAGCAATACACAGAGTAGGGGTGTAAGGTAGGGTGTGGGTGTGGATAAGGGCAGGAGTGTGCGCCAGTGAAGCGCATCAAAGCTGGAATGCGTGTGTGTATTGGCGGGCATGGAAAGGCCGAAGTGGGGGCGGCGGGACGTGCGGGGGAGCGGGGTGTCGCGTTAGGAGAACGGGAACGCCGTATAGTGTACTATTGCAACGATCTTTTCGTCGATTTACGCAAAAGTGTTTACACGGCGAATTTTATCGATATTTGTTCCTGACGGGCATTGAAATTCCACAGTCTCCTATATCATTTGGAAGTTTGTACGGTCAATATTGAGGACACCGTAAATTTCGTTCATTTTAAATTGAAATGACCCGCTACGTGATAACCGAGAGTTCGATTTTAGTAAATAAGTCCTAATTTATGATCCAATCTGTGTTAAATATTGGAGGGCGATAGCTTAAAAATCAAAAAAGTCGGGTTCGAACCCCTAACTTCCAGGCGCTCTGGCACCGTTACGTTGCGCACTCCGGGTTCGAGCTGAGATTGGATTTGGCATAAGAAACGTCACCCCTATCCACCAGGGCAAGATTCGTGCTCAGATGTCTTTTAGTTTTTTAGCTACAACCGAGCACTCGACATTTATAATAGTCAAGGACACGACAAGGACCCTTGACCCAGGTTGCTGAAATATAATCAATTTTAAGATACGACCTTAAGTAATCTTTGTGCTAAAGATGAGTTGCATGGCTTATAGGATTCTATGTTTTTGGCTCATGGTAAATTTCAAAAATGTCCTATCTTTTACCATTGGGCCATATTTGCGTTGCCATGGAAACAAAAAGTAACTGATTTTTGACATACGGTGCTTGAGTGGAACCCTTAATGTCCCTGTAAAGTCTCGTGACAATCGCATTGAGATTTAAGGGAAAAAAATGTATGACTTCACCGTGACGTTGACGTTTGACCGATTTCACCCGGCAACGAATTCGACCTGAGATTTGACTTCTGGCATCTGTTAGAGTAGCTAACAACGGTAGCTGCAAGTGTTCGACAGTTATCGAGCTCACAGACATACAGACAGACAGACACACACACACACACACAAACACAAACAGGACTGACGAAACAGAGGCCCAATGATAAAGTATAGAGATTCTGGATAAGTTAGAAAATTCGTCAAAAATCGTAAAAAAAACAAACTAGACCTGAGATCTTTGCGGCTAATAACTAGGAAAGGAAAACGTAATTTCGTCAACCCATATCTGAAAGGCTGATGCGCATATCGCCGTGCTGGTCAAAATTTTGGGGTTGTCGGGCAAAACGTTCGCTTCTTATTATTTTGACTTTGCCGTCATGCCATGACGTCATCATGATGTGTTTTACAAAGGCCATTGCTCGGCTATACGTCATAGTGATTTCGGTTTATTTGTATCTTGTACATTATACCCAGGGACAAGTACTGCCAGTCGTAAATTTATTTGCGGTCCCTAAACGTGTGCCTCAAAAATGACGTCGTAGTTAAAGTGAGCCGACGTCATTGTGGACTCGTTTCGTGTTTACCTACGTTAGTAATAGTTTCCATCACTGTCAGTTCATAAGTAATTAAACTGGCAAATTAGAAGCCAATTTGCTACGTTTTGGTAAGCGTCAGCGACGTCTTATGACGTCACGTTGACGTATCCATGGTAACGGATGTAAGCCCATTGCTAAAGTATAGAGATTCTTGGTCAAATCGGAAAATGTGTCAAAAATAAGCAAGCTAGAGCTGCGATCTTTGCGGCACTTAGTAGGGATCAATCATGGATAAAAAGTAATTTGGCAATGCGCAGAATTCAGACAGTGTGCTTGGCGTGGGCACCCGGTCACTACAGAGAGCAGTACCTTCATAGCTCAGTTGCCGTTGCCCATCATAAGTGAGTGGGGAAATCGACTTCGTGCATTTTCTTGGTTAGACGAACCACCGCTCGCGCAGTATTGATGCTAAAGCGTTGCAACTGACAATAGTATATTTTAGTATGTTTGTTTGTATGTCCTATGTACATTAGTGTCGGCGCTTAAAGGGCGCCACAGACGTGTGCGTATACGAGTGTGTGTGAGAGAGAGGGGGGGTGGGGGGTAAAAGCCCCTAACCCGCCCTCCCAGTTGTTACTGAAGCGTACCGAGAACGATCGATAATTAGATGTGACGCAAAACGGCCTGACGATAAAAAAAGCTCATGATATGTGTATGTAGGTTGTATGTTGGCCTATACACCCTGTAAATATTCACATGTTACTGTAATGAAATATCTTCAATATGATAACACTTGCCATGTATCTATGTATTTTATTTGTACTACAGGGCCCAAACTTTTAAATTAATGAATCTGTCGGTACACAGATACGCACCCTGTGGATGATTGAACACGACAGAATTGATTCGCCAGTTTGTAAAATAGTGCCTTGTAATAATCTCAAGATTTGGTATAGTAGACGAAATGTTTGTGCAAGACTGAAGGTGATATGTGTGATATTTCTCGTCCCAGGCCCGAAAGGACGCCGAAAGTTCTACCCGCCCCTGGCGAGTTTCGAACCGGCGACCTTCCGCATCCCGAGCGAACACCTTACACGTTAGGCCAAAGGGAAATTCCCATTTGGCCCGAGGCGCTTCGTGTGTTTTATCCACCGGGCCTGGGCCGAGATACTACATACCACCCTTTCCCATTGGACCGCGCCCTCGCGGTCTATCCACCACGTCCTGCGTGTGAATCCAAGCCTACGGCTCCTACAGGTATCCGGGGAGTGACAAGGACCGCGTCTTGCCGCACTAAGCGGAGATCTACGTTTCCTTTGTTTCACCCGGCCCAGTAGGCGACCGTTTGAAAGGGTGGCCCCAGGTTCGTATCCTGGTCACGGCACCACTGTGATATTTCTCGTCCCAGGCCCGAAAGGACGCCGAAAGTTCTACCCGCCCCTGGCGAGTTTCGAACCGGCGACCTTCCGCATCCCGAGCGAACACCTTACATGTTAGGCCAAACGGAATTTCCCATTTGGCCCGAGGCGCTTGGTGTGTTTTATCCACCGGGCCTGGGCCGAGATACTACAATATGTGTATTCTAGGCGACGCAATGTGTCCTTATCTGCCAATCACCCAAATGAGGAGAGTGGAATAAATTTACTGCAAATAGCAGTTGATCTGGGTATCGGTCGGTTATCTAGATAATCGCAAACCAAGAGCGGGGGAGGGGGGGGGGGCGCGGTAAAGCCCCTCTCTTTTACACCTTCGAAACCCGCCCGCACTTAGGGGCGTTTCACCCTGAAAATCTGCTCGAAAAAGGCGTTTTACCGCAGAAATCCGCACGGAAGGGGTGTTTTACCGTCAAAATGTTGCTACATATATTATTAGCGATAAGGTACCTCTTACCCCCACCTCACCACAAACCGTCGCCCGCCGTTTGCCGTCCGCGCCCTATAATTTATGGCCCCAGCACAAAGGGGTGAAGAGGAAAGTTTTTTGGGTGGAGGCAGACCGTGACGGCTTGGGGGCGTCGGCCGGCCGAGCTACGCAAGCTTTATTTATTACGTGTATCGCTCCAGGCACCTATTTCACTGACTGACATACCTCACCACAAACCGTCGCCCGACGTTTGCCGTCCGCGCCCTATAATTTATGGCCCCAGCACAAAGGGGTGAAAAGGAATGTTTTTTGGGGGGAGGCAGACCGTGACGGGCTTGGGGGCGTCGGCTCGCCGAGTTACGCAAGCTTTATTTATTACGTGTATCGCTGCAGTGACCTATTTCACTGACTGACATTGACAAAGAAGGGGTCATAACGAAGAGTGAGCTCCCTAGGTCCAATGCCTGGGTGCCAACAGAATGCACCATATACATGTGTAGTAATTTCGCGGCTCAAACGAATAGCACATCTCGATACACTCAGACACCAGGGTCCTTATTCTGCATGCATCTAATGGCCATGATACATCTAAGTTTCGGTTACTTTGGGACTTCGGTTACTTTGTGTCCGAAACAAGTTTCGGACACAAATTCAAACATGCAACCATGTAACATGTAAGTCCCAAAAAGTAACCGAAACTTTAGAGGTACGAAAAAAATTCCCAAAAATTGGAAAAGTCGGGTTCGAACCCCCAACTTTCAGGCGTCCCAAAAAGTAACCGAAACTTTAGAGGCAAGAAAACATTTCCAAAAAATTGGAAAAGTCGGGTTCGAACCCCAACTTCCAGGCGCTCTGGCACCGTTACGTTTCTCACTCCGGGTTCGAGCTGAGATTGGATTTGACATAAGCTACGTCACCCCTATCCGCCAGGGTAAGTTTGGTGCTCAGATGTTGTTTAGTTTTCGAGCTACAGCCGAGCACTTTACATTTACAATAGTCAAGGACACGACCTTGACCCTTGACCCAGGTTGCTGAAATATAACCAATTTTAAGATACGAGCTTAAGATACGTCTGGTGACGCATGACTGATGTATGGGTGTCGTCTTGCTAGACATTTTAATTTAAATCGGGACCTTCTGGGCCGATTATTAAGGGAATTACAGCGTTTCGTAGCTTCCCATGCTGATGCAACCGCTGTCACTTCGACCTCGGGTGGGGCCCGCGTGGGGGGGGGGGGCGGCTCTCGGTTCACGCTAACAGTACCATGCAGCAAGCAACAGAACGACAGCGGACCGGTGAGCAATACACAGGGTAGGGGTGTAAGGTAGGGATGGGTGTGGATAAGGGCAGGAGTGTGCGCCAGTGAAGGCGGCGAGATGGGGGTCGCGTTAGGCGAAAGGAAACGCCGTATAGTTTACCATTGCAATGGTATTTTAGTTTATTTACGCAAAAGTGTTAACACGGCGAATTTTAACCATATTTTCCCCTCACGGGCAATACAATTCCTCAGTGTCCTGTACCATTTTCAAGTTTGTACGGTCAATATTGAGGGCACCGTGAATTTCGTTAATTTTAAATTGAGACCGGTTGCTCTGATTTTTGACATACGGTACCTCAGCGGTACCCTTAATGTCACTGCAAATTTTCGTAACGATCAGAACACCATACCGTTACCTGAATTTTGTGACGTCAATGTTGTCATTTTGACGTGACGTAGCTTGCAAACTATTGGTCCCACGTCAAAGATATTTAGGAGCCGAGTATGATAGCACTAACTTCGCATGTCTAGCTATAATATTAAGCGACTTATGCCTAAAAATGTGCTTTGGACGTATGACGTCACTGTGACGTCGACGTCTGACTGATTTCACCCGGCAACGAACTTGACCTGAGATTAGACTTCTGGCATCTTTTGGCGAAGTTTGACAACGATAGCTGCAAGTGTTCGACAGTTATCGTGCTCACAGACAGACAGACACACACACACACACACACAAACAGGACTGACTCACATCATGGCGATTTTCGCCATAACAAACAGGACTGACTCACATGATGGCGATTTTCGCCATAACAAACAGAACTGAACGACATGATGGCGATTTTCGCCATAAAAATGGCCTCCTCGCCATGTCGACCGGCGACCACCTCGATCGAATGTTAAACCGCTTAACCAGGTCGAGGACCACCGTCGTTCGTAGTACGACCGTCAAACGAAGTACGTACTTCCTTCGCAGTATGCGTGAACCTAAATCGAGGTACAGCCACTTTGTAACAACATGCATGTGTTCATAGTATGCAAACATAGATTTACGCTGGATTCCTATTGATCTAACCATGGGAATCCCTTCACAATGAGCAACTCTATATTTAGAAACCATGACATTGTATCCTGTTGGGCGGGGAATTCCAAATTATTGACTGAACGGGGCGAACGAGCACTGAGAGACACCAATTTTCCACATTTTTTTACCTGGCACATCACATGGAAACCTTTCCAATCTGAACCCTCATTATATTTTAGAAGACTAGCATCTGTAGATATGTTATAATCCGATTTGGTAAAAATTCTATGGCATATTTGTCTGATTAGGCTAAAACACTGTCGATGGTATGGTAAAGCATAGCAGCCGCCCTTCGATGGAAGGACCACCAACTGGCGTACTACGAATGAAGTACGGGATGCTCAGAGCCCAGGTACTGCAAGGGCGGGTCGGTTTGGGACCCTAATGTCGTTGCAGAACATATCTATTTAGCACAGTATTGTTGACACAGTTAATGTTGACACAGTTGTTATGAATTCTGATAGTTTCGCATCGTCATTCAGACAAAACAAGATTTTTTTTTCGGAGCAGCCTTGGTCAGGCGAGCTGCGCGTCCGTTGATCTAGGGACGCAATTTTGTTCGTGACAACAGGTGCCCTTTCCATCCATTATCTGACAAATATGCCATGGAATATTTTGTAAATGACGATAAAACGAAACTAGAGATGCAAATCTATCAAAATAATTACATGGCAGGTCTTGTAAAAGGCCTTTCAATGCCTTTGTAGACTTGTAAGAGTTTGTAGAGCCTCCGCGTCGGACATGTTTACATGTCTGGAACGCTCCCATAATTCACTCCCGGGTTAATTATGATCTCACAACGAGGTTTAGACCCTAATAAGGGCCTTCCCTCATATCATCCAATCCAATGAAGCTGAACAAGGGTAATATATGCAGAAACAAATATGCATAAGTAAATCAACATGTCCAAACCATCCGTCCTTGGAACGAAGTGCACATGAACCTTATTGGAAGTACGTACTACGAAGGACGTCAGTCCTGGACCTGTTAACTGGAACCACTCAATAGACGATTTCCTAAACTACTGCGCCATCTATCGGCAGCGAGAAACACCTCGGTCTTGGGTCGAGACCCAAAACCTGGAGCGCGCGAGTGACGCCGTTTAACACGCACGCGGGGCGGATTTCCTCAAAGAGAGTAGACCCCTCGTACACAATGCCAGTGTTTTCTATTAGACTGAGTGATGATTGATTTATGTACATAATTTTACCACTTTGAGCAAGATAAACGTCTACGGTATGCAGATATATAATTCAAGATGGACTCAACCGGCTTTCTTCGGCTGTTATCATGAGTTTAAATCGTCGTGTGGTTTGTGAACGGACTGCAGGTTTTGTTGTTTTCCTGAAGAGCGTGCGGGGAGGGACCATTCATTTTCACAACTGAACTTTTCGAACCGACTTTTCGCGTCACGGGTGGAGGGATGTGGGAGGACCAGTTTTCAGTAGGGTAGGTTTGCCAGAATCTTTAAGGTCCCAGCCCCTGTACTTCTTTAATGTCATTGGGGGGAAAGTTACATGGCAGCGACCATCGAATCTGTTGACAGCTACCTTACTGAGTGCAATCTTTGACTTGTAACTAACATCAATGCTGCGCGATCACCTAGTATACGGCAACTTTGCACCTACATTATGATTTTAAAAATCTTTTAAAAATGTCTGAATCGTAACTATGTACAAAATAGAGGAACTATATATGCCAAAAGGTAAAAAGCAGCGATTTCTGCCAGCTAGAGACTGGGGCACCAAATCAAAGTGTGTACACATGTATTGAAAACATATGACAGATGCATAAACACAAAGAAATGCAGAGCCTACCTACACACAACAACTACTGAATGAAATCAGCGGCCACCAGTTGATAGAGATGCAGGCCTATTACCGAATCTCCAGCTTCGTGGTCACTGAACAAATAACTAAGCGCTCCCTGCGCCAGCCACTGGAAGCGTCAGCCACTGCTACAGTGTCCACAACGCCATGTGCGCCATGTAAAATGTAAACAAACTTCACTGGGCGATTCTAATTCAACTTTGTTGAGATACGTAAACGAGAATCAAGAAAAGTATCTATCAAAGTACCAACATAAATGATCCATCTAAGTGTCTTTGAAAATGAAATGTTGCTAACGTGAATAAATGTAGGAAGGAAATGGAAATTACGAGGATACTTCCAGGCATATGGCGGACATTTGCAAAGACTGTCATTTTGTCTTCCAAGACCGCACATTGTATGATACTGATTCATTTCGTGGGACTATGTGAGAATATGTATTACATTCTCTGATGATCTGCCTTAGTCCTGATCCATTTTTCACGAACCAAAAGACTGGTTGTCATACGAATCGAATAAGTTTAGTACGGAGAAGTTTTGAGGGCTCATACGGCTCAAGGCTGTGCGGCGCTCGTTCCTCTAATCCCGACCCGCAACCGACGCGCCAGACGCGTTAGGCGGCACTGCGCATGCTCGTAGGAAATCGTCTATTAAAGGAGGGCTTCGGTCCAGAATACACCCATCGAAATAATGTATAACCATGAAGTATAAACACAACGCAGTGGGTCTGGGCCATTAAAATGACGCGCAGGCCACAGGCTGCCGCCAGGTGCTAAAAATAATCCGGCCGCGCGCGATGTGAGCTAGACGTCTTCCTCGACCCGCATCCCGCTCTCACCGACCTTGACCCCTGGCCGTGACGACACGGGGGCTTGTCAAGTCTGGCTTTAGTCGAGCTTGCCAGTCAGGTGGCAGGGCTTTAGCGCTGATTGGCTCCTGCGCGGTTCGTTATTTTTGCTTGTTAGTGTCTTGCTGTGGGATCTAAGGTATCAACATGTCAACCTGTTGTGCACCGAATTATAGGATAACCGAGAAAGCAAATCCTGGTACATATTTAGCAGCCCTGGAAACAACCGGATCGCTTGCTAATTTGGATGCAGAAAATTGCAGTCGGTAGGCCTACACGAACTAGCGCCATCAGCTCGTATATGATCAGATCACTTTGAGGAACAATGTTTGGTGGTTGAAGCGAAATAGTAGGCATTTCATACATTGTCAGTTAATAGCGCGCAAGTGCTAAGCTTACCCTGTCAACCGTTTTTACCGACGTTCAATACAATTTTATCTCAGCTTGTCTTAAATATAAACTGGCGCCACATCCGTACGACAAAGTAATAAGCATGTGTAAGCATATGTGACCTGACATATGATAATGTTAGTTTATTATTTTACTCAAGCGATTAAACTTTTACATGTTTAATTTCTTAATGCATGAACCAGTATTAACTGCAAATTATAGTTCCTATTGCAACAAAATCTAAATGTAAAGCAAACTGGCGGGTCGCATGAATATATATTCCTATGAGTTGAACAAATATCTCTGTATGAAGGGCCACATCGGGAAATAAGGTGTGTACAGTTATCATCCATATAAAAAAACATCATTTTAAATGAAACTTTCTCAAATTTGTATGCCTAAAGGGCATTGGCCGAGCTATGAAATCTTATTTATGACCTATCCTAGACTGGGGGTCGATCCAATCCCCCTCTTTCTTTCTCTTTCGGGGGAGGAGAGGGGGGTGGGGTGGCATAAGGGCACCTTCGGTCAATAGGATACGGTACCTAGTTGTCCTGTACCTCAACAGCTTGAACATCTTATATCTAGGGTTAGTTGGATTGCAGAGGCTGCCAGGTAACCAAAATATGAATGGGGGGGGGGGGCTAACATTTGAGACGGATCACATATCTATGTGTCACATGAATGCCCGAATTCCATTATAATAATTCCTGATCCCCCCGCCCCAACCGCCGCACTCACCCGCTCACATGTCTCACTCTCAGACACCCCATGTGTCTGAGAGTGTTCGATGGGGGCTCAGGGATCTTCGATGGGGGCTCAGGGATCTCATCTGTTTGGCACCGAGATCTACTGTAATACTGAGCAATTATCTAACCGGGAAAGAATATTTTACTGGCAGCTTATTTTTGGATCCCCCCCCCCCTCCCCCCCTACCCCATTCTTGCATGTTGCATCCTGGCCAGACATTCATCACCAGACCTGTCTCTTACATCCCTGACTGCCGGTCTTACGGCACACATGCTGCTTAGAGGCAGGCCTGGTAAAGCCAAACACTGACCACACGAGCACCAATCCCGCCCTCCAAGGCGACTGTCAGGTGTCGTGCTTTCACTTTATCCGGCCAATGTATCTTCTGGATCAGAGGCTTCTTAGGAAGCAGGCTGATTTGGTTCGGAGTCTTATAACCTCGATTCATAGGCATATGATACAATATTCCGGGACACCGCCATCACTTCCCAGCATGTTTATACCGTGTTTACAACTCCCGCGCTGTGGCCTAAGCCCCCATTGCGTGACGCTCTCCCACTGGCTGAGAGCGCAGAATCTAGGTCAACACCATGTTGGCTCAGCCGAGCCAGAGAGGCTGCTATTTTAAGAGCGTTCTGTTGCATAGTAAGTGGCAGAGGTTTCACGGGCGCTTTAGTAATATCGGAAACGGGTGGTCACAACGTTGATTATGGAATAAACTATGTAAACGCCATCGTATTTTCTGGACCGAAGGCCTCCTTTAACACCCTGTATCGACTTAATCGCCCGACCAACCAACTGACCAAGTCCCTGCGCAAACACCCCTACCCGCCGACCCCGCCATCCACCCCACTCCTCCACCGCTCTCCCCCAGCCGCCAAATTAATCGGCGACCAGGTCGCACGTACACCGACGGGGGGCGGGGCGGAAGGGTGGTGTACTTAACTTAATAGGCAGATAACGACAGGCCACCTGCGGAGAGGTGAAGTGGCTTGGGTTGGATACATTGTGGCTCCGAAAAGCATCTCGATCCTTCGACCCGGGCCTTGATATCAAGGCCCGGGTCGCGGTTCTTCCAGCTTTTCCTGAAGACTCACACCGACCCGGGCCTTGATATCAAGGCCCGGGTCTCAAAGAATATGAGAAACCCAATGGAAATAAGTGACACGGGCCAGATTTGAAACATGAAAACATTTCATTCAAATCCCAATTCCTTAAGAAATCCCACTTGAAATAATAAGGTGTTTTCTACCGCCTACCGTTTTAACATTATTCCTACCGCATTGCAAAATTTTCAGTTACAAGAAAAACTGGGATGCGGTTTTCCTATTCTATTGCAGTCAAATTACTCCCCAGAATGCAGGAGAAGGCACCATTTAGCACCATTTTTGACCAATTTCCTTATGGGGGGGGGCATGCCCCCAGACCCCCCTAGCGGAGCGCGCGACTGCATCGCACGCAGATCTACCAGTTTTCATTCAAAATAGGTTGGCATGTATGGGAATAGGGCTTTCACTTCACCGTGAATTAGGAAAGAGGAAGATAATTCGTTGTGAACTGGACATGGGATATTAGCCAACCGTCGTGATTAAGGATTTACATTCATCGTGAACTGAGAATTTGAATATTAAATAACCGTGATTTGGGAAATCGCCTATTTATATCATGTATCCGCCCCTTCTATTGTATGCGGGGAATTTTCCATTTAATTCATGGCGACCTGGGAACAAAGAACCCCCCCCCCCCCGATGAAGGGTCACTAAAATGCCTATAATTCTTGGCTATGTAACTAACGCTATATACACTACACATATCAGCTTGTGAACAATGTGTGCGAATCGCGGGGAAACACTGCAAATACCGTCGAGAAAGGTCGGTCACCTGTATAAACTCTGACACATCTTGTTTCAGTTTTCCCATGGGCGGTGTCGCATTTGACGGTAAATGTTGGGGAAGACGTCACCATTCCGTGGGCTTACAGCTGGACTCCGAATAACTACACCGCGCTGCGGTGGATGAAAGACAACCAGGAAATCGCCCTGTACAATTTCACCAATGCGACCTTCGAGGCGGATGATAAAATGGGCTTTAATACCGGTCAAGCCCAGGTGGATGCGTCATTGACTATCTACCAGTCCATAGACGATGACGCTGGCAGCTACACCGTCGACCTGTTTGATGAATATACGTCCAAGCCCACGGTGTTGGAGGTAATAGTGGACAAGGAGGAGGATTCAGGTGAGAGAACATCTCAAACAAACAACCTCAGTGCGATCACCGTGTGTCAGTGCTGTCGTTGTCTTGAGTCCTACCGCTGTCAGGAGATGACAGCGTTGTGTGGCCTTATGGGTCCCTCAACGCCGTTCCACCCGCTATGTGGCGCCACGCTGCAGGCCTTAATCCGAACCGCAATGCTTAATGCATAGACCTTATCCATAGGCCCTAACTCATTACCCTCATCGCAATCCCTAACCCCTGGCATTACTCCCTGACCCTAAGCCTGAGCCCAAATATACAAATATTGACCCATAATCTCTGAGTCTTACCCTAATCTCTGACCCATGATCCCCAATCCCTGAACCCTGACCCTTAATCCTAAACCCTAACAATACGAGACGAGGATGAGGATTCAGTTGAGAGGACATGTCGGGTTCAGGGTCCCATGTCAGCTACTATTAAGGCTTAATGTGACTCTCCTCAACCTATGTCATTTACTATAAGCATTGGGGCCTCCCCGATCATAGCTCAGTGGGTTAGAGCGCTCGCCTTGAGTGTTCTGGCCACATGAGAGCCTAACGGTACGTGGATCGGTGGTTTGCGCCCATCCGTGGCCATGTCTGTGTGGTCGCAGGATAAAGATCCCATGTCCTTTGTCGCAAAGAATATATGTTCTGAATATACGACTAACCAACCACTATAATAAGGATTTCGCTGCTTTGTAATCGATGTATTGTTGGTTGTTCTTATAAAGTATGCGTTGTTTTACGAACAATAACGTTGCCATTGGTTAAATGAACGACATTCTCTCTCTCAGGCAGATAGAGACACAAATGTTTGGTATATATACTACCCTCATGACGTAGATCTACTCTAAGTGCAAACAGACAGCTTAAACATAATAACAACTTTATCTCCGGGCCTTATGGGTCCCTCATCGCCGTTCCACCCGCTACGTGGCGCCACGCTGCAGGCCTTGAACCGAACTGTAATGCTTAAGCCAAACGCCCTATCCACAGGCCCTAAGTCATCAACCTCATCCCAATCCCTGAACCCTGACCCCTAATCGCTGACCATAATTCCTGAGCCCAAATCCCTCGTATCTGACCTCTAATCCTCAATCCCTGAGCCGAAATCCCAAATCCCAGACCCTAATCCTTGACCCTAATCGTGAGCCCAAATCCCTCATATCTGATCCATAATCCAAGTCCCTAACCCCTAATCCCTGACCGGTAATCCCTGAGCCTTTCCCTAATAACTGACCCATGATCTCCAATCCCTGACCTCTAATCCCTGAGCCTTACCCTAATATCTAACCCACCATGCGTTAATCTGTACTACTTTAATGGCCTAAACATTTCGTTAAACAAAATGTAATGTGTTATTCCTAAATGCATCGATAAAATCGGTTTTTCAGCACATATTAACATCCTCTAGACTCCGTGTTCATAAGTGTATAGCCGACATGCATCTACTACATCCTATTACAAATGAGAACCATCCTTTTCCATCCCACTTCGATATATTTGTTGTCAATTTGAATAGGTGTTTATATATATTCTGTTGTTTAAGTGTTTATATATATTCTGTTGTTTAAGTGTTTATATAAATTCTGGTGTTTAAGTGTTTAAGTGTTCATCATGTGTAGTTGAAAATCGTCATATGTATGCATGTACCATATATGATTAAAACCAATAAAACATTTTATAAAAAAACAAGATGTGTACCATCCTAGGTGTGGACACCCTCCTGCCCGCGCCTTTGTACAGAACCCCTATTGTTGTTGTAGATTGATTTGCGAGAAGTCACTCCACCTACCCAAAGCGGACTACTATTTCCTTCCCCGTGTTTGTAAAATCCTGTATGCGCCCTTGCAATGAAAATAACCAACTGCTAAGGGGGCCGCTCCGATAGCTCATTGGGTTAGAGCGCTGGGATTCAGCAGTGTGCCCATCTGAAAGCCTAACGTGCATCGGTGGTTCGAGCCCCGCAGTGGTCATGTCTGTGTGGTCGCAGGATATAGATCCCATGTCCTTTTTCGCAAAAATTAGGGCGTTACCCTCATGGACATAGCTCCACTCTCCCTTCCTTCCCCCATTGACGCGATGTGACGAAAAGCGGTTAAAGCGTCCTGAGTATACAACGAACCAAATGTTAAGCTACGTGCAGTTGCCTGTCCAAGCTCAATTTAGCTATTCCTGTACACAGAAGCGGCATGAATAAAGCACCATCGTTTCATTTCTTCGCTTGTCCACGTTCATTTTTACAGGTTTGAGTCAGGCGGCGAAGACTTGAGTCACAAGCCCTGCCACTGACAGACTGTAAGCCCAAGTCCAAAGGTGAGTCACAAGCCCTGCCACAGACAGCCTGTCAGCCCTAATCCAAAGGTGAGTCACAAGCCCTGCCACTAACAGACTGTAAGCCTTAGTCCAAAGGTGAGTCACAAGCCCTGCCACTGACAGGCTGCATGCCCAGGTCCAAAGGTGAGTCACAAGCCCTGCCACTGACAGGATGCATGCGCAGGTCCAAAGGTGAGTCACAAGCCTTGCCACTGACAGACTGTAAGCCCAAGTCCAAAGGTGAGTCACAAACCCTGCCGCTGACAGGCTGCATGCCCAGGTCCAAAGGTGAGTCACAAGCCCTGCCACTAACATACTGTAAGCCCTAGTCCAAAGGTGAGTCACAAGCCCTGCCACTGACAGGCTGCATGCCCAGGTCCAAAGGTGAGTCACAAGCCCTGCCACTGACAGGCTGCATGCCCAGGTCCAAAGGTGAGTCACAAGCCTTGCCACTGACAGACTGTAAGCCCTAGTCCAAACATGAGTCACAAGCCCTGCCACTGACAATTGTGCAATTTGATACTTCATTGTTTCATTGTTTCACAAGTCGATCGCACCACTAGAACTCAACACCTCAAAGAAGGATTAAGTTGCCATATATTGCTGAAGAGGTTTAGTTTATTCTGTCTATGCAATCAAAGAAACAACTTGTGGTCGGAGGTGATCAACAAATAAGTATAACTAGCATGCGACTAGTTTTTTTATGCACTTCTTGACACGATATGCTTTTCCTCGATTCATTTATTGCAATGCGGTGACAGATTTGATAGAAGTTTTAATCTGTCGTTATCTTTCTGCAGATTCTGACCTCTCTGACTGGGGGCAAGAACAATTATGCCATTGAGCGCCAAACAAACTGATAACACTTCATCTGATTACAAATGAAGTCGGTTTCCAATCGTAGCATGCAAGTTGTCAAGTCGTCCGGAAGTTTAAGTAACAGTATATATCTTACCGCATATTGTATTTGCAACATTTACATCATAAATCACTCTCGTGCCTGATATTTTCCATGTTATGTACCTGAACTTTGGTAATAAATGAGCAGAATCTTTGCCGATGTTGCCTTGGTTACGATACAATGATTTGGCCTGGGGTTGAGTTGAAATATTCCCTTTGGGTGGTTACCTGTCTGTTCCGTGCTCCCGGAGATAGTATCACCAAAATTTCGTAGCATTCTGGGATTTTATACAGGAACAACCGTTGGAGCTTTTTCCTGGGTAAAACCCTTGAGACACTTGCCCGGGTAATAAACTACCTCGTCCCTCAGACCCATCAAGCTAGCGGTAAAAATCAAATCAAGTTTCTGATGTCGTTAACCTATTTTGTTAAATTTCCTCTCCGACACGACTGCCGCTAATTCATTGTGGGTGGCATAACAGTGAAACTCGCAATGGCGTTCTAGACAGCATACACCTTTCTAGTATGTAAAATGTGCTCAGATATTCTTTTCATAAACTCCATGCCATGTATGCCTATTTGCCTATGCAAATTCTTCTTGCATAACATTAAACATCGAATAATGTTAACACTTACCCTTACGTCAATCGCGAATTTCAAGTGACGTCATTGTCGGCTTTGTCTCCACAGTTACCACGTGAAGGGACTCGACAACATGGCGGCCACCAATATATTACCTAATGGGATTTGCGACAGATATTCACCGCGGAACAACCGCTTTCAAGTTTATCAAGACCATCTCCTTGACGAAAGACCCTTTTAGTTGATTATAGAAAAACGCAGTTCTTAATCTGTGTGCTAGCGTGCATAGCTACAGACCTTATACATTATGACTTCAAAGCCATTTGTACGCGAAATATTATCTATCTATATATCTATGACACAATAGCGTCATTTTTTGCATTAAATGTGTGTGCTTCTAAACCTTCTTAATTTGCAAGTAAAATTTTTAATTTGCCACTAAAATTTCTGATAATGCTTTCCCGTGTGCGAAATGACGCAATTAGCTTTACGCTGACGCATCTTAATGATGTAGTACAGGAAACAACAGCCTTCTTACACAGTGGCTACTTCACGGGGATATGGCACAAAATGTCCTCTCTCGTAATTGTATTTGTGCTATTTATAGAATTGTAGTATTTATATATATATATGACATTATTTAAATATAGTTGGACTATTAAAACGTAATTACACGTTTTTCTGTTACTTTTATTTTCACCATTGCCGAAATAGGCTTAAACCTGCCGCCTTCCTCACCCCTAAGTACTGGGTTTTCAGTATGCTGCCGTCCATTGCTCCTCGTCACGCGACAGACTTGATTGTGCCTAGCACGATCACACCTCCTCCCGCGCACAAAGCCACCGTTCTATATATATTAACAGATACAGTCCATGGTTACCCCAAATGATATTAAATTCTACCATAATTGGTCCCATGTTTGCATAAGTATACAATTGGGGAACATTTGCAACCAACCTATGATTCATCAGATTTGTTTATCATCATTTGATCACGTGACCTATCGATATTGATACATATCTATGTAGCCTACTTCTACTCACATGAAATATCAGACTCGGTCTCTGTCCAGTATGTGTATATAATTTTTTTATATATATATTTGTACCCTACTTGTACTCGAGTATTATCAGAAGTATTTATATTATGATCTCATTGACAGCATGTCAATACACTTGAGTATTTTTCACAGTAACGGAACCGCTTGATGTTCCGGTCAAACATATACATATATAAGGGGATTGTGGAAGTGAAAGGTGGGGGGCGGAGTCTTTACCCCTATTGATTTGCGAGAAGTCACTCCACCTACCCAAAGCGGACCCCCATCCCCTCCTCCGTGTTTGTTAAATCCTGCATACCAAATGTTAAAAGGGGCCGCCTCGACAGCTCACTGGGTTAGAGCTCTGGCATTCCGCGCTCTGGCCATCTGAAAGCCTAACGTGCATCGGTGGTTTCGAGCCCCTCTGTTGTCATATCTGTGTGGCCGCAGGATAAAGATCCCATGTCTTTCTTCGTAAAAAGTAGGGGGTTACCCTCGGGGACATGGTGCCACTGTCACATTGACGCGATGTGACCAAAAGCGGTTATAGCGTCCTGAGTATACAACGAACCAAATGTTAAGCTACGTGCCGTTGTCTGTCCAAGCTCAATTTAGCTGTTCCTGTACACAGAAGCGGCATGAATAAAGCACCATTGTTTTATTTCTTCGCTTGTCCACGCTCATTTCTACAGGTTTGAGTCAGGCGGCGAAGATTGGGATCGGCGTCGGTGTCTCTCTAGGAGTCATTGCCATAGTACTGGCCATCGTCCTGCCACTGACGGTTTGCAAGCCCTAGCCCAAAGGTGAGTCACAAGCCCTGCAACTGACAGACTGCCAACCCAAGTCCAAATGTGAGTCAGCAGCCCTGCCACTGCCAGACTGTATCCCAAGTCCAAAGGTGAGTTACAAACCCTGCCACTGACAGACTGCAAGCCCTAGTCCAAAGGTGAGTTTCAAACCCTGCCACTGACAGACTGCAAGCCCTAGTCCAAAGGTGAGTCGCAAGCCCTGCCACTGACAGACTGTATCCCAAGTCCAAAGGTGAGTTACAAGCCCTGCCAAGGGCAGACTGTATCTCAAGTCCAAAGGTGAGTCACAAGCTCTGCCACTGACAGACTGCAAGCCCTAGTCCAAAGGTGAGTCACAAGCCCTGCGACTGACGGACTGCTAGCTCTAGTCCAAAGGTAAGTCGCAGGCCCTGCCATTGACAGACTGTAAGCCCTAGTCCAAAGGTGAGTCACAAGCCCTGCCACTGACAGACTGCAAGCCCTAGTCCAACGGTGAGTCACAAGCCCTGCCATTGACGGAGTGCCAGCTCTAGTCCAAAGGTAAGTCGCAGGCCCTGCCATTGACAGACTGTAAGCCCTAGTCCAAAGGTGAGTCACAAGCCCTGCCACTGACATACTGCAATCCCTAATCCAAAGGTGAGTCACAAGCCCCGCCACTGACAGACTGTATCCCAAGTCCAAAGGGTGAGTCACAAGCCCTGCCACTGACAGACTGTAAGCCGAAGCCGAAAAGTGAGTCACAGCCCTTACCACTGACAATTGTACAATTTGATACTTCATTGTTTCATAAGTCGACCGCACCACAAAAACACAACACCTCAAGGAAGGACTCAGTTCGTCACATATTGCAGAAGAGGCTTAGTTCAGACTGCCTATGCAATCAGAGAAACAACCTGTGCGCAGAGGTGAACAACCAGTACGCATAAATAGCATGCGACTAGTTTTTAGGCACTTCTTCACACAATATGCCTTTCCGCGCTTCATTTATTGCAATGCGGTGACAGATTTGATAAAAGTGTTAATCTGTCGTTATCTTTCTGCAGATTCTGACCACTCTGACACTGGTGGCAAGAACAATTATGACATTGAGCCTCAAACAAACTGATAACACTTCATCTGATTACAAATGAAGTCGGTTCCAAGTCGTAGCATGCAAGTTGTCGTCAAGTCGTCCGGAAGTAAAAGTAATATCTTACCGCATGTTATAATCGCCACATTTACACCATAAATCATGCTCCTGCTTGATCTGTTCTCTGCTATGTACCTGAGATTTGACAATAAATGGGCAGAATCGTTGCCGATGTTGCCTTGGTTACGATACAATGATTTGGCCTGGAGTTGAATGAACTACTCAAATCTTTCCTATGATTACCTATCTTTCCGATTCTCCCGGATACAGTTTCACCAAAGTAGTGCAACATTCTGAGATATAATCTTGGAATAACCGTTGGAGCTTTTTCTTTGGTAACCCACTAAGAGACACTTGCCCAGGAGTCTAAAGGGTAATCAACTGCCTCCTCCCTCAGACCCACCAAGCTAATGGTAAGAATACTTTTCTTCTAAAAATCAAATCAAGTTTCTAATTTCGTTACTTTATTTTGTTATATTTCCCTTCAGACATGACTTCCTCCAATGCATTGTGGGTGACATAACAGTGAAACTCGCAATGGCTTTCTAGACAGCATACACCTTTCTACTATGTAAAATTTGCCCAGATAGAGTTACCATAAACCTCGAATATTACCATTTATGCCTATTTGCCTATGCAAATTCCTCTTGTATAACATTAAACATCGCATAATGTTGATACGTATCCCTTACGTCAATCGTGAATTTCGAGTGACGTCATTGTCGGCTTTGTCTCCACAGTTACCACGTGAAGGCACTCGACAACATGACGCCCACCAATATATTACCCAATAGGATTTGCGATAGATATTTACCGCGGAACAACCGCTTCCCGGTTTATCAAGGCATGTCCGCGACTTCGCAAGAGCATATCATTGACGAAAGCACCTTTTAGTTAATAATAGCAAAACGCAGTTGTTAATCTGTGTGCGAGCGTGCACAACTACAGGTCTTATACATTATGACTTCCAAGCCATTTGTGCGCGAAATATTATCTATATATATCTACCATGCAGAGGTGTAATTTGGCATTGAATTGTGTGTTAGTAAAACTTCGTAATTATCTGAAATTCTTAATTTGCCACTGAAATTTCTGATAATGCTTTCCCGTGTGCGAAATGACGCAATTAGCTTTACGCTGACGCATTCTAATGATGTAGTACAGGAAACAACAGCCTTCTTACACAGTGGCTACTTCACGGGGATATGGCACAAAATGTCCTCTCTCATAATTGTATTTGTGCTATTTATAGCAGTGTAGTATGTATATATCTATCTAGCCTACTTCTTCTCGCATGAAATATCAGATTAGGTCTCTGTCCACTATGTGTACATAATTTTTTTATATATATTTGTACCCTACTTGTACTCGAGTATTATCAGAAATATTTCTATTCTGATCTCATTTACAGCATGTAAGTACTCTGGAGTATTTTTCACAGTAACGGAACCGCTTTCCAAAGTGACGTACGTGTACTGTTTGAATATATTTGGATAGTACTTGTGGCACTTTTCACAAGTAACACTACTTGTATTTTAGTACTTTCTGGAATCATTTATACTTTAGTACTTTCCGAATCACCTGTGATTGTGTTACCTCGATTCTATTCTCGATGTAAATGATCGACGCAACAAATCGTATGAACGTTTGATGTTCCAGACAAGCATATACATATGCATACCTTGAGGGTTAATATATGTGCATACACAATTTGGTTTATATTATGCTTATGTTTGGCCTATTGCAATGATCGCAATTGCGTGGTTAGGCAGTTGTGCCAGCAAATCTACGCTGTACTCATTTTTAAGTTTCGAATGTATTTATTTATTGTATTTGTGAAAACATGTATTATATTACTTACACAAATAATTAGCAAACCACGGCGACGACGATGTTTGTGTTGATGGAGCGAACAGCTTTGCGGAACTGAAACTGCCGAACTTACTCCCTTTTGGAAAATTCACACTTTCAAGAAAACTGTTGTTTCGGTTCTTCTGTCAGGCAGTTCGGAAAACCGGTTTCGGTTTCATGTACACCGACCCTTACACATTGATCCACGTTCGTTTTTCCTTGGCTCATCTGCGTAGCGGGGAAAATTGTACAAACTGTGATAAAAGAAGCTTTCTGCCAATAAATGATATCATTTCACTTTCACGAGTTTTGGGCTGGCTCTTCGTCTCGTAACCTCGGAATCGCACGAAACACGATATATCAGACGCCTTGTAGAAGCATAGGGGCCTGGAATGGGGTGGGGGTCCAGTGTCCAGTGTCGATTTTTCAAAATTCTCAGTGTCGAATGTCGATTTTTCACGACGTTCCCTGTCCCTTTTTGGTTAAGTTCAGTGTCATTGTTTTCAAAAATCTGTGTCGATGTCGCTTTTTTAGTTCCTCAGTGTCGGCATTTAAATTTTGTTTAAATATATTTTTGAAATATGCCTGTTGTCGCGAGTCGCCATTTACCCTTCCAGACTCCTCAGCATTGACAACGAACGGCCGTCGGGTGTAGGTTTTTATGACGAGCGGGACGGTTTAGTCGACCGTTAACAACCTGAGTTTGCGTTTTGCATGTATAGTGTAAACTAACCCTCTATTGACTACAGCTTGTCGCTCCCCCCACCCCCCCCCCCACCAATTCCCCATTTACCCACACAAAAGGTCTACTTGGGGCGTATGCGTCTCATAGTAACGCCTTATGGATATCTAATACCCCCGCCCCCTCCTCACCCATACATCTCTACCGTCACCTAACGAGCCACCATATCCCCCCCTCCCCGTCACCCGTACATCGCTACCGTCACCTAACGAGCCACCATACCCCCCCTGTCACCCGTACATCGCTATCGTCACCTAACGAGCCACCATACCCCCCCCCCGTCACCCGTACATCGCTACCGTCACCTAACGAGCCACCATACCGCCCCCCCCCCCGCCTGTCACCCGTACATCTCTACCGTCACCTAACGAGCCACCATACCCCTCCCCTGTCACCCGTACATCTCTACCGTCACCTAACGAGCCACAATACCCCACCCCCCTGTCACCCGTACATCTCTACCGTCACCTAACGAGCCACCATACCCCCCCCCCCCTGTCACCCGTACATCTCTACCGCCACCTAACGAGCCACCATACCCCCCCACCCCTGTCACCCGTACATCTCTACCGCCACCTAACGAGCCACCATACCCCCCCCCGCCTGTCACCCGTACATCTCTACCGTCACCTAAGGAGCCACCATACCCCCCCCCTGTCACCCGTACATCGCTACCGTCACCTAACGAGCCACCATAATCCCCCCCCAGTCGCCCGTACATCTCTACCGTCACCTAACGAGCCACCATACCCCACCCCCCTGTCACCCGTACATCTCTACCGTCACCTAACGAGCCACCATACCCCCCTGTCACCCGTACATCTCTACCGTCACCTAACGAGCCACCATAACCCCCCCTGTCACCCGTACATTTCTATCGCCACCTAACGAGCCACCATACCCCCCTGTCACCCGTACATCTCTACCGTCACCTAACGAGCCACCATACCCCCCCCCTGTCACCCGTACATCTCTACAGTCACCTAACGAGCCACCATACCTCCCTGTCACCCGTACATCTCTACCGTCACCTAACGAGCCACCATACCCCCCTGTCACCCGTACATCTCTACCGTCACCTAACGAGCCACCATACCCCCCCCTGTCACCCGTACATCGCTACCGTCACCTAACGAGCCACCATACCCCCCCCCCGTCACCCGTACATCTCTACCGCCACCTAACGAGCCACCATACCCCCCTGTCACCCGTACATCTCTACCGTCACCTAACGAGCCACCATACCCCCCCCCTGTCACCCGTACATCTCTACCGCCACCTAACGAGCCACCATACCCCCCCCCCCTGTCACCCGTACATCTCTACCGCCACCTAACGAGCCACCATACCCCCCCCCCCTGTCACCCGTACATCTCTACCGCCACCTAACGAGCCACCATACCCCCCCCTGTCACCCGTACATCTCTACCGCCACCTAACGAGCCACCATACCCCCCCCCTGTCACCCGTACATCTCTACCGTCACCTAACGAGCCACCATACCCCCCCCCTGTCACCCGTACATCTCTACCGCCACCTAACGAGCCACCATACCCCCCCCTGTCACCCGTACATCTCTACCGCCACCTAACGAGCCACCATACCCCCCCCCTGTCACCCGTACATCTCTACCGCCACCTAACGAGCCACCATACCCCCCCCCCTGTCACCCGTACATCTCTACCGGCACCTAACGAGCCACCATACCCCCCACCCTGTCACCCGTACATCTCTACCGCCACCTAACGAGCCACCATACCCCCCCCCTCCTGTCACCCGTACATCTCTACCGTCACCTAACGAGCCACCATACCCCCCTGTCACCCGTACATCTCTACCGTCACCTAACGAGCCACCATACCCCCCCCCTTGTCACCCGTACATCTCTACCGCCACCTAACGAGCCACCATACCCCCCCCCCTGTCACCCGTACATCTCTACCGGCACCTAACGAACCACCATACCCGCCCCCCCCGTCACCCGTACATCTCTACCGTCACCTAACGAGCCACCATACCCCCCCCCCTGTCGCCCGTACATCTCTACCGCCACCTAACGAGCCACCATACCCCCCCCCTGTCACCTGTACATCTCTACCGCCACCTAACGAGCCACCATACCCCCCCCCCCTCTTGTCACCCGTACATCTCTACCGTCACCTAACGAGCCACCATACCCCCCTGTCACCCGTACATCTCTACCGTCACCTAACGAGCCACCATACCCCCCCCCGTCACCCGTACATCTCTACCGTCACCTAACGAGCCACCATACCCCCCCCCCCCACTGTCACCCGTACATCTCTACCGTCACCTAACGAGCCACGTAATTCAAGATTGTTGAAGTACGGTCAAATCAGATAACATGTCACGCCCACTAATAGTCTCGAGACCGCTGAGATAAAGGCTTGACATATAACAAGCTCTCCATAGCATGACAAATATAATGGTCCAGGGAGTGACGGATTATATCATGTGATCATGTGAATTCACGTTATTTTGTCAGACAAAAACATCCTGTACTAGTCTAAGATAGCGTTTTGTGTGCTCTGGTTAACATGTCATTAAGCATAGAACAAAGGAGAATTTTGAAGAAAAAAATCACATATCAACGGAATTCACACCTCCACAGACGTCACTTTCCTCGCTCCCAGAATTTGAGTTGGTGTAGGTGCAAAAATAACTGGAAAAAGTAGCCCTTCTGTTTTTTGGGGCGCTGTATGTAAGCGAGGAATCATAGAAGAATGTACATGAACTGAAGTTGTTTTGGCGTGGCACCTAATGTCTTAATAGAGGTTTTAGAGAGGAGTAAGCTATACGGCACAGCGTACATTGTGTGAAACACGGAAACAATCTATTAAGGTCAGAAAGCTTTCTGAAAATATCGAACTGTTTGTACACATTAACAGTCCACTGTCTCTAACTAATGTAATCTTTGGCGTACCTTTGTTAGAACCGGCAGAGCAATATAAACCTCACCATATCACTAAGGAAATGGTTTTATATTGTTTAATGTTTGACAATTGTAATAGTATTATGTCCACCCGCCCCACCCGTGTTAGGGCGAAATTTATATAATTCATACTATTTAACATATAAAAAGCAAAACCGGCCCCCCTATCCAGCATATCTAGATCCGACCCTGAAACCGGCCCCCCCTATCCAGATTTTCTGGATCCGCCCCTGTCCCCAACGTTTTTTTGTTAATACCCTAAAAGGTCATCTAGCCAGCGAGCACATGGCAGACGTTCTTTATAGTAACAATTGACGGGAATGGCAAACCTATAATGAACGAATTTCCTCTCGACCGCCATAACAACCTGAGGCGGACGACAGTCCCTGATTCCATAGTTTGTTTTGCTTCTCTTTAAAGTTGCATGTGGAGTTGTTTCGCTGTATTTGAATGCCAAATTTGCGTAAAAGAACACAAACCTAATGCCTTAAGGTTCATAACAGACAATAAACACCTACCATATCGCTCACCAATTATCTGCCAATGAGCAAAGCATTACAAATTCATGAATTGTCCGCCACAAAAATGAAAACTTGTGCTGATTTGAAACGTCATAAACGTGTGTATACAAGTCGTTTACCGGTGCCACCGACAGGGGCGCCCAAGCGCTAAATTATATGAGACAATAGAAGCGTCCGGGGCGCCACTTTTTCTTTGGCGGTGACTGTTGACACTGCTGGTGGTCAAAGGTAACATTTACTGTTTATGTTTATTTTGGTACAGCCGTTGCAACGGTCAGCTCCACATGTAACTTTAACCTTTTAATCCGTAGACTTACAGTAAGAATGTGTGTGTGTGCCATTGATGTAGCCTACCTCCAGATGGGAGAGGGGCGTCGAATCAGGTTTGGGATGTTAGAGGGTGGGAGGCGGTGGAAGGGGAGGGGGCGTTGAAGCAGGCTTGGGGTGTTAGAGGGTGGGAGGCGGTGTTAAGGGGGGGGGCGTCCAATCAGTTTTGGGGTGTTAGAAGGTGGGAGGCGGTGGGAGGGGACAGGGGCGTTGAAGCAAGTTTGGGGTGTTAGAGGGTGGGAGGCGGTGGGAGGGGACAGGGGCGTTGAAGCAGGTTTGGGGTGTTAGAGGGTGGGAGGCGGTGGGAGGGGACAGGGGCGTTGAAGCAAGTTTGGGGTGTTAGAAGGTGGGAGGCGGTGGGAGGGGACAGGGGCGTTGAAGCAGGTTTGGGGTGTTAGAGGGTGGGAGGCGGTGGAAGGGGAGAGGGGCGTTGAAGCAGTTTTGGGGTGTTAGAGGGTGGGAGGCGGTGGGAGGGGGGCGTCTAATCAGGTTTGGGGTGTTAGAGGGTGGGAGGCGGTGGAAGCGGAGAGCGGCGTTGAAGCAGGTTTGGGATGTTAGAGGGTGGGAGGCGGTGGGAGGGGGGGGGGCGTCTAATCGGGTCTGGGGTGTCAGAGGGTTGGAGGCGATGAGAGGGGGGCGTCTAATCAGGTTTGGGGTGTTAGAAGCTGGGAGGCGGTGGAAGGGGAGAGGGGCGTTGAAGCAGGTTTGGAGTGTTAGAGGGTGGGAGGCGGTGGAAGGGGGGAGTCTAATCAGGTTTGGGATGTTAGAGAGTGCGAGGCGGTGGGAGGGGGGCATCTAATCAGGTTCGGGATGTTAGAGGGTGGGAGGCGGTGGAAGGGGAGAGAGGCGTTGAAGCAGGTTTGGGGTGTTAGAGGGCGAGAGGCGGTGGGAGTTGGGGGGGGGTGAAGCATGTTTGAAGTGTTACGGGGTGATAGGGGGTGGGAGGGGAGGACGGGCGTCGAACCAGGTTTGGGGTGTTATCAGGTGAGAGGCGGTTGGTGGGAGGGGGGTGGACGGAGGGCGTCGAAGCAGGTTTGGGGTGCTGGGGGATGAGAGGCATCGGGATGGGGGTGTTAGTATGTGTGGGGGAGGGGGGGGGCGGAGACGTGTAGATCCAGGGGCGCTGGATAGTCGGAGTGATGACTCGCCTAAGAGGTGAGGGCTAGGGCAAGGTTGCAGCACGACGAACCGGAGGGGGGGGGTGCTACGCTGAGTACTTAGGGTATTACCCTTATAGGAGACAGAGGTCCAACGGTTGTCGGTCCATGTCTCAATAACCAATGCGGTCCTGTTAGTAGGGGCGGTAAGGAGGCGGGGGTATGGCATAGAGGGTAGAGGACAACGTGGTGACGGTGGGGGGGGGTGGGCGCAAGGCGAGGGGGTGGGGGCACAGAAGAGACGGGGGGAGGGCGCAGTATGCATTAAGCCAAAGAGGAACTCTATACAGTGCTGCCCCCACCCGGATGATGTTTGTTCCTCACATCGCTGCTACTAGATGGCGGAGGAAGATAATTGGTTGTTTTAAGGGGGGGGGGGGGGGTAGGAAGTTGATTTCGCGGCTAAGTCGTAGGGGTTATTCCGCGCTAACATTGAACTTATCAACGATATTGTCCATTGGCTCAACCATAAGCCCCACCCTCCCTACTTCGTTCCGCCACTGTGTGGCTTCTCCAAAATGTCACTTTGTGATGTAATTCGTCGGAACGCCCTTTTACCGCGAATGTTCAAGTTCCCAAGGGGGGGGGGGGTGAGGGTTGAACCCCCCTGACCCCTCCCTAGATACGCCCTTGACTCTGTACAAATATATCATTTGCTGACCAGACTGGCATAGCAGATCCGCCACACCTATAAGGGGGGGGGGGGGGATACCCTCTCTGAATCACGATTCCCCAAGGATTAGGGAGATCAATATCGAATCTCCAAAATGAGGACATTCTAAAGCTGGGCGCGATTGCCAAAAGCTGATAGCGAATCTCCAAGCATTCCTGGACGCCAATCGCGGAGATCGGACCCCCCACCCCTCCTATGCTATGCACACCGCGCAGATCAGCGGGGTGCAGTGAACACGTCCGACTCATTCAGTCACGATGACGTCATACGCCGTGATTGACACGTCCGACTCATGACGTCATGCCACGTGATTGCACTCTGAAACATTCACATCCCTTAACTACCACTAAAACACGGAAAGGAACTTAATAGTAAGCTCATAATCTAGCTCACCAAATGCCAATATTGAACCCATAATCAATGTTACGGACTGTCAATATGGAACCCATAATCCAGCTTATGGACAGCCAATATTGAACCCATAATCTAGCTCACCAAATGCCAATATTGAACCCATAATCCAGCCTATTGGCTACCGATATTGAACCCATAATCCAGCTTAGGGACAACCAATATTGAACCCATAATCCAACTTGTGTACTGCCAATATAGGACCCATAATCCAGCCTATTGGCTACCGATATTGAACCCATAATCCAGCTTAGGGACAGCCAATATTGAACCCATAATCCAACTTGTGTACTGCCAATATAGGACCCATAATCTAGCCTATTGGCTGCCGATATTGAACCCATAATCCAGCTTATGAACAGACAATATTGAAGCCATAATATAGCTTACAGACTGACAATATTGAACCCATAATCCAGCCTATGGACTGACAATATTGAACCCATAATCAAGCTTACGGACTGACAATATTGAACCCATAATCCAGCCTATGGAGTGCCACTATTGAACCCATAATTTAACTGATGCTTTGTCAATACTGAACCCCATAATTAGCTTACATACTGGCAATATTGAACCCATAATCTAGCATACGGACTGACAATATTGAACCCATAATCTAGCTTACAGAGTGACAATATTGAACCCATAATCCAGCTTATGGAGTGCCAATATTGAACCCATAATCTAGCTTACGGACTGACAATATTGAACCCATAATCCAGCTTATGGAGTGCCAAAATTGAACCCATAATATAGCTTACACACTGACCATATGGAACCCATAATCCAGCCTATGGATTGCAATATTGAGCCCATAATCTAGCTTACGGTCTGCCAGTATTGAACCCACACAAGAGCTTACGCACAGCCAATATCGAGTCAATACCACACCTTACGGCTGCCAATGTGTAGCTTCGAACGTGTCATATGCCTCACACGGCGAGCCGTAGGCAGCCAGGGGTAACCTAGTTACCCACTTCGGTCTATGACTACGCGATAACCGGTCTGGGCCTAGTTTGTTTGTGGCGGGTGAGCAGTAGCCGTGGAGTGAATGTGCCGTAACGGTACAGCCGTAGAGTAGAGAGTTATCGAGAAGCAGACACTTAACAGTACACACAATTCACAGGGATTGTCGGCGCAGAACAGGACACAGTTGACAGGGATTGTCTGCCCAGCAAGCAGTGTTTATAGCCTTTAATGTCCTTTGATATCTGGACGTAAGATTGGCAAACAGAGGATGGAGGACAAGAAGAGTCAGGAACAAATATATCGCGATGAGGTAAGCACATATGCTGGTGTCGATTGTGACTTCCTTGTCAATTCTGATCCGATTTAGGCAGAGGACAAAGGGACGTGGTGGGGGCGGGGGTGGGAGGGGTCGCCCATTGACAAGGCAGGTCAGAATTGACGACCACGCACGCCATCACGTTACCCCAAGGGTTGAACGAATCCAGTCCCGTACTTTGTGTGCAGTATGAATGTATGTCATTTTTACGGGGTATAAGCGGCGTGAAAGTGGTGATTCGTGTTAGCTGCAGCGTAGGACTGAAATCTCACTGAGCGCTTCAACGTGCAGCGTACGACTGAGACCTTACTGAGCGCTTCAATGTGCAGCGTACGACTGAGACCTTACTGAGCGCTTCAATGTGTAGCGTACGACTTAAACCTTACTGAACGCTTCAATGTGTAGCGTACGACTTAAACCTTACTGAACGCTTCAATGTGCAGCGTACGACTGAGATGTCACTGACCGCTTCAACGTGCAGCGTACGACTGAAACCTTACTGAACGCTTCAATGTGTAGCGTACGACTTAAACCTTACTGAACGCTTCAATGTGCAGCGTACGACTTAAACCTTACTGAACGCTTCAATGTGTAGCGTACGACCGAGATTTCACTGAGCGCTTCAATGTGTAGCGTACGGTAGAGATGTCACTGAGCGCTTCAATGTGTAGCGTACGACTGAGATGTCACTGAGCGCTTCACTGTGTAGCGTAAGACTGAGACCTTACTGAGAGCTTTAAATTGGAGCTGAATATGAAAATAATATCACAATATGTTTAAAATATATAGATATTTAGGTCCCCCCCCCACCCTACTTTGCATCCCCCACCCCCGCCCCTTCGGTTCCCCCCGCACTCCATGCTCTGCGCATTAAATAAGACCTTTCTTTCCTAAGATTCTTTCCAAAACATCGCATGTAATCGATTTGAACACGCGGGAGTTCCGTGGCCGCGTACCGTGTCCAGTGGACTTTGGCACGTACAGTGTCCGGTGTGGAGTGGCTTGCGACATCTCAACTTACCAGTCAGGGCTGAAAACTGGTAGTCAAGTAAATGATCAGGTAGACACTCGGGTATGTGCTTGGTAGGCGCTCAAGTAGACTCTCAAGTAAGCGTTCCGGTAGACGCTCAGGTAGACACTCAGGTAAGCGTTCTGATAGGCGCTCAGGCAGACACTCAGGTATACTCGAAAGGTCGGTGTTTTACCTTTGAAACAAGTTGGTGACTTAACAATATTGTTGTACTATACACCTCTAATATACCAAGACAATGTTCGTGGTTTAACATGTGTACACTTAAATCGCTCAACAGGACATGATTAACATTTTCGGCAGAAATTGCATTCAGAAGGTTTTCGATCGTTGTCACAATTAATACGTTTCGTACCTACTCATGTTGCTCGTATACATTGATAGAGAACCATTTCAGCATTAAGCGTCGATTCTATGGCCAGATATCCGATACACCCATTGTCATCTTCAATAATATCTATATCCTTGCTTCGACTGTCTTGTATATCTTCTTTGACCTGCACCTATTATTCCCACAGATCTAAATCCGTGTTATCAATTCTGGCCTTGCAATCATTTAAATGATCTTGGCCTGCCGAAAAGCCAGCATATAACTTAGTCTCTTGAATGAACAGTAGATCAAATGCCCCTTTCGCCAGTGCAGTCCAAATGTGTGCCTGTTCATGTTAATGTGACTATCGTAAGGTTCTTAACATTTCGCGGATAAAATGAGGTGAGCCGAGATAAGTCTTCGTCCGATTCCATAGTTTTATGGGCTTTTTACCTACCGTCTCATTGTATTAGAAATCACCCTGGACCCACTTTTACTATCCACTAAAACTGTCTTTAGGTTATCTCACTTCCACGAGGGCTCAGTGGTTTAGAGTGGTCGCGTGAGTTTTCTGGCCACCTGAGAGCCTAACGGCACGTGGATCGATGGTTCGAACCCCGCTGTGTGGTCGCAGGATAAAAGATCCCATGTCCTTCTTTGCAAAGAGTAGGGGGTTACCCCCGGGGACATGGCTCCACTGTCCCTTCCTTCAACCATTGGCTCGATATGACCAACAGTGGTTAAAGCGTCCTGAATATACAACCAGCCAACCAATCCTCTGTATGATTCCTTCTCTGACTGTCGGCGACCACGGTCGGTCGACGTCCTGATCCCGTAGCCGGATCCATACGGCCTCGTCCGTATCCAGTATGGTCCTTCGAGGGCCTGCTGGGTCACGTACATATATGTCAGTGTCTTTGTCGGTCGGTGTCAAGTCGAGCAGCTTACAGAGCTTTCTCTGGCCTGGTCCTTGGTCAGTTGCTTCGAGTCCGAGGGAGGGCCTTCAGTCGGTCCGCCAGGGTCGGCAGCGTCCGGCTTTCTCCTGCCTGCCTTACTACATCCTCAAACTGAAACTAAATGCCAATAAAATCGCTTCTGAACGAACAACTGGACTTCGATCATATGCACGATATTGTACATAACTTGCTAAGTATACATATGTTTTCTTTGTTTAATTTAAATGCATTTACTTCGTTACACGTTAACATACTAGTGCCGTCTGATCTAGTGCTGTGGTAAAATTTAAAGTCACTTATAAGTCATGCAGGACTGGACGAGATAATACGTATTACGTTTGTATGTCTGTACGCTCGCAAGTGACTATAATAAAAGAATATCTATCTATCTATCTATCTATCTATCAAAAGTCCTGCGTTCTACCAACTGAACTAGCCAAACTTTATATCGACTGGGAGTTTAAATGTGCCTCTTTCAGAACTGGTTTGCCCATCATATTGTGCTTCCCCTCTCGTCCGATGTTAATTTGGGTTAAAATAATAGTATTTAAAGTTGCATATCGAGCTCTTTCCCGCCAAGACTAACGCGGTCAAAATAGACACGGATAGACACGTTTGCCATATCACAGCCGAAAAGGCGATGTTTATTAGGTTCCTGAATTTATAGAATGAAACAATCGACTTTTATGCACATTGTGATATATATTTTGCCTTGGTTTGGGCGGGAGTAACTTGAGTTATACTTAAGCCGCCAATGTTGTGAGTCTATCTAGGTCTAAGGTCTATGTTGTGCTTGTTGTGCTTGCAGGCCGAGGTCTATGAGACAGACGCAGCCAAAGAGAGAAAAAAGCGCGCGGCGGCGGAGGAGAAACAAAAACAATATAAGAAAGACATAGCAGTGCTGGAGGACCGCTGCAAGAGGCTTTCTGCAGAAGTAACTTATCCCTTCATTAATTAATGACATCAGTACCGGGTATTAATGGCAATTAGAAACTGATGATGTTTTCTTGTTTTGGTTTTGTTTTGTTTTTTGTAAGGGGGGTGGGGAGGGGAGCAGCAAATTGGCATTTCTCGTGTGCGCATGTCTTGTGGATACACTTGTAAAATGTTCACCAGCAATAATGATAAGGTTTATTGTCCAAAGGTATGCATCACAAGTAAAAAAACACATATTACATAGACAATAGCAGAAGCCGAAGCTTATATGCTAATATAAAATAGAACTCCTCAACTAGATCTATACAGATACAAGAAAAATAAAAGTAAACATAAGTAACATGAAACGGTCACATTAGTAGGCCTTTTACCTCAAGGAATTAGTTTGAAAATCATGTCTCGTGCCGCATATTGGATATGAATATAATGTTTCGACTAGTTTACTACTAAGGACGACATAATTGTTCTTTTTAATGAGTGAAGGGATGAGTTAAATTCTATCTTATTATACCATTTATTAAAGAAAGTAACACCCGAATATCCTATAGATTTGCGAAAATGATCCGTTTTAGCTCTTGGGATGTGTAGTTTTACTCCTCTCGTATTATCACTGTGGATGCTAGCAAGACTACCACTAACTGTTTACACGCGATCGCTTACAGCTGGGGACGCTCAAAGAAGAACATGGGCACACGAAGGAGGAGCTGCAAGAGCACAAGCGAATCCAAGAGGAGGTTAGTTGATATACTGTGGTAGTGAAGTGCAATTACCTGTGTACATAATCCAGATAACTAAATGTATAACTGAATAACCACAACAGTTTGTCGGGCAAGACTTAAAGATCGAGCAGTTCTTTCGCCATAGTAATGTACTTGACGCGACGAGACAAGTGTTATTTAGCGAAATTCAAATATGCAACCGATTGCCACGTAATTGCCGACTAAATCGTAAGACGACAAATCTTCCGCTTTTGCTATGATTTAGCAATCCATTTTGTTTCGCGGCAAATAACGATCCTGGGTTTTCATTGCTATATTGTTACAGTGTTCTATGAACCTGAAGTTTCAATATTATATATTTTCAATATTTTATCATCCTGGAGTTTTAATGTTACGTAATTGCAGTGTCCTATCAGGCTGATCCCAAAATTTTAATGTTATATAGTTATAGTATTCTGTCAGCCTCTAGTATCAATGCTATATCGTTCTATAAGCCCAGAATTTCAATATCTTTATATAGTTATAATGCTCTACCAGCCCAGGATTTCAATGTTTTATAGCTATAGTACGCTACCAGCCCAGCATTTATGTGTTATATAGTTATGAAGTTCTGTGTAGCCCAGGGTTGTAATCATATTATGTGACGCTCTTTTACTTTTCATTGCGCAGGTGGCAAGAGAGCTGCGTCTCACTGAACAACAAATTGAGACGGTGAAGGGTCGAGTTGATGAAAAAATGGCATAAAAGGAGTCCTTCTTTGGCCCCGACTCCGCCGGTGTCCACCATTAGAGGCAATATCATGGTACAGTTATCTCCATTATATGCTGCCAACTGCTCGGACCACCCACCGGTCACAGCTGGAGGTTACATTGTACATAAGAGTAAAAGGTTTTCCACCCTTTAACGGTACCCTTAAGAAAAACGGATAAAAGCCATAGATATTTATTTGTTGTCTCATCTCGAATAGTTGTTTGGCATACGCCTGTGTGTTTTTTTTGGGGGAGGGGGGGGGGTTGTTTGTTTCAGCCAATCACAGACCAGAAAATATTCATCTCGTGTCATCAACATGGTCACTTGGTTTCTTTACCCTTGCCCCATATTTATTTCAGTTTTCACTGTGTTCTGTAAATGTGTAACTGTCAGGCTGCGATCTCTGCGTGTGATACATTCATTGCAATCCGGATGTAAAAATGAAATGTGTACATATATATCGTGTCCCAACTTGCAATTTAATTTGCAATAACTCATCAGGCGTGGAGGAATATACCTTTTAGGCACGTTGAGGGCAGTGGGCGAAAGGGGGGCGAGGTGGAGAGGTGGAAGGGGTACTTTTGTGTTCGCTCCAAGCCGAATTCCGTAAAATGAATGTACATTTTGCAACAAGTTTTAGGAAATAAGTTACACGATTATCATTTCTATATTTCGATCGTAATGGTGTAGAGTGTATAACGTTAAGGATACTGTCTATACTGACATCCAAAGCGACTCTTTTCCCTTGACAAAACTGACAATATATAATGTATAATTGTCCGCAGAATATATGTTGGCAATGCATGACGCCATCTTGGCATTGTGATTAAAATACTAAAATAATATTCAGAATGCCTTGCGCATGCAGCGGAAATATCCTCAATATTATTCATGAAATGTCAAGATAGCCGGACCGCCCACCGCATATTCTGTTGACAAATAAACATTCGATATCGTCATCTTAGTTAAGGCAAAGTCATTTCGTCTGGATACAATTTAGACCAGCTCATTAAAGTTATACATCCTATGCCATTAGCCTGGGCATCATTTATTGATATCCTTAGTAATATTGATATAATGCCAAACATATTTTGCCAGAATTCTTTGTGCCAGTCATGTATTCCCAAGATGGGTTGCAATAACGCGGAACAAGTACCATGAGGTTGAAGTTCAATTTGGTTGTTGCGAACATAGGCAATAATATATCGACAAGGGAACGGCTCTGCAGATCGAAACTGTGCGGGTACCAGGAATTTACGCACGAAGCGTATTGTTTATCCGTGTAAATACTTTCACATATCGTTTCGTGTCTCAAATGTTCGTCTGTGTAATGCAGAGTAATATTTTTGTAGAATTGTGTATGTATGTATATGTCATTTTGCGATGTACGCATTATCTGTTATTTTTTTTTTTTTTGTACCTTGGGCGTCACACGGTGAAGAGCAACATCAGTGGTGGGATCCAAAGATGGGGGGGGGGGGGGGTGTCCCCGGGGTTCGGACCCCCGCCCCTTCCCACCCTCTCCCCTCTCGGCCTCTCCTTTCGAGCGAGGATACCGTTTTTTGTGTATAAGGCCCAGTAAGACAAGTGTTGACATATAATTTTTATGAATTCAGCATGTCTTCGTGTCGGCAATACTCTTTTTTTTAACTGTGACTGTGACATGTCTTCACATTACGTGACGTGACGTGACGTTACGTGACGTGGTGTGACGTTGATGACCAACGATCGGGTTCAGTTATTTTTCTACTCACAGCTACAGTTTTTCGACGTCCCGTTATATATGCTAATACTTATATCCTCCTATATCATCCCCTGGAACATTAATGACGCAAAATGAGGTGATGTTTTCCTGTTTTGTCCTGCTAATTGTGTCCTGTATAGTCCTGTGGTTATGTAAAAATATCCATGCTGTGATAACGAAGCAGAATGTCTAAAACTGGTTGTAACGTGATTAATTAAAGTATCCTGTTCGGGTAAAGTCGAGTAACGTTGGTACAAAGCGGATGGTTCATGGGCCTGGCGATCGGACTAGCCTTTAGTTAGTCGTGTCATTCCCAGCAGTATTACGGCACACGACACGTGTATTTCCGTCCATGAAATGTCCGATTTTCCGGAGTTCCATTTCTGTGAAAATTCTCTCCCTTCCACTTTACATGACTGACCGAATTGCGATTAACCGAAATAAAAAAACATGGTGTTCTATACAAAATGGCTTTGAGTATTTATTTTTATTTCGTTTCCAATAAATAATGTCCGTAGAAAAGGCGGATCTTCTGAATAACCTACCTCCCTGTAAAGCTGCTCATGCAGCCATTTTCACACACAGTATAATTTTCGAAACGTCGTGGACACATTATCTGACTGCGCGAATGCCAACCCTATAAAAATTAGATGCTGTCATTTGAAAAAAAAATCATAACAGGCAATGATGCCAGAATTTTGATGACATAGTGCACAAGAAAACCACACTTTCGCCAACGAGATACATCAGTTCGGCTAACAAGAAGAGAATTAACAACATCCCAGTTAGCAATGTCGACTCTTCTAAACGTCGAAACGATCTATTAATTCGATAGTTGGCAGCGATTCAACATTAAAATCCATTCAGTCCGAAGATCTGAATCCGATATAGGTATAAAATGACAAGCACGTTATGTTAGCAATTACTTAGACCCTAAATCAGTAAATAACTAGTAAATTTCATAAGAAGGTAACAGACCGGAAAATACTGTTTACGCCGATGAATTTTTATTTTCAAAGCATACCCTTACCAGGCCTGCCTCTAAACAGACAGGCCTGGTAAACCATACCCACTACTAGTTTCCCCCTCATTTTCATGGGTTATGAAACGCTGTTGAAGTGGAATTTTATGGACACTTCATTAAAGTTAAGCTATATATATATGTATGTATTCACACCTCTGTTTATGACGCCCCTACTGTTTTCCGCACTGGCTGCACTCACCGGCTTCGGGACTTTTAAATAATGCCACAGACCCTATAGACACCCCCCCCCCCCCCCCCCCCACCCCCCTTCCCCTCGCCGCCCGCAGGAAGTGTCGATTATAGTACAAGCCTGACTGGAGGTGCGCTTCGATGTATTGTTTGGTATCGCATTCTGAATCAACGAAGTGCCACAGTGAGCTAATTTTGCATGCCTCCACTTTATAACGAGGTGATGACTTCATGACCACATCGAAAATGTTCGGTGTTTCTATTGTGTTGGCGCGCACTGGAGTCTGCCAGTTATGAATTACCAGTTATGGTCTGCCATTTATGTAGAGAGCCGAGGCGTATGTCAGTTACTGTCTGTCTGCCACATAGGCCGTGGAGCGAGGGGGGAGGGTGGGGGGGGGGTATATTATGCATGAGGAATAATATTCCACAGCAACGGACGACTGCAAATCTACCACTTCAAACAATTGGGGGGGAAATTAGGGAATGTATATGATGGGAAACTATCTCCCTGGTCACCAGAGATACATTTCCTCTCAATATTGGGCCTTTCTATCTCATTCCATAAGCAACCCTATTCCCCAGCACTGACCGACTCCCAATCTGCCACTGACGCAAATTGGATTCTTTGGGGCCCAGGGCGAAATTGGACAATGTGTATGATGGGAAATTAACTCCCTGGTCACCTGAGATACTTTTCCCCCTAATATTGGGTATTTCTATCCCATTCCATAAGAAACCCTATTCCCCAGCACTGGCCGACTCCCAATCTGCCACTTACGCAAATTGGACTCTTTGGGGCCCAGAGCGAAATTAGACAATGTGTATGATGGGAAACTATCTCCCTGGTCACCAGAGATTCATTTCCTCTCAATATGGCACCTTTCTCGCCCATTCCATAAGCAACTGGCCGACTCCCAATCTGCATATTATCTACATATTTATACTCTGTATGTATATAGACGTCCTCAGTTTCGCAATGCTTCTGTTATAAGTAGCAGTGCCGTGACAGAAGCCCGTGTTGTCGGGGGACAGACACGTTTGCCATATCACAACCGAAACGGCGATGATTATTAGGTTTCTGTATTTATAGAACGAAACAATCGAGTTTTCTGCAAATTGTGATATATATATCGTCCGGGCTTAGATTTGGCGGGAAAAGCTCGACAAGCAGTTTTAAGTAATCGAATAACGATGTTGCACCGTATAGAAGTATGCATTGCTGTATAACACGTGAATATGAAGAAAAAGATGAAAATTTCGTTAGTGATTTCTATGAAGCCCTTATTTCAGGTCGAAGACGGAGTTTAGGTCTGGAACCTGTAACTATTTATGGTGAACCATAAACGTATTTATGCGGTAGAACAATGAAGCGTACCTAGGCTTAATAACAAGCTCTATGGGCAAAAAAAACGTGCTTTTTTGGTTTTTTACTATTGACTACGCTTTTACTCCACATCTGTTCAACATTGTCACAATACAACTTCTGATCAAAGGCGGAAAACAATCCATCAACAAATGTGATAATTGTAGAGCTGACTTGATGTTACAAGAGAAAAGCAGCGAAAGACTACTTGCACTTCGGCTTTGCGCCAATGACCTCTACCTATGTACTTTTGCATTCTTAGAAACTTATTTTTGCGAAAAACGATTCCCTTCCATGTATGCTACTGCCTGACGTATCTAAGGCTTTCGATAAGGTAAATGATATAAAGTTGTTCGACCTGTTCATACGTCAACAGTGAGATTGTCAAGACGGTAAAAAGCGATATACCTTTCAGTCACATTATTGGCCTGAACGTTTCTGGCGACGTCATACGCACGTCAGGCGTCTTATACGACCTGACGCGCTGCACGAATTATGTAATAGGCTATCACGCACTTGGTCCAAAGCCGCGTGTTATACAAAAACGTAATCCCCATGACCACCGACATGTTATGGGCAGACCTTTTACTCACACATACACACCTTCCTGCGGCCCCTGCTTTTATGTCACGCGTAGCGGATGGCCCATAAAGCCACCATGCTTCCCCCATGAAGCAGCCACGGGTACATATAAGGACAATCCAATCCACACACAAATTTGCGATCCTCGAGAATGAGCTTTTCATTTCACCGTCAACTGGGAATGAGGAAAATAATTCTTCGTGAACTGGGAATGAGGTATTAGCCGACCCTCGTGATCAAAGATTTCCATTTAGTGCGAACTGGGGATTATGATATTAAATAACCTGAGCACATGACCCCCCCCTTGCCCCCCCCCCCCTTCCTCCTCCCATGTATGCATGCTTTGCTGTCAGCTGGTCAACTGTCAATAAAGAGGACCCATATTTCTCACCTACTAAGTTCGATTTGCCAAATTTATAAGCAAGGAGCTGCTGAGTAATAGCAACAATTCCCAGCCAGCCAAATCACGGGGAGACCACGTGGCGTCTTCGTTGCCACCGCGTTACTTTGCCACGTGGCTTCGACGTGATTGTGTATGGTAGGTGGAGCGTGGAAATACCACGTGGCCTCGGGGCCGGCGCGATAGCTCAGTGGGCTAGAGCGCTCGCAATGAGTGCTCTGGTCACCTGAGAGCCTAACGGCACGTGGGTCGGTGGTTCGAGCCCTGCTGTGGCCATGTCTGTGTGGTCGCAGGATAAAGATCCAATGTCTTTCTTCCTAAAGAGTAGTGAGTTACTCCTGGAGGCATGGCTCCACTCTCCCTTCCTTCTCCCATTGACGCGATATGACCAAGAGTGGTTAAAGCGTCCTGAATAACAAACCAATCAACCACGTGGCCTCGACGTGATTTGGTAATGTAGCTAAAACGTGGAAATACCACGTGGCCACGACGTGATTTTGTATGGTAGCTGGAACGTGGCTACCACGAGGCGAAATCTCGTGGAAATAGCATGTGGCGACGTAGTGATTTTTTATGGTAGCTGGAACGTGGAAATACCACGTGGCCACGACGCGATTTTGCATGGTAGCTGGAACGTGGCTACCACGTGGCGAAATCTCTTCGAAATAGCATGTTGCCACGACTTGATTTGTTATGGTTGCTGGAACGTGGAAATATCACGTGGCCACGACGTGATTTTGTACGGTAGCTGGAACGCGGTTATCAGGTCTATATACCACTTTCGGCTCCGATAATTTCATTCAATAAGACGTTACTCACTGTAACTCTGTATGTACTAGTTAAAGAACGAACTGGAGTGCATTCGCCAAAATAAATAAGCTTTATTTGGGGAATGCACGACAGCGAGTTCTTTAAGGTACTTGTTATATTGTTGTAACAAGGCATTAGTTCTGCTCATGATTTGCGTGGTTAATTTTCTAGAATTGGACACAAGAAATCGACAGCGTTAGAGAAGCAGCTGTTTGCTTTGAATTAAAAGAACTACCCACAAGGGTCAAGTCGTCCCGTCTAGTTTCCATGAAAACAACTGAAAAACAGTATTAGTGAATCAACGCTTTCACTTTAAAAGGGATCATCCATTTTCGGACATATGTATATATATATGTGGCACCTTTAGTAGGAATGGTATGACCAATGTCATACGGTCCCCCGCTCATAAGCGGCACCGGATATGTTTATGCCATGCCCCCCCCCCCCACTCCCCCGGCCTGGAGCTTATCGGTGACATTTCATTGTCTTGAAATTTGCAAGTTCCGACATAATCAGGCCAGGTAGCTCGGCTCAACTCAGCTCGGCTCGATTAATTACACCATGACACTTGACACCGTGACAGCGGAGTCAATATTAAAAACAACTCTTCGTTATCAAGATAATGCACACTTTTTCCGTTCTTTATTTAAATAAAGATCACTCACGTTAATAAAAAACGGCTAGGTCTGTTTTCCGGGTCATTCGTCCAGACTCTGCGAATAGCTCGTGATTCCGGCAGATCTTCTTCGCAGATCCACCTTAAAAAAATATATGGTTCGTTGCCCGGCCTCTCATATGTCTCAGAAGGACGTGTTTCCTGAGCATGGCATCCGTTCCAGGCTTTGACTTGGACCCTCTACTGGAATCACACAAAGCACATTCGAAACCTTCGTTCGCCAGCTAGGCTCCGCGGCCATTTCTTTCGAATGCGATTGGTGTTTCACCGTTATCTGTAAATAGATACATAACAATTAATTACAGTTGGAAGAAATTAAACATTCCCCACCAATTATCTTTGCTTGTTTCACCCTTGGCCCCAACAGAGTAAGATTTTCGAAAGTGGCAGATGGGGAGTCAGCCATTTCTATGAAAGCATGGCAAGGGTCTACATGTCTAGGTAAGTGTTTTTCATCGCATTGTTCTTTTCACCCAGAGTCCCTGTTGTTTGCGACGAAAATATAAGATTTCGGTCATTAAGGAGACGTTGTTTACATAAATAAATTACTAAATTAAATTAAAAAGATGTTTATTTTTGGCTTTGCTAAACTAATGCGTTTTGGGAGGGAAGTCACATTAAAGGAGAATACGAACGCATGTATAGTTCAATTTTTGTAAGTGGCAGATTGGGAGTCGGACAGTGCTGGGGAATGTATATGGGTATAGGGTTGCTCTTGGAATGGGATAGAAAGGCCCTATATTGAGAGGAAATGTATCTCTGGTGACCAGGGAGACGGTTTCCTACCAAATACTTTGGCTAATTTCGCCCTGGGCCCCAGAGAGTCCAATTTGCGTAAGTGGCAGATTGGGAGTCGGCCAGTGCTGGGAAATAGGTGTGCTTAAGGAATAGGTTTAAAGGCCCCATTTTGAGAGGAAATGCATCTTCAGTGACCAGGGAGATGGTTTCCTACCATATGCATTGCCTAATAGCGCCCTGGGCCCCAAAGAGTCCAATTTGCGTAATAATTAAGTGGCAGATTGGGAGTCGGCCAGTGCTGGGGAATAGGGTTGCTTACGGAATGAGATAGAACGGCCCCATATTGAGAGGAAATGTATCTCTGGCGGGCAGGGGGATGGTTTCCCATCATATACATTGTCTGATTTCCCCCTGGGCCCCAAAGAGTCCAATTTTCGTAAGTGGCAGATTGGGAGTCGGCCAGTGCTGGGGAATATGGTTGCTTTCGGAACGGGATAGAGAGGCTCCATATTGAGAGGAAATGTATCCCTGGTGACCAGGGGGACGGTTTCCTACCAAATACATTGCCTAATTCCCCCCTGGGCTCAAAAGAGTCCAATTTCGGTAAGTGGCAGATTGGGAGTCGGCATCTCTGGTGGCCAGGGAGACGGTTTCCTAACATACGGCTGTTCTGGCAGAACAGCGGTCGATCCTGTCTATAGACCGTCGGTAACCAGGTTGTTTTGTTCTACCACATGCACTTCTCTATTATCGCCCATCGAACAATGAACTAAACCGTCGGCCTTGAGCGAAATAGGGTTACGGTACCCGGCGTGTGTCTCTATGACCAGTCCAGACGTGTCCAGTGCGTTTTTCTTTGAACAAAGTTAATTAACTAATGCAAATTCTCCACATGTTAAACGAATACTTACTTAAAATGCCCCATCATGTCCACCACCACGTAACTCTGTGCGGACAGTGAGAATGAGAGTATCAAACCCGGAAGCACTTGCTAAAACCGTTTCAACGGTTTCAACGGTTTCTAACGTCTCAACGGTTTCAGTAAGTGGCAGATATTGTAACAGGAAGATCACAACTGGCAGACCGGCGCGAGAGATACACACTTGTACAATTTACTCTGCGTGTTGTTGTTGCTTCTTTTGAGACTTCGTGATGTCTGAACCCCGGGTTTAAGCGGCGGGACCGGGGTTGGTGGGCTATCAATGAAACGCGGAAGTCTGCGGAAGTCTGAGGAAGTCTCAGAAAAGGGTTTCTGTGGCAAAGACGGTGGCAGGTACACATATATAATTGATGTGAGCTGAAAGAATTAAAATCATATCAAGCTCTTTCCCGCTAAAACTAAAGAGGTCAAAATGCAAATAAGAATCCGTCCTTGAATCATTCAAGATTTCTGTCGTTTATATTCCACGCATGCCAGACTGCCAAATGGAGTATCTTAGCCTTGACCGTGATATCCATTCACCTCAAGTTTTCATTTTAGTGGTAAACGTCATCAGTTTGTGTGCTTCGCGATGATTTTTATGATTGGCAGTGCCGCGACAGAGTTCTATGGTGTCCAGGGATACACACATTTGCTACATCACAGCCGGAACGGCAATGTTTATCAGGTTTCTGAATTTATAGCATGAAACAATCAAGTTTTCTGCAAAGTTTGATATAAGTTTCGCTTGGACTTAGTTTTGGCGGGAAAGAGCTCGATATGCAACTTTAAGTTACTTGTTTGAAAGCCGTAAACGAAAATCCAACTTATTTAGTATCCATTTGACCGAGATATATCCACGGATGATGGGTGGAACATCGTAGCTTAGTTAATGCAGTTCAGGTGTTTCGCGACGCGTACAGGCGATAAATATAGCTCTGGTTCCAGCAAAGATTTATAAGTACAATACGAAGATACCTTTGACGTGCCCGTTAACATGGCGTTCCATTCTTGTGTAACATGTGTTAATGCGTCAAGCACCGCCCATACAGTGGTTGTCAGGTGCCGTTTTCCATAGCGAGGCGTGCCGAATCGTACATAAACGGGTTGCCACAACTGACACGTTGTCTCTTCACTGCCAATGTCTTTTTACAAGGTAAATATTTAGATAACTAGTGTAATTATAATCAAAGTTTATAGAGACAAGTGTGTAGCTTGTACCACGTATTTCACAAGGTATATTATTGTCAATTATATGAGTTATTTGGGATTTACTACACTTGTTAGCTGCCGGCATTGCCGAGTTGGTGGTGACTTCAATGGCCATGTGTTGTTGAGCGGTATTAGTTTAAATTTAGAATGTCACGGTTTATGGTCAATATAATCATACTTGGGCATTATTATATTACTCACTTATAAGTCGTTAGGTGTAGTTAACGCAGTATTTTGTATTGTTTTAAAACTTACTCAGGTCAAAACCTGCACGTCACTGAGGCCATGAGCCTGTAGATGGGCACCCCATCTGTGGTGTAGATAGCTCTATCGCCGCTACCGTGAGCTTGTAGATGAGCACCCTACCTGGGGGTGAGTGTTCCTCCTATTTTCAGTGATTGTTTTATTGGCTGATATCCTTATCTCAATATGATTGCTTTATATTATACTGTAATAGCTTATACTATGTCTTTACCATTTAAATAGTTCAATGACTAACGTCATACCTCTGTGAGGCAGACCTTAAAATACTGGTAATGACTGTGATGAGCGTGTCATGTATTAGAGCCATTTGCTCCCCATGCAGCCACAGCCATATTGTTCATTGTGTTGCTTTCTTTTCTTGTCTACAGGGCTTTTGGTTGTTTAGGTTGTTTAACTAGATTCAGCAGCAGTCGTCTTTATTCCTGTCACATTTGAATAGTAATGTCGGCTACCCTTTGCTTAAATTCGAAAACAAATAATTCTGGGTTTCCTACTCCTTGGCATACCCAAGCATGTCCAAATCCATATTTAAATAATAATTCCTTGATAAGATACGCCCAAGTTTCTTTCCCATTTTTACAAACCCGAATCAGGCGGTAGTAGCAACTATGATTATATCGATGTTCATCAGTCTGAACCAATCGAAGCCGAAACTTGATACATCTTGTCATGTAGAGAACACTTAATGGTTTTTGCCCACATTCACCTAAAACTGCACAATGCGGTGCGTTCTTCGGAACATTTAACACAATCTTTAACACTTTGCCTGAAATTGTTCAATTCTGATTGTGATTTTAAAGGGCGGATTCATTTTAGTGTTGATGACATTAGTAATCCTAAATATTTATAATATGGCACAGTTTCAATCAGTTGTCCATTGATAAACCATTTCTAATTTTTTCGTAAGTGACCGCTTCCGCGGAAAACAGCAACTTTTGTTTTCGAGAGATTTATATGCAGAGAGTAGTGTATCACCTATTTATAAGTACTGACTTGCCCTTTTGATCTACATCCTGTAAACTGAAACGTTGGTTTGCCATTTTGCAGGTGACTAATGTGTACCGCACCCTTAAGTGGGAATCGGTACTTAGATTTGTGTGGCTGTATAGTGAAGTTCAGTCAGGGCAAGCGGCTTCTCCCGAGGTGACTAAACCAACTGACTGCCTTGCCTGCCCTGAGGTCAGTTAATCTCACTTTTCCACATCATGCCTATCCACAAGCATTGAGCTCACTCTCGAAGCCATATGCAGCGAAAAACCAAATCATCCATTTGCCATATGTTAGCTTCAGCTTTTAGAGTTACCTAGGGATTTGTAACTCTAAGTACAAGACGTTGTTACAAGTACTCATTCAACAATGGAAGGTCAGAAAGCACTAACAAGTGGTCGCATAAGTATACAGATATTTGTACCATTAAAGTTTCTTTGTGTCTTATGTATATCTTTTTCGTGTGACATACAAGTGATGTTTTCGAGCTACTTTTTGATAATATGAATATATTCCAGGTTGGCAGTACTAGAGGTCCTATCTTCAGCATGGATGGCAATTTTCAGCTGGTTAGGAGAAAAGCATCGGGTCTGTCATCAGGGGATGAACATCATGGAGTGAAATTCTTCTTGCCTCAGCCAGAGGTTGACGATTTCGTCTCGACCTACAATACCTCCCAACCATCGAAGGTAAAGCTATGTAATTTAAGCCAAGAGGCAAGTTGGTTGTTGGAGCTTTACCCTTCGATCACACAGATATGATCCCACGGGCCTAAATGCAGCAACTACGAGAACAGATGATTGACTACACCTATCTCGTCATCATCAGCAAGAAATATTCCAGTAATTATGAATTTACATCCACTTCAACAGATATAACGTGTTTTCATAATGATTTTTTTACGCACTTGTGTTAAGGAAGTGCTATTGAACAACCCCACTAAAGGAACGTTTGCGTTATCTGCTCTGGGAAAAAGATAATGATAATTATGCCGGGTTGCAGTCTAAGGATCACTTGGGGTTTTCTGTGCAGAATCACATTGTCATTGCGGATGGACCAGTGTAACGCTGTGCATTGTTTAATAATGAAAACGTCACCCCCTATAAGCCTTCACATTTTCGTGGGAACTTTTCACCTCATTCTGTTAAATGTTTTAATATTAATGTATGAGGTTCCTAAACATCTCAAAGTGATAATGTCAATTTCCACTTCAGGAGGCCAGGCTTTGGCGGAGAGAATCAACGCACGGGTACTTGCTTCAAGCAAGAAAATCATGAAGGTGCTGATGGAATACAATGGGCTTCCTGGCCACGGCGATCAAGGACCCTCGCTGAGTCCAGTGAGACAGGACGTCATCAAGCTCGACTCGCCAGTATGGCTCAGTCTGGATATGCCGCAGCCTGGTGCTGATCACGTCCCGCTGGTTGTTCGTCCAAAGGCAATCGACACCTTGCTTTATTATATCTATTGATGTATGCAGGTTTGCTCTTATGACCATCCGTATGTTATGACCACTCTCCTGCTTAGTCCGGAGGTGATCAGGCTTAGTGTCTGTAAAACTCGGCTGTGTCGACCTGGCTTCTACGGAAACTAATGACAGGGCGCCCCATGTTCCGTTTCCCAATTGAGTCGCCTATATATGATATAAATACGCATAGCTTATTGTCCCTTCAATTTAGATAATCGTGCTCTACTGTATATATATTCTTCAAATCAAGAGTTAAAATGGATGCTTAATATCCGGTGCCGTTGACATATCATGCTAATTTGGTTGCAAGTGGCACTCTATTAAGCAACTCTTTTCCACGCTACAGTTTTGAAGGATGTGTGTATAGGTATTGGCAGTAAAATAACAGGGCTTTTTACAGTTTCGGCTTAAGTATATGTAACACAGTTGTACTATGTCAACTTGTACTGAAATATGAGAAATATGAAAGAAATATGTAATTCGCCGATTGTAGCGTCCGTGTGTTATGGGGTTTATTGTGTTGGGACCTGGGCACGTGCCATACTTAAAAGGAACCTTATCTCTGATGTTGAATGCTTTCTCGTGCACCAATCTGTTGATGCTACGACTGAATTTTGTAATTTGGCCTTGTGACCTTGAAATGTAAATAAAACATACCGTACCACTGCATACCATCTGGTGTTTTAAATAAACATGTCTACACTCAAACTGAACAGAATACATATCATTGCTCTATACTCACAAATCGGCATGTCCAGCTATAGCCCTATCTTAGCAGCTGAGTGTGATGCTCAGCTACTTTCTGATTTGTTCAGAAAGAGGTAACGGTTAACCTCAGGCACTTGACTTCACGATTTTCATGAGAATCGTCGAGCGTGTAGAGCGGCTTACGCTTTACACACTAGTGTTAAAGCTTTACGTGTGCAAGGTGCCCCATGATTGGGAGCACCGATATAGCTCTTACTTCGTTTGTAGGGCCGTTGGGATAAAATATATCCTTTGAAACTTTTTCTACCCTCTCGGCCATGCATTTCGACCCTCTCGGCGCTTGCTCGGCGCATACAAATACACTGCCGAGAGGGCAGAAATACGCCGCCGAGAGGGCAGAAATGTATCACCGAGAGGACAGAAATGCACCGCCGAGAGGGCAGAAATGCACGGCCGAGAGGGCATAAATACGCCGCCGAGAAGGCAGAAATGCACGGCCGAGAGGGCAGAAATACGCCGCCGAGAGGGCAGAAATGCATCCCCGAGAGGACAGAAATGCACCGCCGAGAGGGCAGAAATGCACGGCCGAGAGGGCAGAAATACGCCGCCGAGCGGACAGAAATGCACCGCCGAGAGGGCGGAAATACGCCGCCGAGAGGACAGAAATGCACCGCCGCGAGGGCAGAAATGCACGGCCGAGAGGGCAGAAATGCGCCGCCGAGAGGGCAGAAATGCACCGCCGAGAGGGCAGAAATGCAGGGCAGCAGAGAAACACACTCTGCGCAGCCGTTGTACAGCTTGGCAGTGTGCGGTATTGTTATTCCGTTGGTTTGTAGGTTAACTCGTGACCGCCTCGCTCTGAGAGTTAAAGAGATAAACCAACCCAGAGCATGGCTCCCTGACGGCGCTAACCCACTTCCGAGTATTTCTCTGTGACCGCAGACGAATCGGATGTCTAGATTTTTATTTTTTATTTTGAGAATATTAAATATTTTCCCATATATCTCACATGTTTCTGATAAATCTCCAGCTGTCAGGCTACCAGAGTGATACATGTATTTCCATAACCTGTAACCTGTTCAAATGAGTACGATTTATACATTTATATTATTGTAATCATATGAAATATATTTGCCAGGTGTACAGCATTGTACATACGCCTGATATCGTGGGCTAAAGGAAGCACAGATCGCTATGTCAAGCCAGGTTATATATTTGCATATACCTATATGATAATATCAGTCAAATGAAACATTCAACTGCCTCATGAATGCGTGTTATGATCACCTTAATATTGTGCCTTATTGGTATAACTGGCTATCGATCGGCGGTTAAGCCACGAATAATGAGTCTGAATTTGAAAGTTCATATGCACGATCATACATGCTGTTTTATGTTGTCTTTGTGTTCATGGAGGCTAACGGGTTCGGATTCGTAGCCAGGACCTGTTGAGTGGCGAGCACGTGCAATAACCGCTCTAGCAGCAAAACGCCCTTACTGGACGATCGAAGTCCGGCTTTAATGACCCTTAGCCTCCAGCTGAAGTACGGGTGAGAGTGTGTTGTTACGTGCTTGACCGTATTCGATTGCGATTGTTCGCACAGCGCGGCCAATCGAATGCGTTGTGTTCTGCTTTCGGAATATTATTTTTTTACGGCGAAGATCGGGGAACCAGCCTGCCTGTGATAAACACCCGTCTAGGATGCTTTTTTTACGCGAAAATATAATAGTGATAATAGTGATATTATTTATATTATTCTGTATAGCATAACCTTTGCTCTGTTATTGAGGGTTATATTTTTATAAAGCTTGCATGTATCGTCTTTCACGCATATTTCCGGACGCCCATATAAAGCCAGGAAAGTGAAAAAGTTTTTGGGCACCCAAAATTATTTTTTCCGACACGTTTGCCGACACTTTGTCAAACCTTTGAAACAATGCTTTGATTGTCATTGTGCAACGTTGGATATCTTGATTTCACTTCAGTGCGTGTGATTGCAGAGACAGGGGTAATTTGCCGTATTTTGGGACTTTGAAAGACTTAACGATGAGTTCTTGGTTGACGTTCTCAATGGGACCAACAACTATCCAATCAGCAATCAGCTGATGCTTTGTTTGCGAAAGTAAGTTTTCGGACAGTATAGAAGATCGCACGTATTTTTTTTTACTGAATGTTTGCCGACAGCGGCAAAAATAACTATTTTTTAGTATCCGAAAACACACGTGAAATACGCGGTAACTGATAATAACGACATGTAACCGAACCGTAGCCCCACCCCCCGTCCTGCGCCATAAACTACTTACTATAGGGGCTTATATGGGTCTTCGCTCTAACTTGACAATGCTTTATCAGTTTGTACCCCCCACCACCTTCCAACAAACGCCGGGATCGCAGGTAAGCTTAATTGTTTGTGCACTATTTCCGGTCTATTTTTATTTTGTTAAAGAATCCACCTGCACATAATTAACAGATATGTGGTGATATATCATCCCATTACCATACCCACGTAACCACTAGCACAGCCGATCGCCGGTGGCGCTCCAAGCGGTGAGCGTTTGGTCGGCTACAATAATGGCGTCGTCTGTGCCGCGCTTCGTCAGAAACAGGCGAACGAGGCAGAACAGCAGTGCGGGATACTTCAATAAATGCCTGAGGTCTACGATCAGACAAATCATTATTTCGGCTTCCAAAAGAACTCGAATGTTGTTTTCTCACGATAAAACTGGCAATGACCATTAGTCAAATTTTTGTTAAATGAATGAACGACTGCCGGTTTACTTTCATGGTGTATCAAGCACACAAGCGAACTCTGCCCATACAGTTTTGCTCAATACAAACGATTTCCGCTAGATGTCGTGTCAAGCAATAAAACACAGCTTATTCTGGGTTTTCAACATGTAATGATCTTGTAAATTATAATTTACATGAGATATATAGAGAGGATTAAATGTTTAAATTGGGTTTAGAAATATGGCACAGTCTGTCATAACGCGCTAGGCTAATGACTCGTGAGTCACGACCGTATGCGAAGTGAATGGATTTGATCAACCTCGACATATCGAGTTTAAATATTCTTTCATCACACAAGAACATTTATAAATGACTCATAACGCAACTTTGGAATAAAAAGAAAGCGCTGCATCAGCCTCACTGTCAAAAGTGTTGAGTCAAGAAATACGAGAAAAAACAAGAAATACGAGAAAAAACAAGAAAAACGATTAGGCCTGCATCTATGCTTGTTCAGTCCATATATATTGTCCTGGGGGTTGACAGGCAGAATTTATACACAAGCCGACAAGCCAAATTTGAGGATGCGCAAGCAGCAACTCAACCAGATTACCGGTATATCTTCTAGAAACACATCTTCTCTTTAAATATGTCTTCGACACCGGATATTAATATTAGTTTCAATTCTACAACAGAAAATTTCAGCAAAATCAACATTTACCATGAGCGCAAAGCACCGCATTAACTGCTGAATTAGGAAGTAGGGTTATCTATGTAAAATTATAAATGGAATAACCATTGCATTATTACACCGTGATGAACTGAGTTAATAATAGCCAAATGGATCCAAGAATTTAGCTTAGATCTAAGCTTTGCCCCTTTATCAACATTTTTCTGAATTTGGAAAACATATCAAACAACTTTGTTCTCAATATCTCAATTGTGTACAATACTGAATTGCAAGAAAATATGTTTGGATTGGTTCATGCCAACAATTGTATGTACCAGGTTAGGATATATGATATCAAGAGATATGGAAAGATACACGGTTACGGATGTTAACATTCTACAATAGTAACTTAGTACCAATTTTTTTCTAAAATATGTTGGGATGGTATGAACATTGCTAATGTATTATGGAACCAGATTTAAATGAATCCCAATTATTAACAGATGATACTCACAAAATACATACTCTGTAACAGGAGCATACAGGTAACACAGGCTTGTAACTTGTGACCTAGAAAAGTGATCTAGAGGATTCTTGCCAACCAATATTCCAGCTGCTAACCAATAAATTATTTTAAATTGAAATATTATTACATTTTTTTAAATGTCTTTGAAATTAGGGTGTGCATAACTTTTTTACTTCTTACGCAACAAGAATGCTACACAAAATATTTAAAGCTACATGTGGAGCTGACCGTTGCAACGGCTGTACCAAAATAAACATAAACAGGAAATGTTACCTTTGAGCAGCGGTACCAGCTTATGACCACAAGCAGTGTCAACGGCCACCGCCAAAGAAAAAGTGGCGCTCCGGACGCTTTTATTGTCTCATATAATTTAGCGCTTGGGCGCCCCTGCCGGTGGCACCAGTAAACGGCTTGTGTACACACGTTTATGACGTATCAAATCAGCACAAGTTTTCATTTTTGTGGCGGACAATGCATGAATTTGAAATGTTTTGCTCATTGACAGATAATTGGTGAGCAATATGGTAGGTGTTTATTGTCTGTTATGACCCTTAAGGCCTTAGGTTTGTGTTCTTATACGCAAATTTGGCATTCAAAAACAGCGAAACAACTCCACATGCAGTTTTAAGATGGAAATCGTGTATTTTACTCATTAGTAAATAAATGCAAAAAGTATTTGTTTCCAGTACAATAATAATAATACCCTATATAATATTAAAGGCCAGAATGGTTTGGGCCTGAATTGTGCATCACATATGCGTAAAATGTAAATTTCTAGTGATCAGCATTCACATAGCTAAACTATAAGGTATACCTATTAAGATCTTTCATCATGCATAGTTGCATGAAAATGCAACATTAAATATAATAATATTTTTTTTTGCAAGGGCAACTTTATTTCTGGGGTTGATAATATATCTCAATGTATTATTCCAGTATCAAGTATTATTTGGTCATAATACTATTACCATTGAGCAGACTATACCAGATATACCGCTAGTTAACCAACAGAGGCTTATCCAGTATTTTATATATTTAGGAGGATATAGTCCAAAAACAGCATGCCTAACCGCTGGCCATTGCAACCCTAGCCTTTTTCTTCAGATAAATCTCCTGGTTGTCAGGTTGTAGCCTAGCCCGGAAGAACCAGGGCCTTGCTACCCTTGGCTGATATGTAGCGACGCTTGAATTTATCTTGACTTCAGGGTTAGTTGTAGCCCAGCTATCCCAATAAAACTGCTAATTCACTACCCTTCTTATGCCTATGTACAAAAGGATTTCATATATATTGCATATGTACAAATAATAATGAAAGTCCCACCAAGCACTGCCTTACACCTTCAGTTCTGTAGCCAGAAAACAAGATGTTACAGCTACACATCCACACAAGACAGGTTTACCTTGGCGCAAGTACAAGCATAGACAGCTTGTTAGGGCCTACACTAAAGCTTATAGGCCTACGTGTTTTAAAACAGGAGCCTTACCTAACCTGGGTTTCCATACCAAAGCACAGGGTGGCGTTAAGTAGACCGGTGTTCGACTCAAGCTTAAGGTAGAATGACTGAGAGGAGCAGTAGACAGAAACAGAAGATTCTGTAGTGTAGCCTGAATCGCGAAAAGGAAGATGTGGAAGACGAATTTCATTTTATAATGATGTGTCCTCTTGATGATAACATAAGAACTCGGTATCTGAAGTTGTCAAGGTGTCCAACGGAACAGGGATGGCTAGATTTTATGTCAAGTCAAGAGAAAACCGTGTTAATATATATATCTTTATTCGAACTCGTAGTTCAGCGTACATAAACATACAGAATAAATACAACACAAAGAATGGGAAATTAAACGAGATAAACTAAGAGTTAATGACAATAAACTGAATTAAACGTCAACGTTGCATTAGGGGCCTATATTATGCATAAATATTCGATAATATCGTTCAAATTATGTACTTCAACTAGGTCATTGGCATTCATCTTAAACTGCAGGAAGTCTAGTATCGCACCAGCGCGCATTTCGTATTCAATAGAGACAGAGGCGGTGTGATTAATCATGAGTGACTTAATTTCCGAGATGGTAAACGTCTTAACGTTATATTTACTGATTTTATATTGATCACATATGTAGTTAATACTTTTACTGATATTCGACTTACTTCCGTTAAAAGCGAGTCTGGCACAGGTCTTTGTACGCACATTTTCACTGGTCAAGATACTACGAACAAACGTCATGAGCCTTAAGTGTAGTTGTAGTTCTACCGAATGATCATTACATATAACAGGTAGTAGCAGGGAATGAGTTCGATACGGAAGATTGAACAGCACACGCACTGTTTTCCGCCAGGCAGTGTAGTAGCAACGACACGCCGCGTTTGAGAAGTTCCATAGCTGACTACCATAGGCAGACATACAAAATGTCTTGAAAAGATTTATTTAATTTGGAGGGACACGTGTTTAAATTGAGCGTGAAAAACATTCACCTTTCTGATAAATGCATTTAAGCAGTGGCCGACTATAGCCTTATTCCCTGATGCACCGCCTACCAGGTTGCCTAAGTGTATGGCGGTTTGTTGTGCCTTAAGTACGGTGCTCTCGAACTGGATTTGCGTTTCAGCCAGATCATCCCGACTGAATATCAACAACTGGCCCTTCTGCGGATTGAATGTGATGTCATACTCTTTAGCGTATTCGCTAGCAATGTTTAGCATACGACCAAGAGCAGATCTGCTGGGGGCTAGTATAACCAAATCATCAGCGTATCCCAATGCCCCGACAAATACCTGACCCACGTGGCAACCAAATCCTGAACGTTGCAAACTTTTTATCAGTGCGTCATTATAAACACAATACAGTATGGGCGACATAACACCACCTTGCTTCACTCCGTTGGTAACCGCGAATGGTGGACTTAAGAAATTTGCCCAACGCACACTTACCTTCTGGTTTGTGTACAGTAATAGGAGAAATCTTGCTATAACAGGGCATATATTTCTTTGAAGAAGTGTTTGAAACAACTTGACGTAATTGACACAGTCAAACTCTTTACTTGCGTCTAATAATACGGTATACACATCACCACCACCGTTCATGTAATATTGGATAACTTCTTTGTACACAATGGTGCACTGGGTGGTTGAGTGCCCCTTTTTATAACCAAATTGTTGCTCGCAGGATTTGAATATATGTTCATTGCTCTTGAGAATAGCATGGTCTAGTAACTTCCCTAGCACACTACTAATAGCAATACCTCTGTAGTTGGAGGAATCATTTACGGATTTATTAGAGCCTTTAGGTATTGGTGATATTGTCGCTAGCAGCATACCTGCGGGCGAGAATCCATGAGTTAATAAACTACTAAAAAGCAATGATATATACGCATACAACCTATTTGTCCCATGAATGACATGATCCGTAGAGTGTCCTTGATTACCATCCCCTTTACCAGCTTTTAATAGTTTCATAATGCTATGAACATCTTGAAGAGATATACTATGCTTTGCTTTGCATAGACCGTTGCAGCATTTTTGCTTTAGATTGCTATCAGTCTCAGTGATTACTCTAGTCATATCAGATTTTTTGTATGAGACAGAATTGTACAGTTCGTGGATTTTTTTTACTAAATAACTGGCCATTAGCCGGTTCGCCTACAGCTTCATCGACACAGTTTGTAAAGCCACTTTTTTGTTTGGCTCGGATTTTACGTACTTCAGTCCACATGCCTCTCTTTTAGTCTGAGAGAAAAGCATTTGCCAACTTATTTGCGGATATCAGTTGCTTGGGTGTTTTAACTTGTCGGAGCGCCTAGTGATATTGAGCTCTGGTTTTGCGTCTAAGATCGGCGAGAAGACCATGCCTTGGACTGTTGTTTTCTCGCCAAATTTTATGCCATAACATACTACACTGTCTTCAAGGAGGCAGCCTCGTCGTTCCACCCTGCTATTCGTTTCTTGTTTGGTTCACTTGACGGTATTGCGGTGTCACTGGCATTGACGCATGCGATTATTATAGAGTCATGAAACGCCTGCAGCTCGTCCGTGTGTCCTTGACACAACAAATCTTTACAGTGTAGGGCATCCCAGGGCATGATTATAGCTGTAAGTTCTGCGTCCAAGCAGTCCTTATAACACTGTATCTGACCTTCAGTGGCACTGTGCCATTTTGGTGACCTAGATTGTCTAATAGGAGCTGTATTTTCAGAATATGCCACCGGGTAATCTAAACAGACGCTTATAGGCGAGTGATCCGACATGTTATCCTCCTCGTGCAGAACCGTATATTGGCTAAGGATGGTCGCCGAATTAGGACAGCACAAGAGGTGGTCAATCAAAGATCTCGCTGCTTATGTTTACACCGCAATGAATGTACATTCCACCAGTAATTGAAGAGCATTTTTTTTTCAATAGAAATGTTTCGTTATTTTGCTGCAATAAATAAAGCTATGATTTTTTTTTATCGTCATCACAATATAATATCACCAGTCATGTCACCAAATGACCAGTGACTATTATCATCATTTTATACGCAAATCGGGGAAAGTTAGACTTGTCAGTGACGGCCACAACCTGACTGCCACAATTGAGCCAGTCGCCTTGTTAGGCTTGTTGCATGAAAAAGGCGAGTCGTGAAAAAATAGAGCCAGCCCGACTCACTTTTTTCACGCAGTTTCTGTTCGGACTCGGCTTTTCAACGGCGACAAACGGTTGGGTAAACCATGCCGCCGACAAACACTGTCCCAGTGCAGCTGCAACGAAATTTGTCTAAAGTACAAACCATAGCCGTGCGAATATGGGAATGTCCAACTTTGACTAGGGCACTGGGTCCGTATTCATAATCGCCACTTAGGCTACGCCAGTGGACAGGTATTCACACAAGAAGTGGATTTTCTGAATTAAGGAAGTGCTAAAATTATATTGAAGAAGATCACTTAATCGTGAACACCACCACAACGAACTGGTGAGGCTAAGACGAAAACGTGCTATTCGTGCGTAACCTACGAGGGGATTATGAATACGGCCCCAGGAGTCTTAGTGGGGGGGGGATGGATGGGGGAGAGCGGTAATAACCCTTTTTATGTGTCCTTTTTCTGACAGGTTTTCCTGCCCCCTCCCCCCCCCCCCCCCTCCCTTCCGGCATAGGAGTCTTAGTGGGGTGGGGATGGATGGTGGAGAGCGGTAATAACCATTTTGACGTGTCCCTTTTTCTGACAGGTTTTGCTGTCCCCGCCCGCCCGCACTCACCCCCACGCCCGCCATCGACCCGCTTAGCCTGAGCGTAGCTTGCGAAGCGAGAAGCGTGCATTTGAGTAGCCAAGAGAATTGGGAAAAATGCAGCAAGCAAAGGAATCTCATAGGACGTCTTCGGAAAGTAAGCATGCAAAAGTACATAAAGAGGAAATGTAAAATCACTGATATCAAGAAAAAACGCAAGCAGCGGAAACCTGTTACTGAAAGAGCGAGACGAAATAATATCAGATCCATCAAAGGTAAGTGACATATTTAATCAATATTTCATTGACGTTGCCAAAGACATAGGCCAACAAGATCACATACCAGATGATCAACCAATAGACGAAACCCTTCTTTATCACAAAGACCATAAATCCGTTTTGGCTATAAAGGAATGTAGCCAAGGCATAACGGGAAACTTTTAACTTTCGGGCAGTAAGTAGCCACGAAATATACAATGCACTTAAAGGCATTGACGTGTCGAAGGCTAGTGGCTACGACAAGATACCTCGGAAGCTTATCAAGCTGGGAGCTGCCATCCTGTGTGAGCCATTAAGGTATGTGTTAAATATGACGATTAATTTTAATACGTTTCCAAAAGAACTAAAATACGCTGAAGTCACACCAATTTTCAAGAAGAAGGACAACTTAAATAAGGACAACTACAGGCCAGTAAGTGTTCTCCCCTGTATCTCCAAGATATATGAAAAAGTATTGTGAGACCAGCTTATGTCCTTTAGGGAACCCAGGTTATCACCCAGACTATCTGGGTTTAGAAAGGGACACAGTTGTCAAGGCCTACTGAATGATGCGCTTAGTTGAAGACTCCAGAAATGCATTAGGTAATAATCAAGTTATGGGAGCTATACTAATGGATCTCTCAAAAGCATTCGATTGTCTTCCACACAGATTATTGATTACCAAGATGAACGCTTATGGCATAAGTAAACAATCATGTACGCTAGTTGCAAGCTATCTTACGAACCGCGAGCAGAGGGTAAAACTAGGACATAATCGGAGCGAGTGGCTTACCCTCAGAAAAAGGAGCACCACAGGGATCTGGTTTTGGTCCACATCTGTATAATGTATTTACGAATGACCTGCTTGTATCCACCGCACGGAAAAGCGATAAGTATAATTATGCTGATGATAATACTGTGGCGGCTCAAGGTAAGGAGTTTAACAAGGTTACAGTAATTCTAGAGAAGGCGTTATAGGAGATAGCAACGTGGTTCGTCGACAATTACATGAAAGCGAACCCAAGTAAGTACCAGGCAATCGTGTTTCAAAAGAGAAACGAATTAAGTCCGCACAGTTTTTTATTTCTGGAACAGAACTGGCAGCACAACAGGAAGTAACATTACTAGGTATTCAACTGGACGCTAGGTTAACTTTCGGCAACCGTATATCAAGTTTATGCAAGAAGGCTGGAAAAAGTCTCCATGTTTTAGCTAGAGTTTCTAAATCAATGGATGTTGATAGCAAACTTACGTTATTTCTTTCTTTTATTCTTTCACATTTTAATTATTGTCCCGTTGTATGGCATTTTTGTGATATGAAAAATATGCGTAAGATTGAAAAGATGCAGGAGCGGGCATTGAGGTATGTGTTTAATGACTTTAGATCACCATACGCAGAGTTGAGGAAGAGAGCGGGTAGACCATTGCTATATGTTGAACGATTGCGCTGCATATCATTAGAAGTTTACAAGAGTATCAATAATATTGGGCCTAGTTATCTTCATGACATGTATAACAAGAAGGAAAAAAATTACATTTTAAAAAATGGGCCAAATATATTGTATGCCACGCGACCGTTGATTTGTTTACAGTACAGTGGAACCGGCTTTTATGACATATTATACTGTAAAAAACAGGGAACATTGACATTAGGCAGGCGGGGATACAAAGGGGCGCTTCAACCTCCCAATAATGGGCGCATTGCCGAAAACAAAATAGGTCAAAATGAAAAGTGAAATATCTTTCCCTTTGCCTCAAAAAAAGAAGCAGTTATTCTTATTTATAGTTAGCGATACAGTTGGTATGACGTCTTGCCTCGTGCCGCATAGACACAAATTGTTGTGCTGCATTTACTTGCTATATCTATGTAACTTTAGATATAAGCAAGTATTATTTCTAATATATGACTGGAAAAATGGAATGTTTTAGGCCGCTTTTATGTCTATTGGGCCAAGAAACTCCAAAGGTCACAGAAAATGGTGTTGGATGAAGCTTGCCAGAAAACAGAAGCCAGGGTTCGAACCCGCGACCACGATCGGTAGCTCAGCCCTGTTGACGACTGGGCAATGAAGGCTTTCCTTATGATCGGGATTATGATATAAGGCCTACATGTAGATAACGCAGCAACAGAGAATATCTACAATATCCGGGATGGGGCAGCAGGGTCGGATCCAGATATGCTGTATGGGGGGGTGGGGGGAGGGGGGGTCGAGAGATTGCCTTGCTTTGGGTTTTCATATCTTAAATTAAATAAATTTCGGCCCTAAAAAGGATGAGGGGAGGGCGGGGCCGCCCCCCCCCCCTGATCCGCCGCTGGGGTAGGATGTGTAAGGAGTACGGGAACGTGGGGGGTAGGGGGGGGGGCTATGGTGACTCATCGGTCATAAATACATAAATCCATACAGGGTGACGTTATTCAGCATGGACAAATGGCGCAGTTTTCTCTACCACGTTATAAAAAAGACAAGCGGAAAAGGCTAGTTAACACGCATATTAATCATAATCTACGTATAGCCATGGACTTTCGTTTATAATTCCGTTTGTTACTGATGGAGTTAGTGGTGGGGATTAAAACGCTTTCCTCCCGCTCATTATATATTCTAATTGTTCTGTTTAGTCGAAAGAAAAATATCAGTTAATAAGTTAGGAATGCGGAAAAACTCTTTAACGAATTAGGCCTTAGGCTCTGTCCTTGGAGGCGCGTCTGCCCTATTATTAATCTAGTATAGTCAAATGATATTGTAAAAACTTTAATTGTGTGTGATATTTATCATTGTTTTATTGTTATTATTGTTACCGTTACTACTGTGATATTTATGTATTTGTCTGTAACATACGTTGCTTGAACTCTCCAGCGAGCGGAGGAAATAAATTACATACATACATCGTCGCCGCTCTGCCAAACATGTCGCCTTCTCTGATTGGCTGCTCGGACACGGAAGTAGGTTATTTATTACATCATCATCTCGATCTGGAGCGAAGTCCAAAGTGATAAGGTTTAGCCATAGCGAAGCGAGCGAGCGAAGCAGGCGCAAACCAAGAGCGCTGCAGTCCATCTGATCGTGTCTGTGGCCCGCGCCTTTACAACAAAGGCAAACAGTCGATTGCTTCACTATCTGCCCCTAACGATATCACCAGGACGACGCGGGATACTGCATGGGCTGCCCGTTAAACGTCTCTAAAGGATAAGTTAGGAAGATTCATCGTGCAGGTGAGCTTGCCTGTTTAGTATCCCCTTCCATGAGACGATTGTGACGTGGGACGATTTTGACGTGAGACGATTGCGACGTGGGACGATTGTGACGTGGGATGATTGTGACGTGGGACGACTGTGACGTGGGTTGATTGTGATGTAAGTTGATTGTGATGTAGGACGATTGTGACGTGGGACGATTGTGACGTGGGACGATTGTGACGTGGGACGACTGTGACGTGGGGTGATTGTGTTTTTGGCTTTTGTACGCCTGGTAGATGTATGATGATAACCTGATAACAGCGAGCAGTGGGGAATACAGAGTCCGGGGTAACCGGACGGCCCTCAATAACCTACTCAATACACAATGGGTTGGCATCCTGGCATGGAGACCTAATCCAGGCCATGTTTCATAGTCCCCGAGACGTTTAGTGGCCCAATATTAGCCTTCATTTGCACCAAACCGGCCTCAAACACTACATTTTGTTGCATTTTCTGTCTATTGTTTACTAAATTCTTGCTTGACACTGCCCGGTGGTGGAGCAGGTGGGGTGAGTCGCTTTATTTAATGGCAGAAGACACCCCCCCCCCTCCCTCCCACCACACCGTGTCTCCCAGGTCGGGAGCTGGCCTAAGATAATGGTGACAGTACGCTCCATGTTAATTAAAAACGGCCGCTAGATCAATGGCATAACGACTTTTCCCCATAGAGACTAAATCAAGAGTCATTAATGGCGTAAAGCCAAGGTCTCCTAAAAGGATCAAATGTCTAGTAAAGGAACCAAGAGAGAGTCAATTACCTAGACAACGCGAGAGTCCATTAACACCAAAGCCAGGGTCTATTAAATTATCAAACGAGGGTTTAATAAAGTGACAAGGCAAACGTCTATTAAAAAGAACAAGCGACGATTTATTAAATGGACAAGGCGAGGGTCTGTTAAAAAAGAAGCAAGTGGCCAATTATTAAAGGAGCCAAGCTAGAGTCTATTAAATGCATCAAGTGACGGTCTCTTAAAGGAACCAAGCTAGAGTCTGTTAAATGCATCAAGTGACGGTCTATTAAAGGAACCAAGTAAAAGTCTATTAAGAGACCAAGTGGAAGCTTATCAAAAGGAAAACGCGAGACGATTTGTTAAACAAGCTAAGCGAGTTTCCATTAAAGGGACAAATCTAAGGACTAGCATAGAGGAAAGCGAGGGTCTGTGGGAGAGGTTGGACCAAGGTTAAATAATGGGACGCAGCCATGGTTTATTACAGGGGCAAGCGACGGCGCATTAGAGGGTGATAACGAGGGTCTATCAAAAGGCCTAAACCAGAGGCTATTAAAGGGAACGAACAACGAACAAGACGATGTGAGTGTCTATTAGAGGGACAAATCGAGGGCCTAGTATAGGGGTAAACGAGGGTCTATCCAAGGCACAAGGCGAATATCTATTAAAGGGACCAGGCGAAGGTCTATTAAAGGGACCAGGCGAAGGTCTATTAAAGGGACCAGGCGAAGGTCTATCAAAGAAACCGATCATAGGTTTATTAAAGGGCCGCGCGTGGGTCTGTGAAAGGAGCAAAGCGAAGAACTATGAAAGGGACAGGCTGTGGGGACAGGGAGTTTCTATTTGGACAAAGCGACACTATATTACAGAAACCAGTTGTGAGTCTATTGAAGAGACCACTTGTCAGTCTATTGAAGAGAGCACCTGTGAGTCTATTGAAGAGACCAATTGTCCGTCTATTGAAGAGACCAATTGTCAGTCTATTGAAGATATCAATTGTGAGTCCAATGAAGATATTAATTTTGAGTCTATTGAAGAGACCAATTGTCAGTCTATTGAAGAGACCAATTGTCAGTCTACTGAAGATAATAATTGTGAGTCTAATGAAGATACTAATTTTTAGTCTATTGAAGATACCAATTGACAGTATATTGAAGAGACCAATTGTGAGTTTATTGAAAAGTTTATTGAAAAGCACGTGTTTACTAAAGAGACCAAGCGAGGGTCTGTGAAAATGACCAGGGCGTTTGGTCTATTAAAGGAACGACGCCTGAGTCTATTTGAGGTAACAGATAAAAATCGAAACAATATAATGTAAATTATTCAAACGAAGGTATAGCCAATTACCAAACGAGGGTATAGTGCATTACCAAACGAGGATATAGTAAATTACCAAACGAGGTATAGTACATTATTAAACGAGGTATAGTACATTACCAAACGAGGGTATAGTACATTACCAAACGAGGTATAGTACATTACCAAACGAGGGTGTAGTACATTACCAAACGAGGTATAGTACATTACTAAACGAGGGTATAGTACATGACCAAACGAGGTATAGTACAATACCAAAGGAGGTACATTATATTACCAAACGAGGGTATAGTACATTACCAACGAGGTATAGTAAATTACCAAACGAGGTTATAGAACATTACCAAACGAGGGTATAGTACATTACCAAACGAGGTATAGTACATTATCAAACGAGGTATAGTACATTACCAAACGAGGTATAGTACATTACCAAACGAGGGTATAGTACATTACCAAACGAGGTATAGAACATTACTAAACGAGGGTATAGTACATGACCAAACGAGGTATAGTACATTACCAAAGGAGGTACATTATATTACCAAACGAGGGTATAGTACATTACCAACGAGGTATAGTAAATTACCAAACGAGGTTATAGAACATTACCAAACGAGGGTATAGTACATTACCAAGCGAGGTATAGTACATTATCAAACGAGGTATAGTACATTGCCAAACGAGGGTATAGTACATTACCAAACGAGGTATAGAACATTACTAAACGAGGGTATAGTACATGACCAAACGAGGTATAGTACATTACCAAAGGAGGTACATTATATTACCAAACGAGGGTATAGTACATTACCAACGAGGTATAGTAAATTACCAAACGAGGTTATAGAACATTACCAAACGAGGGTATAGTACATTACCAAGCGAGGTATAGAACATTACTAAACGAGGGTATAGTACATGACCAAACGAGGTATAGAACATTACTAAACGAGGGTATAGTACATGACCAAACGAGGTATAGTACATTACCAAAGGAGGTACATTATATTACCAAACGAGGGTATAGTACATTACCAACGAGGTATAGTAAATTACCAAACGAGGTTATAGAACATTACCAAACGAGGGTATAGTACATTACCAAGCGAGGTATAGTACATTGCCAAACGAGGTATAGTACATTGCCAAACGAGGGTATATTAAAGAGACAGTGCGAGAGTCCGTTACAAGTAGCTGATCAAGGGGTCAATAAAGGACCAGGTGAGGGTGTGTGAAATAGCGAAATAGTGAAATCGTCTACTAATGGGACGACGCGTGAGTCTCTTTGAAGACACAGATTAGAAACGAATCAATATAATGACATTACAATAGAGGTATTGCAGCAGATACTTCATGAGTGGTATTGATAAAGCGTTCTTTCATTGCAGCTGTCCGTACCAACCACTTCACTCATGACACTGGGCTGACACACACGACTCGTGATCGCAACCTGCTGTTAGAGATGGATGTCATTTGGTTCAGCATTGCGCTTTTGGCACAGCTATCAGTGTCACATGGGATAAGTAAGTATCGTTATTCACGCACGTACTGGGCAGACAATGAAAGCAATCTGCCATGTTGGGATAAAAACACGGGCAGGTCTTTATGTCTAATCATCGAATGGTCATTGGGCAGACAGTGAAAGCAATCTGCTATGCTGGGATAAAAACACGGACAGGTTTTTATGTCTAATCATCGAATGGTCATTGGGCAGACAGTGAAAGCAACCTGCCATGTTGGGATAAAAACACGGACAGGTCTTTATGTCTAATCATCGAATGGTCAATGGGCAGATAATCCAAGCAATCTGCCATGTTGGGATAAAAACACGGATAGATCTGTATGTCGAATCACCGAATGGTCAATAAGGCAGACTCCCCCGGACACCCCTACCAATCCCAGACAATTCCCCTCTGAGCAATTGACCCCGGACGATAATCACCACTGGAAACACATACCCACAAACGTCACGCCCACCCCCACCCGAAAATACCCTCCCAGACAGCCTTGATCCCCTGTCGGACAAACCCCCAGTCCGGGCCAATATTTTCAAATGCACCTTTTATTCCACCGAGTCTTAATGAGACCTCAATTTGTATTATCTTAACTTCCTGTAGTATTTACACAGCAAACACCCACTCAGACCCCGCGGGGGGAGTTGTCCGGGAGGGATCTGTCCGGGGGGGAGTTGTCCCAGGGGGGGGGGGTCCACGCTCTGGGGTAACCCCTTGAGATCCGCAGGGTCTCACTAATAACCGAGCCATCGATGTATGTTACACAAGTTAACTGCCATCAGCATAAGGCTATGGAGACCCAGGGCTTATTGTGAGCTTGTTGAGACAGCACTTCTCAGTGTATATGAATGAATCTACAATGCAACCTAACGGGTTTTAGAACAGACAGCGCCACGCTCCTTCACACGCGTGACCGGTGGGGATTGTCTGGGGCGAGGCTTTTCCGTTTGGAGAGACGTGGGTGGTAATGTCCGGATAATTGTCTCGGAGATGGTTGTCTGGGAGGGAGTTGTCCGCGGGGGGAGTTGTCCGGGAGGGATCTGTCCGGGGGGGAGTTGTCCCAGAGGGGGGGGGGGGCGTCCACGCTCTGGGGTAACTGAATATGGGTGGGGCGTGTCCACTCTCTGGGGTGACGGGAGGAAGGGAGGGCGTCCATTTTTCTGGGGTGACCGGTGGGGGGGGGGTCCACAATCTGGGGTGACCGGAGGGAAGGAGGGGGGGGGGGGTGGTGGTGGCGGTGGCGGACCAAAACAATGGATCTGCTGCGCTTTTAGAATGAATGTCTACGTGATTTTCAGCCTGGCCCACCCAGCCCGGGGTGGTGTGTACGTATCTGAGCGGCGAGGCCCAGCTGTTCTGGGAGTACGTGCTGGGGGGTACTGACCCCAGCCCCCCGGCCATTCGCTGGTACAAGGATAACACCGCGCCGGGGGCGCTCATCGCCACCTACCTGTTCCAGCAAGGCACGTTCCACCCCAACGCCCCTTACGACTCGCCGGGCAAGATACGGTTCAATCAGACGGCCGCGCCCGGCCATTCCAGTGCCACTATCATCATCGCGGCCATCGAGGCAACTGACGTGTCCCAGTACTCCGTTATCATACAGGACGTGGGCGACAATACCAACGCGGAAATCGTAGGTAGGTATGCACGAGCACAAGCTCCCCGCACGGTGGCGCTACGTACGCAAGCTTCGCTTTTATATGGCTGCTGTCGGCCGGGGGCAAATTTCAAAATTCCTGAACAACGGTCAAATCAGCTGTAATTTCTTATAATTATATTACAGTTGCATGTCGGGCTCTTTCCAACCAAAACTAAAGAGGTCAAAATGAAAATAATAATCAGTCCTTGAATCATGCAACATTTCTTTTGTCTACACTCCACCCATGCCAGACTGCCAAATAGTGTCGCTTAGCCTTGCCCGTGATATCAATTTACCACAATTTTTCATTTTAGGGGTAAACATCATCAGTTTGTGTGCTTCGCGATGCTTTGGTATAAGCAGCAGTGCCGCGGTGACGTTTATCAGGTTTCTGAGTTTGTACAATAAAACAATCGAGTTTTCTGCACATTTTGATATAAATTTCGCCTGGGCTTAGTTTTGGCGGGCAAGAACTCGACATGCAACTTTTAAATTATAATTTTCAGGAATAAAACATAAAAAATGACGAGCTCTGGGTATTTAGTACAGCAAACAACATTTTGTACTCTTAGTTATAATTGTGGCATACTTTTAATCGCCTGATACCGTGTGTTAGGCTGGATCCCCGGGACAAATTTTTAGAAATGCGTGGCCTATTTTTCCTATCGATTTGCGCAGCGCCGCCCTGGCGAGCGAGTGTGAAAATGCATTGAGGACGTAGGCGATAACAGAGACATAATGGAGCCCTAGAGGAATGAGTCAAAGGCAAAGAGTGTGGTCTCGACGGTGATAGCGTTTTAAACGTAATATGGACAGTTAGACACATTAGGCGGGCGATGTAATCAAAAAGTGCGTGTCCGTTGTTACATTTACTCCTCTGTTGTATCTCTCTCATTTTCGTTTCATACGTTACCGTCAAGATGTTAACATGTCTTATTGCTTTAAGATTCTCCATGCATATCCATATACACGTTACAGCACGCGCTCTCCGACAAAGTTAAACTTTCACTTCATTATAAACCTCTATTTGCATCAAACGTGAATCGACGGATATATATATTATATACCCCCCCCCCCCCCCACACACACACACAAACACCCACCCTCCTCAAACCATTTGACATGGTTCCAGGTTGGTTGGTTTAATTAACTAAGAACGCTTTATAGTCATAGTTGATAGATCATTCCATCGTGAGGCGCCACTGCATGTGTAATGCATTGTGGGTCGTTTTTTTGTTGTTGTTCTAACGCAGCGTCGAGATGGCGTCATTCTATGACTGCAGATTTAGTAGACAGTTATTCATTCTATATTGTCACGTAGATAAAGAATGAATTTTATTTTCTGGGTGTAATGTGGTTCACCTCATTAACTTCATACATTCTATGGCTTTACCTTTGAAATACTGCATATATCTCAACAGAACAATTGAAGATAACACACAAATATTTCCCATAACTCTATGCGCCAGTCACGGTTTTTCCAATATTGCGGCTATTTGCGAAGTCATGTATAGGAACGGTCAAAGTAGACAGAGGTCATGTCTCCGGGAGTAACGATTACTCTTTGCAAAGAAAGACTCGTACGTGCCTTGCACATACAGTTGCACAATTGGGATTCGAACCCCGCACCAGGTGCTTGCGATGAGAAATGTAGCCGTGACACTAATGGGTGGAGGGGTGGAAACGAAGGGGATGGTGGGTAGGGATCGGCATTGGGGAGGCCTGTACACTCCCCGCCCCTGTTTAGTAGTTTTCTAGAACCAAAATATTTCTGGATGAAAATTGATGTTTTTGACAAAAAATGAGGTTGACAAATGGCCTTCTTTTGTGCTTTTAGAGAATACTCGCGACCTACTTTCTGGCAACTCTTGCCTCCTCCCTCGCACTGTCTGTGGCCACCTGACATCGAGCAATGTAGCTGCGGCTAGGGATCGATGAAGAGGAAGGGGGGGGGTGGTATTTCCTCGGGAATGGGGCTTTAACTTCACCGTGAATTGGGAGTGAGGAAGATAATCCGTTGCGAACTGGGCATGGGATGTTAGCCAACCGTCGTGATTAATGATTTACATCCATCGTGAACTGAGAATTTGAATATTAAATAACCGTCATTGGGAAAATCGCCAATTTCTATCATTATCCGCCCCTTCCATTGTACGCGGGGAGTTTTCCATTTAATTCATCGTGACCTAGGAACAAAGAAACTTATTCTTTAAGATTTGGGAATACGACACGACACCCCCCCCCCCCCCCCCTCATCGATGAAGTATCACAAAAATGCCTATAACTCTTGGCTATGTAACTAGCGCTATATACACTACACATATCAGCATGTGAACAATGTGTGCGAATCCCGGGGAAACACTGCAAATACCGTCGAGAAAGGTTGGTCACCTTTATCAACTCTGACACATCTTGTTTCAGTTTTCGGCCAGGAGACGGTGTGGGATTTGACGGTAACTCTTGGGGAAGACGTCACCATTCCGTGGGCTTACAGCTGGACTCCGAATAACTACACCGCGCTGCGGTGGATGAAAGACAACCAGGAAATCGCCCTGTATGTTTTCACCAATGCGACCTTCGAGGCGGATGATACTGGCAAACTGGGCTTCAATACCAACCAGGCCATGGTTGATGCGTCGTTGACTATCTACGACTGCAGTGCTGAGGACGCTGGCAGCTACACCGTCGACCTGTTTGGTGAATATACGTCCCAGCCCACGGTGCTGGGGGTAATAGTGGACGAGGAGGAGGATTCAGGTGAGAGGACATCTCAAACAAACAACCTCAGTGCGATCACCACTTGTGCTGTCGTTGCCATGAGAGTACCGCTGTCATGAGATGACAGCGTTGTGTGGCCTCCTGACCTTATGGGTCCCTCATCGCCGTTCCACCCGCTACGTGGCGCCACACCGTGTGCCTTAAACCAAGGCGCAATGCTTAAGGCGTAGACCTTATACACAGGCCATAACTCATTTCCCTTATCCCTATCCCTAACTCATTAACCTCATGCCTATCCCTAACCGCTGGCATTAATCGCTGACCCTAAGCCTGATCCCAGATATAATCCCTCATATCTGATATCTGATATCTAATCCCAAATCCATGAGCCCTAATCCCAAATCCCTGACCTAATCCCTGGTCCTAAGCCTGAACCCAAATCCCTCGCATCTGACCCTTAATCCCCAATCCCTGACAGATAGTCTCTGAGCCTTACCCTAATATCTGACCCTGGATCCCCAATCCCTAAACCCTAATCCCCGAGCCTTACCCTAATATCTGACCCATGATCCCCAATCCCTGAGCCCTAATCCCTGAGCCTTACCCTAATTTCTGACACATGTTCCCAATCCCTGAGCCCTAATTCCTGAGCCTTACCCTAATATCTGACACATGATCCCCAATCCCTGAGCCCTAATTCTTGAGCCTTACCCTAATATCTGACACATGATCCCCAATCCCTGAGCTCTAATCCTTGAGCCTTACCCTAATATCTGACCCATGATCCCCAAGCCTTGAGCCCTAATCCTTGAGCCTTACCCTAATATCTGACCCATGACACCAATCCCTGAGCCCTAATCCTTGAGCCTTCCCCTAATATCTGACCCATGATCCCCAATCCTTGAGCCCTAATCCTTGAGCCTTACCCTAATATCTGACACATGATCCCCAATCCCTGAGCCCTAATCCTTCAGCGTTACCCTAATATCTGACCCATGATCCCCAATCCCTGAGCCCATGATCCCCAATCCTTGAGCCCTAATCCTTGAGGCTTACCCTAATATCTGACACATGATTCCCAGTCTCCGAGCCCAAATTCCCGAGCCTAACCCTAATATCTAACCCCTAATCCCCAATCCATGGCGCTAATCGCTGACCCCTAATCTCTGAGTCTTACCCTAGTATCTAACCTGCAATCCACAATCCCTGACCCCTTTTCACTGAGCCGTACTCTAATAACTGACCCACATTCCTCAGTCCCTGACCTCTGACCCTTAATCCCCGACCCCAACAATAGCAAGTGAAGTGGCGCGGCGATGAGAGATACATAGAACGCGGAGAACACGTGTGTAGCCGAAATGCATCTATTACATCCTATTACAAATGTGTACCATCCTTTTCTATCCCTTTCTTGTCAATTTGAATAGGTGTTTAAATAGTTTAAGTAAGTTAAGAATAGGTATATACAATCTGGTGTTTAAGTGTTTATATATATTCTGGTGTTTAAGTGTTTGTATATATTCTGGTGTTTAAGTGTTTATATATATTCTGGTGTTTAAGTGTTTATATATATTCTGGTGTTTAAGTGCTTAAGTGTTCATCGGGTGTAGTTGAAAATCGTTATATGTATCATCTTAGGTATGGACACCCTCCTGCCCGCCGCAACTTTGTACAGAACCCTATTGTTGTTGTAGATTGATTTCCGAGAAGTCACTCCACCTACCCAAAGCGGACCCCTATTTCCTTCCCCGTGTTTGTAAAATCCTGTATGCGCCCTTGCAATGAAAATAACCAACTGCTAAGGGGGCCGCTCCGATAGCTCATTGGGTTAGAGCGCTGGGATTCAGCGGTGTGCCCATCTGAAAGCCTAACGTGCATCGGTGGTTCGAGCCCCGCTGTGGTCATGTCTGTGTGGTCGCAGGATATAGATCCCATGTCCTTTTTCGCAAAAATTAGGGCGTTACCCTCATGGACATAGCTCCACTCTCCCTTCCTTCCCCCATTGACGCGATGTGACGAAAAGCGTTTAAAGCGTCCTGAGTATACAACGAACCAAATGTTAAGCTACGTGCAGTTGCCTGTCCAATTCAGCCTTTCCTGTATACAGAAGCGGCATGAATAAAGCACCATCGTTTCATTTCTTCGCTTGTCCACGTTCATTTTTACAGGTTTGAGTCAGGCGGCGAAGACTTGAGTCACAAGCCCTGCCACTAACAGACTGTGAGCCTTAGTCCAAAGGTGAGTCACAAGCCTTGCCACTGACAGACTGTAAGCCCAAGTCCAAAGGTGAGTCACAAGCCCTGCCACTGACAGGCTGCATGCCCAGGTCCAAAGGTGAGTCACAAGCCCTGCCGCTAACATACTGTAAGCCCTAGTCCAAAGGTGAGTCACAAGCCCTGCCACTGACAGGCTGCATGCCCAGGTCCAAAGGTGAGTCACAAGCCCTGCCACTGACAGGCTGCATGCCCAGGTCCAAAGGTGAGTCACAAGCCTTGCCACTGACAGACTGTAAGCCCTAGTCCAAACATGAGTCACAAGCCCTGCCACTGACAATTGTGCAATTTGATACTTCATTGTTTCATTGTTTCACAAGTCGACCGCACCACTAGAACTCAACACCTCAAAGAAGGATTAAGTTGCCATATATTGCTGAAGAGGTTTAGTTGATTCTGTCTATGCAATAAAAGAAACAACTTGTGGTCGGATGTGATCAACAAATAAGCATAACTAGCATGCGACTAGTTTTTTTAGGCACTTCTTGACACGATATGCTTTTCCTCGATTCATTTATTGCAATGCGGTGACAGATTTGATAGAAGTTTTAATCTGTCGTTATCTTTCTGCAGATTCTGACCTCTCTGACTGGGGGCAAGAACAATTATGCCATTGAGCCCCAAACAAACTGATAACACTTCATCTGATTACAAATGAAGTCGGTTTCCAATCGCAGCATGCAAGTTGTCAAGTCGTCCGGAAGTTTAAGTAACAGTATATATCTTACCGCATATTGTATTTGCAACATTTACATCATAAATCACTCTCGTGCCTGATATTTTCCATGTTATGTACCTGAACTTTGGTAATAAATGAGCAGAATCTTTGCCGATGTTGCCTTGGTTACGATACAATGATTTGGCCTGGGGTTGAGTTGAAATATTTCCTTTGGGTGGTTACCTGTCTGTTCCGTGCTCCCGGAGATAGTATCACCAAAATTTCGTAGCATTCTGGGATTTTATACAGGAACAACCGTTGGAGCTTTTTCCAGGGTAAAACCCTTGAGACACTTGCCCGGGTAATAAACTACCTCGTCCCTCAGACCCATCAAGCTAGCGGTAAAAATCAAATCAAGTTTCTGATGTCGTTAACCTATTTTGTTAAATTTCCTCTCCGACACGACTGCCTCTAATTCATTGTGGGTGGCATAACAGTGAAACTCGCAGTGGCGTTCTAGACAGCATACACCTTTCTAGTATGTAAAATGTGCTCAGATATTCTTTTCATAAACTCCATGCCATGTATGCCTATTTGCCTATGCAAATTCCTCTTGCATAACATTAAACATCGAATAATGTTGACACTTACCCTTACGTCAATCGCGAATTTCAAGTGACGTCATTGTCGGCTTTGTCTCCACAGTTACCACGTGAAGGGACTCGACAACATGGCCGCCACCAATATATTACCTAATGGGATTTGCGAAAGATATTCACTGCGGAACAACCGCTTTCAAGTTTATCAAGACCATCTCCTTGACGAAAGACTCTTTTAGTTGATTATAGAAAATCACAGTTCTTAATCTGTGTGCGAGCGTGCATAGCTACAGGCCTTATACATTATGACTTCAAAGCCATTTGTACGCGAAATATTATCTATCTATATATCTATGGCACAATAGGGTCATTTTTTGCATTAAATGTGTGTGCTTCTAAACCTTCTTAATTTGCAAGTAAAATTTTTAATTTGCCACTGAAATTTCTGATAATGCTTTCCCGTGTGCGAAGTGACGCAATTAGCTTTACGCTGACGCATTGTAATGATGTAGTACAGGAAACAACAGCCTTCTTTCCACAGTGGCTACTTCACGGGGATATGGCACAAAATGCCCTCTCTCGTAATTGTATTTGTGCTATTTATAGCATTGTAGTATTTATATATATATATATGACATTATTTAAATATAGTTGGACTATTAAAACGTAATTACACGATTTTCTGTTACTTTTATTTTCACCATTGCCGAAATAGGCTTAAACCTGCCGCCTTCCTCACCCCTAAGTACTGGGTTTTCAGTATGCTGCCGTCCATTGCTCCTCGTCACGCGACAGACTTGATTGTGCCTAGCACGATCACACCTCCTCCCGCGCACAAAGCCACCGTTCTATATATGTTAACAGATACAGTCCATGGTTACCCCAAATGATATTAAATTCTACCATAATTGGTCCCATGTTTGCATAAGTATACAATTGGGAAACTTTTGCAACCAACCTATGATTCATCAGATTTGTTTATCATCATTTGATCACGTGACCTATCGATATTGATACATATCTATGTAGACTACTTCTACTCACATGAAATATCAGACTCGGTCTCTGTCCAGTATGTGTATATAATTTTTTTATATATATATTTGTACCCTACTTGTACTCGAGTATTATCAGAAGTATTTATATTATGATCTCATTGACAGCATGTCAATACACTTGAGTATTTTTCACAGTAACGGAACCGCTTGATGTTCCGGTCAAACATATACATATGCATACCTTGGGGGTTAATATATGTGCATACACAATTTGGTTTATATTATGCTTATGTTTGGCCCATTGCAATGATCACGATTGCGTGGTTGGGCAGTTATGACAGCAAATCTACCACGTACTGATTTTTAATTTGTCAATATAGTTATTTATTGCATTTGTGAAAACATGCATTTTATTACTTACACAAATAATAACAAAACACGGTGATGGCGATGTTTGTGTTGATGGAACGAACAGCTCTGGGGAACCGAAACTGCCGAACTTACTCCCTTTTGGAAAATTCACAGTTTCAAGAAAACTGTTGTTTCGGTTCTTCTGCCAGGCAGTTCGGAAAACCGGTTTCGGTTTCGTGTACACCGACCCTTACACATTGATCCACGTTCGTTTTTCCTTGGTTCATCTGGGTAGCGGGGCAAATTGTACAAACTGTGATAAAAGGAGCTTTTTGCCAATAAATGATATCATTTCACGTTGTGTTTTGTGCTGGTTCTTCGTCTCGTAACCTCGGAATCGCACGAAACACGATATATCAGACGCCTTGTCGAAGCATAGGGGCTTAGAAGGGGGCGGGGGGGTGGGGGGGGTCCAGTGTCCAGTGTCGATTTTTTAAATTCTTACTTTCCGTGTCACTTTTTGGTTAAGTTCAGTGTAATTTATTTTCAGAAATCTGTGTCGATGTCACTTTTTTAGTTCCTCAGTGTCGGCATTTGAGGGTCAATGTCGAATGTCAATTTTTCAAACATGCCTGTTGTCGCGAGTCGCCATTTACCCCTTCCAGACTCCTAAGTATTGACAAGCAATGGCGGTCGAGTATAGGTTTTCATGACGCCCGGGACCGTTTAGTCGACCGCTAACACCCTGAGTTTGCGTTTCTAACTAACCCTCTCTAGACTACAGCTTGTCGAAACCTAACGCACCCCCCCCCCCCCCCCCCACACACACTTACACACACAAAAGGTTTACATGGGGGGTACGCGTCTCATAGTAACGCCTTATGGATATCTAATACCCCCCCTCCTCACCCGTACATCGCTACCGTCACCTAACGAGCCACCATACCCCCCCCCCCACTCCCTCACCCGTACATCTCCACCGTCACCTACCGAGCCACCATACCGCCCGACCACTCCCTCACCCGTACATCTCTACCGTCACCTAACGAGCCACCAATCCCCCCCCCCCGCTGTCCCTCGCCCGTACATCGCTACCGTCACCTAACGAGCCACCATACCGCCCCCCCCACTCCCTCACCCCTACATCTCTACCGTCACCTAACGAGCCACCAATCCCCCCCCCCCACTCCCTCACCCGTACATCTCTACCGTCACCTAACGAGCCACCAATCCCCCCCCCACTCCCTCACCCGTACATCTCTACCGTCACCTAACGAGCCACCAATCCCCCCCCACTCCCTCACCCGTACATCTCTACCGTCAACTAACGAGCCACCAATCCCCCACCCCTCCCCCCACTCCCTCACCCGTACATCTCTACCATCACCTAACGAGCCACAAATCCCCCCCCCCCCACTCCCTCACCCGTACATCTCTACCGTCACCTAACGAGCCACCAACCCCACCCCCCACTCCCTCACCCGTACATCTCTACCATCACCTAACGAGCCACCAACCCCCCCCCGCCACTCCCTCACCCATACATCTCTACCGTCACCTAACGAGCCACCATACCCACCCACCCTCTCCCTCGCCCGTACATCGCTACCGTCACCTAACGAGCCACCATACCGCCCCTCCCCCCGCCACTCCCTCACCCATACATCTCTACCGTCACCTAACGAGCCACCATACCCACCCCCCCTCTCCCTCGCCCGTACATCGCTACCGTTACCTAACGAGCCACCAATCCCCCACCCCTCCCTCCACTCCCTCACCCGTACATCTCTACCGTCACCTAACGAGGCACCATACCCCCCCCCCACTCCCTCACCCGTACATCTCTACCGTCACCTAACGAGCCACCAATCCCCCACCCATTCCCTCACCCGTACATCTCTACCGTCACCTAACGAGCCACCAATCCTCCACCCCTCCCCCCACTCCCTCACCCGTACATCTCTACCGTCACCTAACGAGCCACCATACCCCCCCACTCCCTCACCCGTACATCTCTACCGTCACCTAACGAGCCACCAATCCCCCACCCACTCCCTCACCCGTACATCTCTACCGTCACCTAACGAGCCACCAATCCTCCACCCCTCCCCCCACTCCCTCACCCGTACATCTCTACCGCCACCTTACGAGCCACCAATCCCCTCCCCACTCCCTCACCCGTACATCTCTACCGTCACCTAACGAGCCACCAATCCTCCACCCCTCCATCCACTCCCTCACCCGTACATCTCTACCATCACCTAACGAGCCACCAATCCCCCCCAACGCCACTCCCTCACCCATACATCTCTACCATCACCTAACGAGCCACCAATCCCCCCCCACTCCCTCACCCGTACATCTCTACCGTCAACTAACGAGCCACCAATCCCCCACCCCTCCCCCCACTCCCTCACCCGTACATCTCTACCGTCACCTAACGAGCCACCATACCGCCCCCCCCCCTCACTCCCTCACCCGTACATCTCTACCGTCACCTAACGAGCCACCATACCCCCCCCCCACTCCCTCACCCGTACATCTCTACCATCACCTAACGAGCCACCAAACCCCCCCCCCCCACTCTCTCACCCGTACATCTCTACCGTCACCTAACGAGCCACCATACCGCCCCCCCCCGCCACTCCCTCACCCATACATCGCTACCGTCACCTAACGAGCCACCATACCGCCCCCCCCCCACTCCCTCACCCGTACATCTCTACCGTCACCTAACGCGCCACCATACCCCCCCCCCACCTCCCTCGCCCGCACATCGCTACCGTCACCTAACTAGCCACCATACCCCCCCCCACTCCCTCACCCGTACATCGCTACCGTCACCTAACGAGCCACCATACCGCCCCCCACTCCCTCACCCGTACATCTCTCCCGTCACCTAACGAGCCACCATACCCACCCCCCCCCACCTCCCTCGCCCGTACATCGCTACCGTCACCTAACGAGCCACCACCCCCCCCCACTCCCTCACCCATACATCGCTACCGTCACCTAACGAGCCACCATACCGCCCCCCCCCACTCCCTCACCCGTACATCTCTACCGTCACCTAACGAGCCACCATACCCCCCCCACCTCCCTCGCCCGCACATCGCTACCGTCACCTAACGAGCCACCAATCCCCCCCCCACTCCCTCATCCGTACATCTCTACCGTCACCTAACGAGCCACCAATCCCCCCCACCACTCCCTCACCCGTACATCTCTACCATCACCTAACGAGCCACCAAACCCCACCCCCCACTCCCTCACCCGTACATCTCTACCGTCAGCTAACGAGCCACCAATCCCCCCCCCACTCCCTCACCCGTACATCTCTACCATCACCTAACGAGCCACCAAACCCCACCCCCCACTCCCTCACCCGTACATCTCTACCGTCACCTAACGAGCCACCAATCCCCCACCCCTCCCCCCACTCCCTCACCCGTACATCTCTACCATCACCTAACGAGCCACCATACCCCCCCCCCCACCTCCCTCGCCCGTACATCGCTACCTTCACCTAACGAGCCACCATACCGCCCCCCCCCACTCCCTCACCCGTACATCTCTGCCGTCACCTAACGAGCCACCATAGCCCCCCCCCCCACCTCCCTCGCCCGTACATCGATACCGTCACGTAACGAGCCACCATACGGCCCCCCCACTCCCTCACCCATACATCTCTACCGTCACCTAACGAGCCACCAATCCCCCCCCCCCCACTCCCTCACCCGTATATCTCTACCGTCACCTAACGAGCCACCATAACCCCCCCACCTCCCTCGCCCGTACATCGCTACCGTCACCTAACGAGCCACCATACACCCCCCCCACCTCCCTCGCCCGTACATCGCTACCGTCACCTAACTAGCCACCAAACCCCCACCCCCCACTCCCTCACCCGTACATCTCTACCGTCACCTAACGAGCCACCAATCCCCCAACCCTCCCCCCACTCCCTCACCCATACATCTCTACCATCACCTAACGAGCCACCAATCCCCCCCCCCACTCCCTCACCCATACATCTCTACCGTCACCTAACGAGCCACCAATCCCCCCCCACTCCCTCACCCATACATCTCTACCGTCACCTAACGAGCCACCAATCCCCCCCACTCCCTCACCCATACATCTCTAACGTCACCTAACGAGCCACCAATCCCCCCCCCCCACTCCCTCACCCGTACATCTCTACCATCACCTAACGAGCCACCAACTCCCCCCCCCACCTCCCTCACCCATACATCACTACCGTCACCTAACGAGCCACCAATCCCCCCCTCCACACTCCCTCACCCCTACATCTCTACCGTCACCTAACGAGCCACCAATCCCTCCCCCCTCCCACTCCCTCACCCATACATCTCTACCGTCACCTAACGAGCCACCAATCCCCCCCCACTCCCTCAACCATACATCTCTACCATCACCTAACGAGCCACCAATCCCCACCCTCCGCCACTCCCTCACCCGTACATCTCTACCGTCACCTAACGAGCCACCAATCCCCCACCCCTGCCCCCACTCCCTCACCCGTACATCTCTATCGTCACCTAACGAGCCACCAATCCCCCCCCCCACTCCCTCACCCATACATCTCTACCGTCACCTAACGAGCCACCAATCCCCCCCCAGTCCCTCACCAATACATCTCTACCATCACCTAACGAGCCACCAATCCCCACCCCCGGCCACTCCCTCACCCGTACATCTCTACCGTCACCTAACGAGCCACCAATCCCCAACCCCTCCCCCCACTCCCTCACCCGTACATCTCTACCAGCACCTAACGAGCCACCAATCCACCCCTCCCCACTCCCTCACCCGTACATCTCTACCGTCACCTAACGAGCCACCAATCCCCAACCCCCACTCCCTCACCTGAACATCTCTACCGTCACCTAACGAGCCACCAATCCCCCCCCCACTCCCTCACCCGTACATCTCTACCATCACCTAACGAGCCACCAATCCTCAACCCCCACTCCCTCACCTGTATATCTCTACCGTCACCTAACGAGCCACCAATCCCCCCCCACTCCCTCACCCGTACATCTCTACCGTCACCTAACGAGCCACCAATCCCCAACCCCCACTCCCTCACCTGTACATCTCTACCGTCACCTAACGAGCCACCAATCCCCCCCCCCACTCCCTCACCCGTACATCTCTACCGTCACCTAACGAGCCACCAATCCCCCACCCCAACCCCCACTCCCTCACCTGTACATCTCCACCGTCACCTAACGAGCCACCAAACCCCCACCCCCCACTCCCTCACCCGTACATCTCTACCGTCACCTAACGAGCCACCAATCCCCCCCCCACTCCCTCACCCATACATCTCTACCATCCCCTAACGAGCCACCAATCCCCCCCCCGCCACTCCCTCACCCATACATCTCTACCGTCACCTAACGAGCCACCAATCCCCCACCCCTGCCCCCACTCCCCCACCCGTACATCTCTACCATCACCTAACGAGCCACCAATCCCCCCCTCCCCACTCCCTCACCCGTACATCTCTACCGTCATCTGACGAGCCACCAATCCCCCACCCCTCCCCCCACTCCCTCACCCATACATCTCTACCGTCACCTAACGAGCCACTATACCGCCCGCCCCCCTCACTCCCTCATCCGTACATCTCTACCGTCAACTAACGAGTCACCAATCCCCCACCCCTCCCCCCACTCCCTCACCCGTACATCTCTACCATCACCTAACGAGCCACCAATCCCCCCCCCACCACACTCCCTCACCCGTACATCTCTACCGTCACCTTACGAGCCACCAAACCCCCCCCCTCCCCCGCCACTCCCTCACCCATACATCTCTACCGTCACCTAACGAGCCACCAATCTCCCACCCCTCCCCCCACTCCCTCACCCGTACATCTCTACCGCCACCTAACGAGCCACCAACCCCCCCCCCCCACTCCCTCACCCGTACATCTCTACCGCCACCTAACGAGCCACCATACGCCCCCCCTCTTCACCCGTACATCTCTACCGTCACCTAACGAGCCACCTTACGCCCCGCGTCACCCGTACATCGCTACCGTCACCTAACGAGCCACCATACCCCACTCCCCTCACCTATACACCTCTACCGCCACCTAACGAGCCACCATACCCTCTTCCCCCTCAACTATACACCTCTACCGTCACCTAACGAGCCACCAATCCCCCACCCCTCCCCCAACTCCCTCACCCGTACATCTCTACCGCCACCTAGCGAGTCACCATACCCCCTCCCTCACCCGTACATCGCTACCGTCACCTAACGAGCCACCATACCCCCCGCCGTCACCCGTACATCGCTACCGTCACCTAACGAGCCACCAATCCCCCACCCCTCCACCGACTCCCTCACCCGTACATCTTCACCGTCACCTAACGAGCCACCATACCCCCCCTCCCCCTCACCTATACATCTCTACCGTCACCTAACGAGCCACCAATCCCCCACCCCTCCCCCCACTCCCTCACCCGTACATCCCTACCATCACCTAACGAGCCACCAATCCCCCCCTCCCCACTCCCTCACCCGTACATCTCTACCGTCATCTAACGAGCCACCAATCCCCCACCCCTCCCCCCACTCCCTCACCCATACATCTCTACCGTCACCTAACGAGCCACCAATCCCCCTCCCCCACTCCCTCACCCGTACATCTCTACCGTCACCTAACGAGCCACCAAACCCCACCCCCCACTCCCTCACCCGTACATCTCTACCGTCAGCTAACGAGCCACCAATCCCCCACCCCTCCCCCCACTCCCTCACCCGTACATCTCTGCCATCACCTAACGAGCCACCAATCCCCCCCCCCACTCCCTCACCCATACATCTCTACCGTCACCTAACGAGCCACCAATCCCCCACCCCTGCCCCCACTCCCTCACCCGTACATCTCTACCGTCATCTAACGAGCCACCAATCCCCCACCCCTCCCCCCACTCCCTCACCCATACATCTCTACCGTCACCTAACGAGCCACCAATCCCCCACCCCTCCCCCCACTCCCTCACCCATACATCTCTACCGTCACCTAACGAGCCGCCAATCCCCACCCCCCACTCCCTCACCCGTACATCTCTACCGTCACCTAACGAGCCACCAATCCCCCACCCCTCCCCCCACTCCCTCACCCGTACATCTCTACCGTCACCTAACGAGCCACCACCCCCCCCCCCCCACTCCCTCACCCGTACATCTTTACCGTCACCTAACGAGCCACATTTCCCCCCCCCCACTCCCTCACCCATACATCTCTACCATCACCTAACGAGCCACCAATCCCCCCCAACGCCACTCCCTCACCCATACATCTCTACCGTCACCTAACGAGCTACCAATCCCGCACCCCTGCCCCCACTCCCTCACCCGTACATCTCTACCGTCACCTAACGAGCCACCAATCCCCCCCCCCACTCCCTCACCCGTACATCTCTACCGTCACCTAACGAGCCACCAAACCCCCACCCCCCACTCCCTCACCCGTACATCTCTACCGTCACCTAACAAGCCACCAATCCCCCCCCACTCCCTCACCCATACATCTCTACCATCACCTAACGAGCCACCAATCCCCCCCCCCCCGCCACTCCCTCACCCATACATCTCTACCGTCACCTAACGAGCCACCAATCCCCCACCCATCCCCCCACTCCCTCACCCGTACATCTCTACCATCACCTAACGAGCCACCAATCCCTCCCTCCCCACTCCCTCACCCGTACATCTCTACCGTCATCTAACGAGCCACCAATCCCCCACCCCTCCCCCCACTCCCTCACCCATACATCTCTACCGTCACCTAACGAGCCACTATACCGCCCGCCCCCCTCACTCCCTCACCCGTGCATCTCTACCGTCACCTAACGAGTCCACAATCCCCCACCCCTCCCCCCACTCCCTCACCCGTACATCTCTACCATCACCTAACGAGCCACCAATCCCCCCCACCACACTCCTTCACCCGTACATCTCTACCGTCACCTAACGAGCCACTATACCGCCCGCCCCCCTCACTCCCTCACCCGTACATCTCTACCGTCACCTAACGAGTCACCAATCCCCCACCCCTCCCCCCACTCCCTCACCCGTACATCTCTACCGTCACCTAACGAGCCACCAATCCCCCCCCACCACGCTCCTTCACCCGTACATCTCTACCGTCACCTAACGAGCCACCAAACCCCCCCCCACCCCGCCACTCCCTCACCCATACATCTCTACCGTCACCTAACGAGCCACCAATCCCCCACCCCTCCCCCCACTCCCTCACCCATACATCTCTACCGCCACCTAACGAGCCACCATACCCCCCCGGTTACCCGTACATCTCTACCGCCACCTAACGAGCCACCATACGCCCCCCCTCTTCACCCGTACATCTCTACCGTCACCAAACGAGCCACCTTACCCCCCCCCCGTCACCCATACATCTCTACCGTCACCTAACGAGCCACCAATCCCCCACCCCTGCCCCCACTCCCTCACCCGTACATCTCTATCGTCACCTAACGAGCCACCAATCCCCCCCCCCACTCCCTCACCCATACATCTCTACCATCACCTAACGAGCCACCAATCCCCACCCCCCGCCACTCCCTCACCCGTACATCTCTACCGTCACCTAACGAGCCACCAATCCCCAACCCCTCCCCCCACTCCCTCACCCGTACATCTCTACCATCACCTAACGAGCCACCAATCCCCCCCTCCCCACTCCCTCACCCGTACATCTCTACCGTCACCTAACGAGCCACCAAACCCCCCCCCCACTCTCTCACCCGTACATCTCTACCGTCACCTAACGAGCCACCAATCCCCCCCCACTCCCTCACCCATACATCTCTACCATCACCTAACGAGCCACCAATCCCCCCCCCGCCACTCCCTCATCCATACATCTCTACCATCACCTAACGAGCCACCAATCCCCCCCTCCCCACTCCCTCACCCGTACATCTCTACCGTGACCTAACGAGCCACCAACCCCCCCCCCCCCGCCACTCCCTCACCCGTACATCTCCACCGTCATCTAACGAGCCACCAATCCCCCACCCCTCCCCCCACTCCCTCACCCATACATCTCTACCGTCACCTAACGAGCCACTATACCGCCCGCCCCCCTCACTCCCTCACCCGTGCATCTCTACCGTCACCTAACGAGTCCACAATCCCCCACCCCTCCCCCCACTCCCTCACCCGTACATCTCTACCATCACCTAACGAGCCACCAATCCCCCCCACCACACTCCTTCACCCGTACATCTCTACCGTCACCTAACGAGCCACTATACCGCCCGCCCCCCTCACTCCCTCACCCGTACATCTCTACCGTCACCTAACGAGTCACCAATCCCCCACCCCTCCCCCCACTCGCTCACCCGTACATCTCTACCGTCACCTAACGAGCCACCAATCCCCCCCCACCACACTCCTTCACCCGTACATCTCTACGGTCACCTAACGAGCCACCAAACCCCCCCCCACCCCGCCACTCCCTCACCCATACATCTCTACCGTCACCTAACGAGCCACCAATCCCCCACCCCTCCCCCCACTCCCTCACCCATACATCTCTACCGCCACCTAACGAGCCACCATACCCCCCCGGTTACCCGTACATCTCTACCGCCACCTAACGAGCCACCATACGCCCCCCCTCTTCACCCGTACATCTCTACCGTCACCAAACGAGCCACCTTACCCCCCCCCGTCACCCATACATCTCTACCGTCACCTAACGAGCCACCAATCCCCCACCCCTGCCCCCACTCCCTCACCCGTACATCTCTATCGTCACCTAACGAGCCACCAATCCCCCCCCCCACTCCCTCACCCATACATCTCTACCATCACCTAACGAGCCACCAATCCCCACCCCCCGCCACTCCCTCACCCGTACATCTCTACCGTCACCTAACGAGCCACCAATCCCCAACCCCTCCCCCCACTCCCTCACCCGTACATCTCTACCATCACCTAACGAGCCACCAATCCCCCCCTCCCCACTCCCTCACCCGTACATCTCTACCGTCACCTAACGAGCCACCAAACCCCCCCCCCCACTCTCTCACCCGTACATCTCTACCGTCACCTAACGAGCCACCAATCCCCCCCCACTCCCTCACCCATACATCTCTACCATCACCTAACGAGCCACCAATCCCCCCCCCGCCACTCCCTCATCCATACATCTCTACCGTCACCTAACGAGCCACCAATCCCCCACCCCTCCCCCCACTCCCTCACCCGTACATCTCTACCATCACCTAACGAGCCACCAATCCCCCCCTCCCCACTCCCTCACCCGTACATCTCTACCGTGACCTAACGAGCCACCAACCCCCCCCCCCCGCCACTCCCTCACCCATACATCTCTACCGTCACCTAACGAGCCACCAATCCCCCACCCCTCCCCCCCTCCCTCACCCGTACATCTCTACCGCCACCTAACGAGCCACCATACCCCCCCTGTTACCCGTACATCTCTACCGCAACCTAACGAGCCACCATACGCCCCCCCTCTTCACCCGTACATCTCTACCGTCACCTAACGAGCCACCAATCCCCCACCCCTCCCCCCACTCCCTCACCCGTACATCTCTACCATCACCTAACGAGCCACCAATCCCCCCCTCCACACTCCCTCACCCGTACATCTCTACCGTGACCTAACGAGCCACCAACCCCCCCCCTCCCCGCCACTCCCTCACCCATACATCTCTACCGTCACCTAACGAGCCACCAATCCCCCACCCCTCCCCCCACTCCCTCACCCGTACATCTCTACCGCCACCTAACGAGCCACCATACCCCCGCTGTTACCCGTACATCTCTACCGCAACCTAACGAGCCACCATACGCCCCCCCTCTTCACCCGTACATCTCTACCGTCAGCTAACGAGCCACCATACCCCCCCCCCCGTCACCCGTACATCGCTACCGTCACCTAACGAGCCACCATACCCTCCTCCCCCTCACCTATACACCTCTACCGTCACCTAACGAGCCACCAATCCCCCACCCCTCCCCCCACTCCCTCACCCGTACATCTCTACCGCCACCTAGCGAGTCACCATGCCCCCTCCCTCACCCGTACATCTCTACCGTCACCTAACGAGCCACCATACCCTCCCCCCCCCGTCACCCGTACATCGCTACCGTCACCTAACGAGCCACCATACCCCACCCCCGTCACCCGTACATCGCTACCGTCATCTAAAGAGCCACCAATCCCCCATCCCTCCCCCGACTCCCTCACCCGTACATCTCTACCATCACCTAACGAGCCACCATACCCCCCCTCCCCCTCACCTATACATCTCTACCGTCAGGTAACCAGCCACCAATCCTCCACCCCTCCCCCCACTCCCTCACCCGTACATCTCTACCATCACCTAACGAGCCACCAATCCCCCCTTCCCCACTCCCTCACCCGTACATCTCTACCGTCATCTAACGAGCCACCAATCCCCCACCCCTCCCCCCACTCCCTCACCCATACATCTCTACCGTCACCTAACGAGCCACCAATCCCCCTCCCCCACTCCCTCACCCGTACATCTCTACCGTCACCTAACGAGCCACCGAACCCCACCCCCCACTCCCTCACCCGTAGATCTCTACCGTCAGGTAACCAGCCACCAATCCCCCACCCCTCCCCCCACTCCCTCACCCATACATCTCTACCATCACCTAACGAGCCACCAATCCCCCCCCCGCCACTCCCTCACCCATACATCTCTACCATCACCTAACAAGCCACCAATCCCCCCCCCCCGCCACTCCTTCACCCGTACATCTCTACCGTCACCTAACGAGCCACCAATCCCCCACCCCTCCCCCCACTCCCTCACCCGTACATCTCTACCATCACCTAACGAGCCACCAATCCCCCCCTCCACACTCCCTCACCCGTACATCTCTACCGTCACCTAACGAGCCACCAAACCCCCCGCCCCGCCACTCCCTCACCCATACATCTCTACCGTCACCTAACGAGCCACCAATCCCCCACCCCTCCCCCCACTCCCTCACCCGTACATCTCTACCGCCACCTAACGAGCCACCATACCCCCCCTGTTACCCGTACATCTCTACCGCCACCTAACGAGCCACCATACGCCCCCCCCTCTTCACCCGTACATCTCTACCGTCACCTAACGAGCCACCATACCCACCCCCCCGTCACCCGTACATCGCTACCGTCACCTAACGAGCCACCATACCCCCCTCCCCCTCACCTATACACCCCTACCGCCACCTAACGAGCCACCATACCCCCTCCCCCTCACCTATACACCTCTACCGTCACCTAACGAGCCACCAATCCCCCACCCCTCCCCCCACTCCCTCACCCGTACATCTCTACCGCCACCTAGCGAGTCACCATACCCCCTCCCTCACCCGTACATCTCTACCGTCACCTACCGAGCCACCATACCCTCCCCCCCCCCCGTCACCCGTACATCGCTACCGTCACCTAACGAGCCACCAATCCCCCACCCCTCCCCCGACTCCCTCACCCGTACATCTCTACCGTCACCTAACGAGCCACCATGCCCCCCCTCCGCCTCACCTATACATCTCTACCGTCACCTAACGAGCCACCAATCCCCCACCCCTCCCCCCACTCCCTCACCCGTACATCTCTACCATCACCTAACGAGCCACCAATCCCCCCCTCCCCACTCCCTCACCCGTACATCTCTACCGTCATCTAACGAGCCACCAATCCCCCACCCCTCCCCCCACTCCCTCACCCATACATCTCTACCGTCACCTAACGAGCCACCAATCCCCCACCCCTCCCCCCACTCCCTCACCCGTACATCTCTACCATCACCTAACGAGCCATCAAACCCCCCCCCCCGCCACTCCCTCACCCATACATCTCTACCGTCACCTAACGAACCACCAATCCCCCACCCCTCCCCCCACTCCCTCACCCGTACATCTCTACCGCCACCTAACGAGCCACCATACCCCCCCTGTTACCCGTACATCTCTACCGCCACCTAACGAGCCACCAATGCCCCCCCCCGTCACCCGTACATCGCTACCGTCACCTAACGAGCCACCAATCCCCCACCCCTCCCCCCACTCCCTCACCCGTACATCTCTACCGTCACCTAACGAGCCACCATACCCCCCCTCCCCCTCACCTATACATCTCTACCGTCACCTAACGAGCCACCAATCCCCCACCCCTCCCCCCACTACCTCACCCGTACATCTCTACCGCCACCTAGCGAGTCACCATACCCCCTCCCTCACCCGTACATCTCTACCGTCACCTAACGAGCCACCATACCCCCCCCGTCACCCGTACATCGCTACCGTCACCTAACGAGCCACCATACCCCCCCCCGTCACCCGTACATCGCTACCGTCACCTAACGAGCCACCAATCCCCCACCCCTCCCCCCACTCCCTCACCCGTACATCTCTACCGTCACCTAACGAGCCACCATACCCCCCCTCCCCCTCACCTATACATCTCTACCGTCACCTAACGAGCCACCAATCCCCCACCCCTCCCCCCACTCCCTCACCCGTACATCTCTACCGTGATCTAACAAGCCACCACGCCCCCCCCCTACTCCCTAACCTATACATCTCTACCGCCACCTAACGAGCCACGATACCCCCCTCCCCCTCACCTATGCATCTCTACCGCCACCTAACGAGCCACCATACCCCCCTCCCCCTCACCTATGCATCACTACCGCCACCTAACGAGCCACCATACCCCCCCCCCACTCCCTCACCCATACATCCCTACCGTCACCTAAAAAGCTACGTGACTCAGGATTGTTGAAGTACAGTCAAATCAGATATAATGTCACGCCCAGTAATAGTCTCGAGACCGCTGAGATAGAGGCTCAATATATAACAAACTGTCCATAGCATGAAAAATATAATGGTCCAGGGAGTGACGGATTATCATGTGATCAGGTGAATTCACGTTTTTTGTGTCAGACATAAAACAGCCTGTACTTGTAGTCTAAGGTAGCCTTTTGTATGCTCTTGTTAAAATGTCATGAAGCATAGAACAAAGGAGAGCTTTGAAGAAAAAAACTGGGTCTCAATACTTCCCGTTGCATGAATAATAACAGAATTCACGCCTCCACAGACGTCACTTGCCTCGCTCCCAGAATTTGAGTTGGTACAGGTGCAAAAATTACTGGAAAAAGTATCCCTTGTGTTATTTGGGGCGCTATCACACATCCAAATTAATATGTATACTCTAACAGAAACGATTATCTTTATCAAACTGGATGATATGTCCACTGAATCGGAATATCTTTGATAATCACGAATATGCTTGAAGAAGAAAACGATGTGCGTCACAGGGAGCCGGAAGCGTTGATTGAGGCAGAGCCAGGCGGCACGCGACATCGCGTCTCCATTCGATACATCCCCACTCCCAAAAGCTACTAGACTTCCAGTTAGAAAGACAAAGCCAAGTAACAGGCAATGTCCCGCTACGGTCCCCACCAACAGAAAGAGTGTGGCAAGGCCCGGCTGATTTCGAAAAGTCAGAAACCTCGGAGAAAGTAAGAGTCATTCCTTCCCGCAGCTCGCCAGGATAAGACGCAGATGGGGGGAGGGGGGGGCATGGGGGGGCCACTATTATACAAATCTGGTGGGGGGGGGGGGGGGGGTTCGCGGATGCCTTGATACCTGAGAGAGCGGATATTTGTGATGAAAAAGATACCCCTATACAGCGAATATTTTAAAACTTGCGATCGAGGGGGGGCGGACTTTGAAAATGTGCGTTCATAGAGCGGATTTTGGCGGTGAAAAAAGGGGGGGGGCTTTACCCCGGAACCCCTCAAACCCAGCAATGTATTAATTACCCCCCCCCCCCTCTCTAAAACCGGGGGGCCGGTTTCAGGGTCGGATCCAGATAAGCTGGATAGGGGGGGCCGTTAAATGGTATAAATTATATAAACTTATATATATGACTATATATAGGACTTCGCATGAAAGCTGAGTTCTGCGCCTCAGATGGCCTAAATTTTACACTGAAAAATGGCAAAATGGGGGAAGGGGGTGCTCCCCCCCCCCCCCACGCCCTATCCGCCTCTGCTGACGTAACCGTTATTTGTAATTTTTGTGTGTGATCCTTCTCGGTCAAACTGTTCCAGACAGTTAAGAGTTTGCCTTCTTAGGCTGTTCAGTTCACCCATTAACATGCTGAAATAATGTGCTGACCACTTTAGGGGGCAAAATGACCCACTGTGACAAAAAACAAGTTTTTTTGTTCTAGTAACAATTTTGTTCGTGTCACTCGCATGTATCCAAGCTATGTTATTCACAATACTACTATTGTCAGTTTACCAAAATTTGACTCTTTTCGTAGCACTGCTTGTGCCCCAAGAAATACAAATTAAGTTAAGGTAGTCATTTTGCCCCATGTTCCCCTATATCCACGACGATTTTTGTTAATACCCTAAAAGGTCATGTAGCCAGCGAGCACATGGCAGACGTTCTTTATATTAACAATTGACGGGAATGGCAAACCCATAATGAACAACTTTCTCTCGACGGGAATGGCAAACCCATAATGAACAACTTCCTCTCGACGGGAATGGCAAATCCATAATGAACGAACTTCCTCTCGACCGCCATCACAACCTGAGACGGACGACAGCCCCTTATTCTATAGTAACTGTTTGTTTTGCTTCCCTTTAACATTTTAATCCCTGATCTTACATTAGGAATGTTTGTGTGTACCGTTGATGTACCTCCCTGTGCTCCTTTTATGTGTATTTCTGTTGAAAGCAATAAACATTTTTTGCGTATGTAATAGGCCTACTATAAGAGAAGTATACCAAGTGATAACTGAGAGTGAAGTGTTTACTCTGTTCACCTGCATATGATAAAAATCTGCGATTATAAATCTAGTCTTATGAAGCAGCTCCTTATCGTAGGGCGTCGAGGATAGAGAGCCGGCCGCTACTCTTCCCCAGACCCATGAACACTTGGCTGTGAGCAAGGATAGTTTATAATCTACATTATCCGGGCTGTGAACCTCTGCAAATCTGACATCAGAGAAGCTGAGTGATATCATACGAAATCTGCTGGCGTTCGACTCCATATTATTTCTGTTTTTCAGATCTACGTTGAGTAGACAATGCATCAACCGATTATGCTTTTAGGATTCCGAGTGCCAGTTAAAGTACCGGAGAAAAACCCATCGTCAACTGGAAAGATATTCAAGTTTCGAATATTGACAAGAATTCGACGTCTTCGGGGGTTCATACTATGTACATAACAACAAGAAGTCAGTGAGGACACTGATGATGACGAAAATCGACTTTGGGTCAAAAAGCGTATCTTTCTGAACATGCTGATCCAAACCGCGACCGTCCACGATGATTATTAAGGAAATGAGAGCCATTTCTAGATTCCAGTACGTTGAGTACATATGCTCGGTCCCCTGGCTTGAACTTTACATTGAATTGAGTAAAAAGTTAGTGGCCCAAATGGTGGGTATTGTTGCCTGAGGTCGTCTCTTACGTTGCCGCTGCATGACATTTTTGTGAAATTTTCCCCAAATTTTGTTTCCGGATTTCCTGGATGTATGTGTTGGGATGACAGCACCGTGGCCACTGGTCATTCATTAGAGGACTAAACAAAATCACCCCCCTGAAGTGATCAGGCGTGTATCGATGATGCCTTGGGTTGTCCTCCGCTAGTGGCGGTCCGCAGGGTCTTCGAATAGGGATGCGGGAGCTCTAATCAGGCCTCGTGGGACCAATAGGGATCTGATGGGTCGATTAGGGTTGTGTGGGACAAATCGAGCTTTGTGCAGGGTCGAATTCGACGGTTCGAAACGGGATCCGTGGGACACATTGGTATACGACGGGTCAAAGCTGGTTTCGTTGGGTTCAATCTGGATTAGCAATGTTCAATCAGGATCACCAAGGTCGAATCGAGATCTGAAGGTCACATAGGGATGCGACGGGTCAATCTGCATCCTATTTGTCAAATCTCTATCTAGCGGCTTCCATCAGTTTCTGAGGGAGTCAATAAGAATCATATGAGTCCAATCTGGATCCGACAGATTAAATCTGGGTCTGATGGGTCAATCTGGATCTGAGAGGTCAAATCTGGATCTTAGAGGTCCAATCTGGATCTGAAGGATCAAATCTGGATCTGAGGGTCAAATCTGGATCTGAGGGGTCAATATGGATCTGAGAGGTCAAATCTGGATCTGAGGGATCAAATCTGGATCTGAGGGTCAAATCTGGATCTGAGGGGTCAATCTGGATCTGAAGGGTCAAATCTGGATCTGATGGTCAAATCTAGATCTGAGGGGTCAAATCTGGATCTGAAGGACCACATCTGGATCTGAGGGGTCAATCTGAATCTGAGCGGTCAAATCTTGATCTGAGAGGTCAAATCTGGATCTGAGGGGTCAAATCTGGATCTGAGGGATCAAATCTGGATCTGAGGGGTCAATCTAGATCTGAGAGGTCAAATCTGGATCTGAGGGGTCAATCTGGATCTGAGAGGTCAAATCTGGATCTGAGGGATCAAATCTGGATCTGAGGGATCAAATCTAGATCTGAGGGATCAATCTGGATCTGAGAGGTCAAATCTGGATCTGAGGGGTCAAATTGGGATCTGAGGGGTCAATTAGTGCCTTCAGTTGACAATTTGGATCAAATAGAGGTTTCAGCGGGCAAAATAGAGTTTTAGTGAGTACATTTGGCCCAGTAGGCCATTACACATACAATTTGGCCCAAATGGAGCTTTTAAGGTACAATCTGGGGAGATAGTGCTTTCGCTGGGCCAGCATATATATCGGCGTGGGATAGCAACTTATTCCAAATAGAGCCTTCTGTTGACAAAATAGTGCTTTCTCTTTACAACATATAGCTTTCTGTTTACTAAATAGAGCTTTCGGTTTGCAAAATATAGCTTTCTGTTGACAAAATGGAGCTTTTGGTTCGCAAAATAGAGCTTTCTGTTGGCAAAATAAAGATTTTGCGGCCTAAGTAGAGCTTTCAGCAAGCAATTTGAGCTAAATATCGCACATAACTGGCAATTTGGACTAAATAGCGAGTATAACAGGGGATTTTAGGTACACTGGGCATCTAACTGGCAATTTAGGTTAAACAGCGCGTATAACGAGCAATTTGGGCTAAATTGCGCATCTAGCGGGTAATTGTTGTTTAAAAAGCGCATGTAACGCTCAATTTATGCTAAATAGCGAATATAACGGGCGATTTGAGCTGAACAGCGCATATTGGGGGCAATTTTGGATAAACAGCGCTTATAACGGGAAATTTGAGCCAAATAGCGCGTTCATCCGACAACGTGCGCACCGCAGGCTCTATTTTGAGCAGTGTGCAATGAGCAATTAACCGATATTAACGGAATTACAGATAAAGCCGTCGCTTGTGCCGGTGACGTGAGGATCGCGTCATGTGACGCATCTTCCGCCCGCGAATTTAATGCCATATTACAGTTTAAGTGACCATGAAATCTGGTTCTCAAGAGCGATTGCTTGACTCATTATGAATGGCGCTACGAATTTTTCTTTTTATCTAATAATACGTTATCGTGACGCGACATGACGTCATTTGACGTTTGCGAAAATGCTTAAGATGGCTTCTATTTTTTTTATATATCTACGTATCAACTCGTTCTATGACAGCTATTGCCAAAGTGGCTGAAAATAAAGCAAACCCAACATGTCGTAGGAGCACGTTAGCTATGACGTCATTTTTGACGCATACTTATCGCCTGCGCCAAAAACGTTACACACGGCACAAACTGTCCCTGAACACGACCTGCAACGTCAAGCAACCCGAAAGTCGCCATACCTTGTAATAGCTGAGTAACAGCCTACGTAAGATATGTGACGTCATGACGTCATGGTGACGTTAGGACGTGACGCACGACAACGTCCAAGCGGCAATATGCCAAGGTTTACTGCCCCAACTTATTCGATTGAAGAGTTAGGCAGCTATGACTTGACGAAATGGCCAAAAGTTGCATTAGTTCATCATTGCGGAGATACGGAGGCCTAGGACAAGAACAAAGAACACTGCAGGCGAAGTGATATAGCAACTCATTTACTTCTTTTACTAGTTCTCTGAAGATCAATGGTCCCTACCATTTGGCGTAAAGATCACAGCTCTGGCATGTTTTTCTTAATTTTGACGTTGTTTTCAAGATGGACACAATCTCCATTCACTCATCATTGGCGGCCCCGCAAAGGTGTCGTCCCACTTCGGAGCGCTCTAGCGCCATAACTAGACAACATCCGCCTGATTAAAGCACTAAGTGATCTGAAGATGCTTATTGGCAACTAGTTGGCAAGATTGCAATTTTAGCATTTGTATCTGATTTCTGACGATTTTTCTTTAAATTGCCAGAATCTATATGTTTATCATTGGGCCAGTGGCTTCGTTGCCATGGGAACAAAAAGTAATACAGAGATCGCCGTGTTTTTCTTATAACTTGCTTTAAGATGATATTACCTCAATAGCTTGAGAGAAAGTAGGTCATATTCGATCAAGTTCATTTTTTTCTATAGGATCCCATGTTAAACGATTTCGACTATATACCGAAAAGTAATGTGGCTATGGAACCATGTTGACAGATGATGATTCAGCTTAGTATTATCCATCCACAGCTGCAAGCATTGAGCGATGGCTTGAATAGGACGCCCGTGGGAGCCGCTGCCAGTGCCAAAAAGCCGTATCTTTCACCATTGGCCAAATTTCAAAAAAATCCTGTGCCGTCACTTTTTTCTCCAATTGCATTTGATAAGCACTGTTGCTACTAGGTATCATGTTTAACTAAGACAAAAATCCCGGTGTTGCTTGCTGGAGGCACTTGCGACATACGCGACAAAACATTTTTTCCCAGCCTGAAGATACAGCCCTTTTAACATGGGAAGTCCCATAGAGAAATTTCCCCGGCCCTGGAACCGGAAGTAAGATAGGAACGTATTGTTTTTAGTTTGTAGCTATACGAGGAACTACTTTTCCTACAATATAATGCTACTCTCGCATTTTTGTGATTTTTTTCAGAATTTTGATGATTTTTTGTAAGTACCGAAAGTGACGTCATGGTGACGTCACGTGACGTATCAGAAAACTCCAAGATTCAACACAAGTCATCACAATTCATATTTCTATGACATATTTGAACATCATAGCGATAGCTTGATGGCAAATGTGCCATAAAGCGAAAAAACTGACAGAGGTCATTTAGTGCGTTTTCCGCAAAACCTATGACCTCGTTTTCCTCGAAAATGAGTATTACGCATCAAAAAGTGAACAATACCCGAAAACTGCACCTGAAAGAGGGGCACATTCTGAAACTAATTCGAGAACTCTAGCTTTAATATTAACGGAGATATAAGCGTTTTTAGTTATTTTTTCAAAAATTCGCTGTGACCTTGACCTTTGACCTTTCGACCTGTGTGACGAGAATGTTGTAGCCCTATTAGCTAGCTATAAGATGTTAAAGATTACAAAACGATACATGTAGCAGTTAGGCCACAAAGAGACTTCCCGTTTTCGAGTGGGACAGACATACATACATACATACATACACACAAACACGACCAACCGACATATGCCGAAAATTGAAAATTTCAATTTTCGTCATAATAAATTAAATCCGGCTTCTTGCTATGATGGGTAGGGGGGGTGGGGGGGGGGGCTTGTGTGAGGAAGTTCAAAACGGACCACTAGGAACACGCGGACGTTAAACATGTGTTTAATATACCTTCGGCCTTTCTTCAGGCAGTTAGTCAAAAATAGAACGTTATAAATAGAACATGGGGAAATACGTGGTAAAGTACAGAGTCGAGCCTGCTTGGACGCTCGGTAGATGGCGCTGAGGCTCTGAGCTATATCTAGGTGCAAAGTGCGTCCGGCATGTTTCATTCAGCTTGGCGACATTAGACATGCAAATCCCCAAAGGCCGATTAATTATGAACAAATCAAGAGGATATTTTTAGATTATGAGCATATGTGGGGTATGAACTTTATATGTGTATCGTAATATCGCTCATATGAGAGACGAGCTGAGAGTAGCATTTCATAAGTTCTCAGTTGTGTCCCCCCTTAAGGTCCCCTCAAGTGGGTGGAAACGATGGTGGGGGAGAGGGTAGGGCGTCGATAACAGATTTGGGGTGTTAGAGGGTGAAAGGCTGTGGGGGGGGGGGGCATTAAACCAGGTTTGGGGTGTTAGGGGTTGAGAGGCATTGGTAGGGGAGCGGGGCGCTGAAGCAGGTTTGGGGTGTTGGGGGGTGAGAGATGGTGGGAGGGGGTGTTGGTATGTGTGTTTGGTGGGGGGGGGGGGGGGCAGAGACGTGTAGATCCAGGGGCGCTGGATGGTCGGAGTGACGACTCGCGCAGGAGGTGAGGGGTAGGGCAGGGGTGCAGGGCGACGGGCCGGAGGGGGGGGGGAGGGGGGGAGGCCGCTATGCCATGTCTCAATAACCAATGCAATTGTGGTAGTAGGGGCGGTAAGGAGGCGGGGGTATGGCATAGAGGGTAGAGGACAATGTGGTGATGGTGGGGGGGGGGGGGGACGAGGCGAGTGGGTGGGGGCACAGAAGTGACGGGGGAGGGCGCAGTATGCATATAGCCAAAGAGAAACTTTATACAGTGCTGCCACCATCCGGATGATGCTTGATCCTCTCATCACTGCTACTAAATGGCGGAGGAAGATAATTGGTTGTTTTAAGGCGGGGTAGGAGGTTGATTTCGGGCCTGAGTCGTAAGGTTATTCCGCACTAACATTGAACTATTCAACGATGTTGTCCATCGGCTCAACCATACCCCCCCCCCCCTCCCTACTTCGTTCCGCCACTGTGTGGCCTCTACAAAATGTCACTTTGTGATTTCGTCGGAAAGCCCTTTTACCGCGTATTTTCAAGTTCAGATGGGGGGGGGGGGGTTGCACACCCACTGACCCCTCCCTAGATCCGCCCCTGGCTCTGTACAAATATATCATTTGCTGACCAGACTGGCATAGCAGATCCGCCACACCTGTAAGGGGGGGGGGTACCCCCTCTGAATCACGATTCCCCAAGAATTAGGGAGAGCAATATCGAATCCCCAAAATGAGGATATTTTAAAGCTGATCGCGATTGCCAAAAGCTGATAGCGAATCTCCAAGCATTCCTGGACGCCAATCGCGGAGATTGGACCCGCCCCCTCCCCCCCCCACCCGTCCTATGCTATACACACCGCGCAGATCAGCGGTGTGCAGTGAACACGTCCGACTCATTCAGTCACGATGACGTCATGCCACGTGATTGCATTCTGAAACATTCACATCCCTTAACTACCACTAAGACACGGAACGGAATTTAATAGTAAGCTCATAATCTAGCTCAACAAATGCCAATATTGAACCCATAATCAAGCTAACGGACTGTCAATATGGAACCCATAATCAAGCTTATGGACAGCCACTATTGAACCCATAATCTAGCTAACCGACTGCCAATATTGAACCCATAATCCAACTTGCGTACTGCCAATATAGGACCCATAATCCAGCTTATGGACAGCCAATATAGACCCCATTGTCCAGCCTATTGCCTGCCGATATTGAACCCATAATCCAGCTTATGGACAGCCAATATTGAACCCTTAATGTAGCTTGCGGACTGACAATATTGAACCCATAATCCAGCCTGTAGAGTGCCAATATTGAACCCATAATCCGGCCTACAGGGTGCCAATATTAAACCCCACAATCTAGCTTACGTACTGACAATATTGAACCCATAATCTAGCTTACGAACTGCCAGTATTGAACCCATAATCCAGCCCATGGAGTGCCAATATTGAGCCCATAATCTAGCTTACGGTCTGCCAATATTGAACCCATAATCCAGCTTATGGGCTGCCAATATTGAACCCATAATCCAGCTTATGGGCTGCCAATATTGAACCCATAATCCAGCTTATGGGCTGCCAATATTGAACCCATAATCCCGCTTATAGGCTGTCAATATTGAACCCATAATGCAGCCTACGGAGTGCCAATATTGAACCCATAATCCAGCTTATGGGTTGCCAATATTGAACCCATAATGCAGCCTACGGAGTGCCAATATTGAACCCATAATGCAGCCTACGGAGTGCCAATATTGAACCCATAATGCAGCCTACGGAGTGCCAATATTGAACCCATAATGCAGCCTACGGAGTGCCAATATTGAACCCATAATGCAGCCTACGGAGTGCCAATATTGAACCCATAATGCAGCCTACGGAGTGCCAATATTGAACCCATAATGCAGCCTACGAAGTGCCAATATTGAACCCATGATATAGCTTACGGTCTGCCAATATTGAACCCACACGAGAGCTTACGCTCTGCCAATATCGAGTCAATAATACACCTTACGGCTGCCAATGTGGAGCTTCGAACGTGTGATATACGTCACACGGCGCCCCATAGGCAGCCAGGGGTAACCTAGTTATCAAGTTGTCTACACCCACTTCGGTCTATGACTACGCGATCACCGGTCCCGGCCTAGTTTGTTGTGGCGGGTGCGGAGCCGTGGAGTGAATGCGCAGTAACGGTACAGCCGTAGAGTAGAGAGTCATCGTGAAGCCGACACAGAACAGGACACACAGTTCACAGGCATTGTCGGCCCAGAACAGGACACAGTTCACAGTTCACAGGATTGTCGGCGCAGAACAGGACACAGTTCACAAGGATTGTCGGCGCAGCAATCAGTGTTTCTTGGATAGCCTTTAGTTTCCTTTGATATCTGGACGTAACATTGGCAAACAGAGGATGGCGGACAAGAAGAGTCAGGTACAAATGTATCGCGATGAGGTAAGCACGTATGCTGGTGTCGATTCTGACTTCCTTGTCAATTCTGCTCCGATTTAGGCAGAGGACAAGGGGCGGGGAGGGGGAGGGGACCCAGATCACGAAGAATGTTTTTTCCTTAATCTCAGATCTTCAATCAGGTCACGGTGAACTATTTATCTCCGTAGAATTTCCCAGAACTATTTGCGCCAGTCATGCATTTTTCAAGATGGCGGATAATTGCAAAGTCATGCAAGGGTGATTCCTTCACCAGAATACACCACCGTTCCATGCGGTTTCTATGGGACTCAGCACCCATTATCGCCCATTGGCAAGGCAGGTCAGAATTGACGACCACGCACGCCATCACGTTACGCCAAGGGTCGAACGAATCCAGCCACGTACATTGTGTGCAGTGTGAATGTATGTCACTCTTACGGGGTATAAGCGGAGTGAAAGTGGAATCGCCATCAATGTGTTGCGTGCGACTGAGACACTACTGAGCGCTTCAATGTGCAGCGTACGACTGACATGTCACTGAGCGCTTCAATGTGTGGGGTAGGACTGATATGTCACTGAGCGCTTCAATGTGTAGGGTAAGACTGAGACATTACTGAACGCTTTAATTTGTAGCGTACGACTGAGACACTACTGAGCGCTTCAATGTGTAGCCTACGACTGAGACACTACTGAGCGCTTCAATGTGCAGCGTACGACTGAGATGTCACTGAGCGCTTCAATGTGCAGCGTACGACTGAGATGTCACTGAGCGCTTCAATGTGTAGCGTACGACTGAGACACTACTGAGCGCTTCAATTTGTAGCGTACGACTGATATGTCACTGAGCGCTTCAATGTGTAGCGTACGACTGAGACACTACTGAGCGCTTCAATTTGTAGCGTACGACTGAGACACTACTGAGCGCTTCAATGTGCAGCGTACGACTGAGATGTCACTGAGCGCTTCAATGTGCAGCGTACGACTGAGACACTACTGAGCGCTTCAATGTGTAGCGTACGACTGAGACACTACTGAGCGCTTTAATGTGTAGCGTACGACTGAGACACTACTGAGCGCTTCAATGTGCAGCGTACGACTGAGATGTCACTGAGCGCTTCAATGTGTAGCGTACGACTGAGACACTACTGAGCGCTTCAATGTGCAGCGTACGACTGATATGTCACTGAACGCTTTAATTTGTAGCGTGCGACTGAGACACTACTGAGACGCTTCAATGTGCAGCGTACGACTGAGACACTACTGAGCGCTTCAATTAATGTGTAGCGTAGGACTGATAACTTACTGAGAGCTTCAAATTCGAGCTTAATATGGAAAAACTATCACAATATGTTTACAATATATAGATATTTATGTTCCCCCTTTCCCACCCCACTTTGCATCTCTCCCCCCTCTCCGCCCCCCCCCCTCCCCCCCCCCCTTCGGTTCCCCCCGCACTCCCTGCTCTGCGCATTAAATATGATCTATAGCATTCTTTCTAAAACATCGCATATGATCGATTTGAACAGGCGGGAGTTCCGTGGCCGCGCACCGCGTCCAGTGGGCGTTGGCACGTACGGTGTCCGGTGTGGAGTGGCTTGCGACATCTCAACTTGCCAGTCTCAAGTAAGCGTTCCGGTAGGCGCTCAGGTAGACACTCAGGTATGCACTAGGCAGGCGCTCAGGTAGACACTCAGGTAAGCGTTCCGGTAGGCGCTCAGGTAGACACTCAGGTATGCACTAGGCAGGCGCTCAGGTAGACACTCAGGTAAGCGTTCTGATAGGCGCTCAGGTAGACACTCAGGTAAGCGTTCCGGTAGGCGCTCAGGTAGACACTCAGGTATGCACTAGGCAGGCGCTCAGGTAGACACTCAGGTAAGCGTTCTGATAGGCGCTCAGGTAGACACTCAGGTAAGCGTTCCGGTAGGCGCTCAGGTAGACACTCAGGTATGCACTAGGCAGGCGCTCAGGTAGACACTCAGGTAAGCGTTCTGATAGGCGCTCAGGTAGACACTCAGGTAAGCGTTCCGGTAGGCGCTCAGGTAGACACTCAGGTATGCACTAGGCAGGCGCTCAGGTAGACACTCAGGTAAGCGTTCTGATAGGCGCTCAGGTAGACACTCAGGTAAGCGTTCCGGTAGGCGCTCAGGTAGACACTCAGGTATGCGCTAGGCCGGCGCTCAGGTAGACACTCAGGTAAGCGTTCTGATATACTCTAAAGGTCGGTGTTTTACAATTGAAACAAGTCGGTTACTTGTTGTACCATACACCTCTAATATACCAAGACAATGTTCGTGGTTTAACATGTTTACATTTAAATCGCTCAACAAGTCATGGTTAACCTTTTCAGAAGAAATTGCTTTCAGAAGGTTTTCGATCGTTGTCACAAGTAATACGTTTCGTACCTAATTAGGTTGCTTGTATACATTGATAAAGAGCCATTTTCAGCATTAAGCGTCGATTCTATGGCGAGAGATCGGATACGCCCATTCTCATCTTCATTAATTTCTATATCCTTGCTTCGACTGTGTTGTATATCTTCTTTGACCTGCACCTATTATTCCCACAGATGTTGATCCGTATTAGCAATTCGGGCCTTGCAATCATTTAAATGATCTTGGCCGGCCGACGAGCCATCATCTAACTTAGTCTCTTGAATGAACAGTAGATGAAATGCCCCTTTCGCCAGTGCAGTCCAAATGTGGGCCTGTTCATGTTAATGTGACTATCGTAAGGTTCTTAACATTTCGGGGATGAAATGAGTTGAGCCCAAATAAATCTTCGTCCGATTCCATAGTTTTATGGGCTCTTTACCTACCTTCTCATTGTTTTAGCAATCACTCTGGACCCACTTTTACTATCCACTAAAGCTATCTTTTGATAACTCGCGTGCGTGTTCTGGCAACCTGAAAGCCTAGCGGCACGCGGATCGATGGTTTTCGAGCCCTGCTGTGGCCATGTCTCTGTGGTCGCAGGATAAACATTCCATGTCGTTCGTCGTTAAAGAGTAGGGGGTTACCCCCGGGGACATGGCTCCACTCTCCCTTCCTTCTCCCATTAACGCGATATGACCAACAGTGGTTAAAGCGTCCTGAATATACAACCAACCAACCAGTCCTCTGTATGATTCATTCTCTAGCTGTCGGCGACCACGGTCGGTCGACGTCCTGATTCCGTAGCCGGATCCATACGGCCTCGTCCGTATCCAGTATGGTCCTTCGAGGGCCTGCTGGGTCACGTACATATGTCAGCGTCTCTGTCGGTCGATGTCAAGTCGAGCAGCTTGCAGAGCTTGCTCTGGCCCTTGCACGTTAGATACATCCGGGGGATGGCCTTCAGTCGGTCCGTCAGGGTGGGAAGCGTAGCTCCAGAGACGCTGATGACGCTCGTGTCCTTCAGTTTCCTTTCGTCGACGTCTCTGATGAGGCTTGTCCCGATGAGGAGCGTCTTGTGCGGCTGTCTGGCGCGTAGTCTATGTAGCCTTCAGGATGTCGGCCGTCAGTCAGTCCGGCTTTCTCCCGCCTGCCTCAGTACGTCATCAAAGAGTAACTAAATGCCCCGAAAAATCGCTTCTGAACGAACAACTCGACCACGATCAAATGCACGATATTGTACATAACTTGCTGAGTGTACATATGTTTTCGTTTTCTTTGTTTAATTTAAATGCATTTACTACCTTATATGTTAACATACTAGTGCCGTCTGATGCCTGTTCTAGTATTGTGGTTAATTAAAATCATAAGTCCTGCAGGACTGGACAATATAGTATTTGCATTTATGTATTGCGTTTCTATGTCTGTATTCTCGCTAGTGACTATAGTAAAAGAATGATCTATCTATCAAAAGTCCAGCGTTCTACCAACTGAGCTAGCTAAAATTTATAGCGACTGGGAATTTAAATTCGCCTCTTCCACTACTTTGTCCATCAAATTGTGCTGCCCCGCTCGTCCGATGCTATTTTTTGTTGAGATAGTAACTTTAAAGTTGCATATCGAACTCTATGCCCCCAAAACTAAAATACAAATAAGTCTTAGAATCATCCAAACTTTCTTTTGTCTATATTCCATACATTCCAGACCCTCAGATGGAGTCTCTTCGCCTTGCCCATGATCTCAGATTACTACTGGTTTTCAACATAGTGGTAAACGTCATCTGTTTTTGTGCTTCGCGTTACTTTGCTATACTTGGCAGTTCCGCGGTGTCCCGTGGTAGACACGTTTGTCATATGACAGCTGAAACGGCGATGTTTATTAGGTTTCTGAATTTATAGCATGAAACAATCGAGTTTTCTGCAAATAATGTTGCGTGGGCTTCGTTTTGGCGGGGAAAGAGCTCGACATGCAGCTTGAACAGGAGTTGTACCTAAGCCGCTAATGTTGTGAGGTCTAAGTAGGTCTCAGGTCTATGTTGTGCTTGTTGTGCTTGCAGGCCGAGGTCTATGAGACAGACGCAGCCAATGAGAGAATAAAACGCGCGGCGGCGGAGGAGGAACAAAAACAATATAAGAAAGAGTTAACAGTGCTGGAGGAGCGCTGCAAGAGGCTGTCTATAGAAGTAACTTACCCTTCATTAATTAATGACATCAGTACCGGGTATTAATGGCAATTAGAAACTGATGAATTTTTTTGTAGGGGGGGGGGGGGGAGCAGCAAAGGCGCCTATTGGCATCTCTCATGTGCGCATGTCTTGTGGATACACTTGTAAAATGTTCACCAGCAATAGTGATAATATTTGTTGTCCAAAGGTATGCATCACAAGTAAACAAACAAATAGACAATAGCAGAAGCCGAAGCTTATATGCTAACATAAAATAAAACTGTTCAACTAGATCTATACAGATAAAAGAAAAAAATTTAAACATAAGTAACATGAAAGGGTCACAGTAGTAGGCTCTTTACCTCAAGGAATTAGTGTGAAAATCATGTCTCGTCCCGCATAGTGGATATAAATATAATGTTTCGACTATTTTACCAGTAAGCACGACATAATTGTTCTTTTGAATGAGTTAAGGGATAGGTTAAGTTCTATCTTTTTATACCATTTATTAAAGAAAGTGATAGCCGAACATCTTATAGATTTGCGAACATGATTAGTTCTAGCCCTTGGGATATGTAGTTTTACTCCTCTCGTATTATCACTGTGGATGCTAGCAAGACAACAACTAACTGTTTACACGTGATCGCTTACAGCTTGGGACTGTCAAAGAAGAACATGGGCACACGAAGGACGAGCTGCAAGAGCACAAGCGAAGCCAAGAGGAGGTTAGTTGATATACTGTGGTAGTGAAGTACAATTACCTGTGTAAATAATCCAGATAACTGAATGAATAATTGAACAACCACGACAGTTTCTCGGGCAAGAATGAAAGAATGAGCAGTTCATTTGCATAGCGAATATGCAACCGATTGCCACGTATTTGTCGTCTACATCGTAAGACGAAAGATATTCTGCTTTTGACCTGGATGACTTAGCAATCCATTTTGTTTCGCGACAAATAATCATCCTGGGTTTTCATTGCTATATTTTATAGTTTCAATATTATATATTTTCAATATTTTATCATCCTGGAGTTTCAATGTTACGTAGTTATAGTGTTCTATCAGGCTGATCGCAGAATGTTAATGTTATATAGTTATAGTATTCTGTCAGCCTCTAGTATCAATGCTATATCGTTCTATAAGCCCATATTATTTCAATGTTATGCCATTACAGTGTTCTATCAGCCCAGAATTTCAATATTTTGATTTAGTTATAATGCTCTACCAGCCCAGGATTTCAATGTTTTATAGCTATAGCACTCTACCAGTCCAGCATTTCTATGTTATATAGTTCTGTGTAGCCCAGGGTTGCAATCATATTATATGACGCTCTTTTACTTTTCATTGCGCAGGTGGAAAAAGAGCTGCGTCTCACTAAACAACAAATTGAGACGTTGAGGAGTCGAGTTGATGAAAAATTGGCAGCAAAGGAGTCCTTCGTTGGCCCCGACTCCGCCAGTGTCCACCATTAGAGGCAATACCATCGTAGTTATCTCCATTACATGCTGCCAACTGCTCGGACCACCCACCGGTCACAGCTGGAGGTTACATTGTACATAAGAGTAAAGGTTTTCCACCCTTTAACGGTACCCTTAAGAAAAACGGATAATAGCTATAGATATTTATTTGTTCTCTTATCTCGAATAGTTTCATTGCAATCCGGATGCAAAAATGAAATGTGTATATATATATAGTGTCCCAACTTGCAATTTCATTTGACCTAACTCATCAGGCGTGGAGGAATATACCTTTTAGGCACGTTGAGGGAAGTGGGCGAAAGGGGGGCGAGCTGGAGAGGTGGAAGGGGTACTTTTGTGTTCGCTCCAAGCCGAATTCCGTAAAATGAATTTTGCAACGAGTTTGAGGAAATAAGCTACACGGTTATCATTACTATATTTCGATCGTGATGGTGTAGAGTGTATAACATTAAGGACGCTGCCTATACTGACAACCAAAGCGACCCTTTTCCTTGACAAAACTGACAATATATAATGTATAATTGTCCGCAGAATATATGTTGGCAATGCATGACGCCATCTTGGCATTGTGATCAAAATACTAAAATAATATCCAGAATGCCTTGCGCATGCAGCGAAATAAGTCGTCAATATTATTTATGAAATGTCAAGATAGTCGGACCACCCACCACATATTCTGTTGACCATTAAATATTCGATATCGTCATCTTAGTAAAGGCAAAGTCATTTCGTCTGGAAACAGTCTGGACAAGCTCATTAAAGTTATACATTCTATGCCATTAGCCTGGGCATCTTTTATTGATATCCGTAGTAATATTGATATAATTCCAAACATATTTTGCCAGAATTCATGTTTGCCAGTCAGGTTTTTCCCAAGATGGAATGCAAAGACGAAACAAGTTCCAGGAGGTTGAAGTTCAATTTGGTTGTTGCGAACATTGCCAATAATATATCGACAAGGGAACGGCCCTGCAGATCAAAACTGTGCGGGTACTAAAAATTTAAGCACAAAGCGTATTGTTTACGCGTGTAAATACTTTCACATATCGTTTCGTGTCCCAAATGTTCGTCTGTGTAATGCAGAGTAATATTTTTGTAGAATTGTGTATGTATGTATATGTCATTTTGCGATGTACGCATTATCTGTTATTTTTTTTTTGTTTTTTGTACCTTGGGCGTCACACGGTGAAGAGCAACATCAGTGGTGGGATCCAAAGGGGGGCAGGGGGGGGGGGTCCCGGGGGTTCGGACCCCCGCCCCTTCCCACCCTCCCCCCTCTCGGCCTCTCCTTTCGAGCGAGGATACCGTTTTTTGTGTATAAGGCCCCCTAAGATATGTGTTGACATATAATTTTGATGAATTCAGCATGTCTTCTGGTCGGCAATACCTTTTGTTTAACGGTGACGTAACAGGTCTTCACATTACGTGACGTGACGTGACGTTACGTCTCGTAATGTGACGTGGATGACCAACGATCGGGTTCAGTTATTTTTCTACTCACAGCTGCAGTGTTTCGACGTCCCGTTATATATGCTGATACTTATATCCTCTTATATCATCTCCTGGAATATTATTGACGCAATATGAGGTGATGTTTTGCTGTATTGTCTGGCTAATTGTGTCCTGTATAGTCCTGTTGTTATGTAAAAATATCCATGCTGTTATAACGAAGCAGAATGTCTAAAACTGGTTGTAACGTGATTAATTAAAGTATCCTGATCGGGTAAAGTCGAGTAACGTTGGAACAAAGCGGATGGTTCATGGGTCTATGACTCGAAGCACTGCTAAAACTGGTGAGTTGGGACCGTATTGGTAGCGATCGGACTAGCCTTTAGTTAGTTGTGTCATTCCCAGCAGCATTACGGCACACGGCGCGTGTACTTCCGTCCATGAAATGTCCGATTTTCCGGTGTTCCATTTCTGTGAAAAGTCTCTCCCTTCCACTTGACCGAATTGCGATTAACCGAAATAAATAACATGGTGTTCTATACGAAATGGCTTTGAGTTTTTATTTTTATTTCGTTTCCAATGAATAATGTCCGTAGAAAAGCTGGATCTTCTGAATGACTTACTTCCCTGTAAAGCTGCTCATACAGCAATTTGTACACACAGTATAATCTTCGAAACGTCGAGGACACATTATCTGACTGCGCGAATGCCAACTCTATAAAAATTAGATGCTGTCATTTGAAAAAAAAGCATGACAAGGCAGTGATGCCAGAAATTTGATGACGTAGTACACAAGAAAAACACCCTTTCGCCAACGAGATACATCAGTTTGGCTAAGAAAAAAGTGAATTAACAACATCCCAGATAGCAAGGTCAACTCGACTAGCTAGACGTCGAAACTATCTATTAAATTCGATAGTTGGCAGCGATTCGACATTAAAATCCATTCAGTCCGAAGATCTGAATCCGATAGAGGCATGCAAGTACACAGTACAAAGCAAATTGCGGCAGCTCGAATATATTCGACAAAATATGCGATTTGATACGTTATAAGGTATTTAAATGAGACACTTTAATTCAGGCAGACAATGGTAGGCCACCTTCCAGAACAGAACATAGTCAAAATCGGTAGTCATCCACGATCTATTTACACAAACCTTATCTTCAACCTAATGCATTACCAATCGTAATGTAACAGAGAATCCAAAAAGTTTACTTAATTACCTTGAATTATGCCAAGAAATTGTGTTTTTGCGAAAGCACCCGACAAATAATTGTAGCATTGTGCAGCCCAACCGGCTGGAGCACGCGGGCAAATGCCGCACGTAGGTCGCTTTGTAATTACGTCACACATGTGATGTGTCGATGTTAAAAAGGAAAAAGAAAAGCCAAAAGAATGTTAGTTTCATAATTTGGGCATGCATTTAATAGTAAATCCTATAACACATTAAAAATAACCTTATTCGAGATCGAATCGATATATCGACTGACAGCGATGACAAAAAATCTTATGGCGACATTTCATTCGGCAGCACGTAATATTAATGCCACTCCGCCAAAAGTAAAGAAAGGACAGCGATTCAGTTTTAGTTTAATGATACTTTCATGTCCTGGGGTCAGTTGATCCATGCCATAGGCATGAATCATGTCCGCGCTTCAATCACTGGTCATGTAAGAACAGTGATAAAATTTTGTCCCTACCTTACTGGCCGCTAGATCGCGCCACTGCATGTTTTTAAGAGACGCGGTTGGGCGGATGGCTCTCGGTGAGGCCCAGGTTCCCCTGTTCGCTGGGAACCAGCCTGCCGGTCCAAAATAGTTTTGAAAATGATAAAATGTATCTTTTTTATTCTGCAAATTAAAAAAAAATCACTGATCTTCCTACACTTTACCTCACAACTGCTTACATATGCGTTTACGAAACCTCGCATTTTCATTTATCTTAGGAAATATCTAATTACGACATACGCTTACGCATTAGTCCGGGATCTGGCCTACAAACCATGGAAAGCCGAAGTGGAATTCATTTAATTAAACTGATCGTGAGACCATACTTTTGCGGAGAGAAGTATGAACAGGACTAAGTTCGAGGTTCGGTGTAAGTGTCAAAACCCTTGCCACGTGTTTTAAATCATCAATTTTAGCAGCCCTTTTTCCATCCGCGTCCACGTTCGCCTTCCGTTCTTTTATTATTATTGAACTTGTCGTGTATCTGATATCTATTCTGGTCATAATTCAGCCCATGGGGTCCGGGCGATTTGTACCACAGAATTTCAAATACCGTCACGGGATATACTGGACAAGATTTCATTTCTTTTATACACAATTATAATAAAAGTAGTGAAGACTAGGGTGACACCGGCTTCATTTAATATTTTTCTAAATTGCATATGAAGTTGCGGAAACTCAATATGTCTCTCCATTCCCAGTTTTCATGTTTCATATTGTGTTCAATCACACATATCAAAAACTATCGTCGAGAAAAACCCGAGTTTCGAGTGTCATCACTCTTGTGAAATATTCCCGTCCGTGTCCATCTCGGCATCAGTCAACATCGGACCGATTTCGAGCTCGTGTCATTGAATTTCATTGGGAATGATTTTCAGTGATGGACGACGGACGCAAATAGTAAAAACGGGTGCATGTACTCGCTGCATTACGGCCCCACTTTTGCAAGATTTTAATCCCCGGCCGTGGCATTTTGCACACCCAACACTGACACAACCAGGTGTACGTCTGCCGAACGTGTACACATATATTGTGAATGACGGCTTTCCTGTGTCTGTCGACGCGGAATGGACGAGTACAACTTGAGAATGATTAGTGATACACTGCCAAGGACTAATAATACTGTTAATGCGCGCATAACGAAAGACGTATAGCGGGTTTTTTTCGCGCACACAAGAGATAACTATAAATTCAATTCGACATATGCATGTGCAAACGACAGATAATCTATGTATAATTAAATAATTGGACATATATCTAATAAGACATATGTCTAACTGATTTAAATATATGCATACACCAATTTCAAATATCTTTAATTTTCGAAGATACGTATAATTTCTTGAACACATGTTCAATTTCTTGAATTTCTGTTCAATTCTTTGACGACTTTTTTAATTTCTTGAAGATATGTTTACTTTCTTAAAGATATATATGTAATACTCTATGTAAGTCATATTGGTTTGCCATAGCATCTGCACCGCTACTGCTCTCCCAGTGGCTGATCTAGTGGTGGGGGTTTAGGGAGTGGCACCCCCCCCCCCCCCCTTGGGAGCCAGAACATACAACGTACATGTTAACATACATGTTAAAGTCCCAAGTCTTTAGAGAGCAACTCCCCCCCCCCCCTCTAGGAACCTGAACATACACTGTTAAAGTCGGCTTCTCCGAGCACGTCCCCCCTCCCCCACCCCCCTTGGCAAATACCTAGATCCGCCCCTGGCTCTCCGCCAATCACGGGACTTAACAAATTAATATGTTGCGAGCAGCTCTAGGGCGGTTCCCAGCCAAAGGCCCAGTGCCTAAGAAATTGTGCGCACAAAAACGCGGGCAAAGAAATAGCGGGGACAAAAACGAACTTGTGTGACTAGTAGCCAATATCATTTCTACTGCAATGAGTTCCTCACCGGTCAAAATGACAAGCAAGTTATGTTAGCAGTGACTTAGACCCTAAATCAGTAAATAACTAGTAAATTTCATAAGAAGGTAACAGGCCAGAAAATACTGTTTACGCCGATGAATTTTTATTTTCAAACCTTACCCTGACCAGGCCTGCCTCTAAACAGACAGGCCTGGTAAACTATACCGACTACTAGTTTCCCCCTCATGTTCATGAATTATGAAACGCCGTTGAAGTGGAATTTTATGGACACTTCATTAGATTTAAGCGAGATATATATGTATGTATTCACACCTCTGTTTATGGCGCCCCTACAGGTTGCCGCACTGGCTGCACTCACCGGCTTCGGGACTTCTAAAAAATGCCATAGACCCTACCTTGACTGGTAGCGTCTTGTGGCTAACGAGTGAGGTAGGAACGAGTGCCGCAAACGACCGTCGTAAATCCGTATCTTAGTGCCGCTTGTAGTGGGTGGTGTACGGACTGTCGGCTTTGAAGCCTGTGCTCTCTCCGCGCCGCATGGTTGACATAAAACTTCGCAATTGCACATGCAGTGTGTAATTGTGTGGGTGAGGGGGGTGGTAGAGGGGGGGGCTTATGCCTTGACTAGTTCGCTTGTAGGTCTCACAATATATGTCATATCTTTTCAGGCCTCATTGCTCCCCTACGTTATGATATTATAGTATTATTATTTATTTATTCACATATGCCGGGGGTGGGGTGGGAATAAATGTCTTTATTCCCAGGTCACGATGAATTAAACAGGATAACTTCCAATAGGCTATACATAGGAAGGGCGAATACATGATATAAAGTAGCGATTTCCCGATTCACTTTTATTTAATGTTAAAATCCCAGTTCACGATTATTGAAAACCCTTGATCACGACGGTCGGCTAATACCCCATTCCCAGTTCACGAAGAATTATTTGCCTTATTCCCAGTTCACGGAGAAATGAAAACCCCATTCCCAAGGAACGAAAATACCCCTTGCCCCCCCACCCCCTCCACCTCATATGTGACTCTAAATAACACTAGGCATAAATGCTCAGTGAGTGAAAGAGTAGCATTCTCATTCAACAGTACGAATGTGTAGAATATTGCATATGCTCCAGGCAATTTAGCGACAAGAATAGAATAAAATTATTTTTAACATTACATCACAGACATACTGTTCATAATGTAGTACTAGTAGCCTACTACTAGTGTAGGCCTACTATATTACTGAGTGTTTAATACAATATGGATAAACACTCGGTAGCATACTACTGAGTGTTTATCAATATTGTATTAGTAAGTCGTACATAATCCGAGGTATTAATATCCACCTACCTCACTCATTAGCCAGTAAAAGTTGGCTAACGAGTGAGGTAGGTAGGTCCCGCTTTGGGTCTTATGATAATTATTTCTTACACTTCGGCACATACATAGGCTAAAACTGCTCTTATCTTGATACTACCGAGTGTTTATCAATATCGGATTAGTAAATCGTACATAATCCGAGGTATTAATATCCACCTACCTCACTCATTAGCCAGTAAAAGTTGGCTAACGAGTGAGGCAGGTAGGTCCCGCTTTGGGTCTTATAATCCTTATTTCTTACACTTCGGCACATACATAGGCTAAAACTGCTCTTATCTTGATACTACCGAGTGTTTATCAATATCGGATTAGTAAATCGTACATAATCCGAGGTATTAATATCCACCTACCTCACTCATTAGCCAGTCAAAGTTGGCTAACGAGTGAGGTAGGTAGGTCCCGCTTTGGGTCTTATAATCCTTATTTCTTACACTTCGGCACATACATAGGCTAAAACTGCTCTTATCTTGATACTACCGAGTGTTTATCAATATCGGATTAGTAAATCGTACATAATCCGAGGTATTAATATCCACCTACCTCACTCATTAGCCAGTAAAAGTTGGCTAACGAGTGAGGTAGGTAGGTCCCGCTTTGGGTCTTATAATCCTTATTTCTTACACTTCGGCACATACATAGACTAAAACTGCTCTTATCTTGATACTACCAAGAGTTTATCAATATCGGATTAGTAAATCGTACATAATCCGAGGTATTAATATCCACCTACCTCACTCATTAGCCAGTCAATGTTGGCTAACGAGTGAGGTAGGTAGGTCCCTCTTTGGGTCTTATGATCATTATTTGTGACCCTTTGGCACATAAATACTCTAAAACGGCTCTTATCTTGATACTACCGAGTGTTTATCAATATCGGATTAGTAAATCGTACATAATCCAAGGTATTAATATCCACCTACCTCACTCATTAGCCAGTAAAAGTTGGCTAACGAGTGAGGAGGTAGGTCCCGCTTTGGGTCTTATAATCCTTATTTCTTACACTTCGGCACATACATAGGCTAAAACTGCTCTTATCTTGATACTACCAAGAGTTTATCAATATCGGATTAGTAAATCGTACATAATCTGAGGTATTCATATCCACCTACCTCACTCATTAGCCAGTCAAAGTTGGCTAACGAGTGAGGTAGGTAGGTCCCGCTTGGGTCTTAAGATCATTATTTCTTACACTCCGGCACATACATAGGCTAAAACTGCTCTTATCTTGATACTACCAAGAGTTTATCAATATCGGATTAGTAAATCGTACATAATCCGAGGTATTAATATCCACCTAACTCACTCATTAGCCAGTCAAAGTTGGCTAACGAGTGAGGTAGGTAGGTCCCGCTTGGGTCTTATGATCATTATTTCTTACACTTCGGCACATACATATCTAAAACTGCTCTTATCTTGATACTACCAAGAGTTTATCAATATCGGATTAGTAAATCGTACATAATCTGAGGTATTAATATCCACCTACCTCACTCATTAGCCAGTCAAAGTTGGCTAACGAGTGAGGTAGGTAGGTCCCTCTTTGGGTCTTATGATCATTATTTGTGACCCTTTGGCACATAAATACGCTAAAACGGCTCTTATCTTGATACTACCAAGTGTTTATCAATATCGGATTAGTAAATCGTACATAATCCAAGATATTAATATCCACCTACCTCACTCATTAGCCAGTAAAAGTTGGCTAACGAGTGAGGTTGTTAAGTCCCGCTTTGGGACATGATTACTATTTCTTACACTACTACACAGAAAAACACGAACACTGTTTCTATCTTGATACACATCGCCAGAGAAAATCGTATATAATCGTGGTAATTAATTTCATTTGACAGGAGGGTGCAAGTTTTCCTACCTTTAACTTTTACTGCATATTTCGTAATATAAAAAGCAGAATTCTTACACGTGCATGCAGAATATGAGGTCGAGTCGATGCAATGTACAGATTACAAGCACAACGATATCGTGTTCAAAGTTTGGTTGCAATTTGTATTGAGACTTTTATGGTTGACCGACCAGAAGCCTATATCAGATCGTCAGATTAATGAGTTGTCAAGGTCAGGCAGTCTTATCAATTACGCAACTTGTTGAACATGTTATCGGAGTCATACCAGAAGTGCATATTAGATACAAGAGTGAATTGCCGATACCGGGAGTTTCTCTTCGCGAAGGATGGATTAGGACTTCCTGTTGCAAGCCCCCCCCCCCCCCCACCCGCATTGATTTACTGTGCATGTCAACGGGAGTGCCACACGCTAAGTGGTGGCTCGATGTGGGCTTTAAACCGAACCCCTATCCCAAGGCAATAGTCCCTATCCATCTGCCCTAACTTCTAACCCTCATCTGAATCCCTGACCTACAATTCCTAATCCTGACCCATAATCCCTAATCCCTGACTCCTAACCCTGAGCCCTAACTCCTAATATCTGAGCCCTAATCCTCCATCACTGATCCCTAGTTAAATACCTGACTCACAATCGCTGACCTAAATCCCCAACCCCTGACCTCTGAACTTTAACCCCCAATCCTAACAATAACCTGGTGAGTGGAACGGCGATGAGGGAGCCTTTAAACCGAACCACTATCCTTAGGCCATTGGCCCTATCCATAGGCCATAACTTCTAACCCTGATCCCAATTCCTGACCCCTAATGCCTGACCACTAATCCCCAATCCCTGACTCCTAATCAGTGAGCCATATTCTCTAATATCTGACCCCTGATTCTCAATTCCGGACGCCTGATCCCAAATTCCTGACCCCTAATCCCTAATCGCTGAACCCAGATCTCCAATCCCTGACCCATATACGTCTGCGGGGGCCTTATGGGTCCTGGTCTAATGTGTCCCTCATCGCCGTTTCACTCTACTGATTATTGTTAGGCTCGGGGATTAAGGGTTAGGGATCAGGGATTGGGCATTAGGGGTCAGGGATGGGGATGAGATTTAGGAGTTAGGGCTTATGGATAGAGTCCACGGTTTAATGGGAAGGGGTTAGCTTTAAAAGTCATTCTTCGGTTTCGCCCCCAGGTTCACCTGCGAAGGATTTAACACGCAACGATCTCACATACTCGGTGGACAGCTGAGACTAAACTGGCTGTTTATTCAGTTTCGGTCTACATTTCTAATTTCGACATCCCTACCACGCACGTTAGTTTCATAGCAACCAACTCAGTCATCCCACCACACCCCAGATTAAACGCCCAGTCCACTCCCCGCCCCCACGGCCTACACTCATTTGCACCGCGGTCACTGCCACCGCTCGCGACAGTTCAAAGCCTCGCTGTAATGTTGTTATCCTTAGCAGATAAGACAAGTCCCCGGTCGCACATCACGCGATTGATAAATGATCCGTCATAACCAGGAGTAGGCCTACACATAAGGCCCCCACATACGTTCCCGCCATTGAATCACAATCAAACATTCAATCAAGGCGGCCCACCTACACCGCACCGCGGTGGCTCGTTTCGTCTTTTACAATAAGACCCGATGGTCATCTTCCCGGCAACTCGTGTTGGCAACTATGTGGGAAGAAGCAAACTAGGGCAGGAAAAACAGTGGTTACGTGTTTTCATTTTATCCGCGACCGACCTCCCGACCTAGATCAACTTGTATTTGCAAGAAGAGCATGGCAGCTCAACCAGGTTAGTTATCTTATCTTATCTTATCTTATCTCTAATATCTATACTAGGATCGCTCAATTTCTCTTGCCCAGTTTCACTTTCCATATTTACCCTCCCTTGTCCCCACCCGCCCCTCTATCCCCGCATGCCCACTCCTCTGCCCCCGGCGAACCTCACCGTCCCCTCCATCACCTCCATCGCCTCCACCCCACAGTTCCCACCAACCCCTCTCTTCCCGCCGCTCCATGTCTCCTCCATAACCTCGCCGCCCACCCCCCCCCCACCCCCACCCAGTCCCCTCCGTCCCATCTTCAACGTTCCTTCCCTCACCTCCACAACTTCCCTCCCCGCGCCCCCTCCGTCACCTCCACAACCTTCCTCCCCACCGCCTGTTCCGTCACTTCCATAACCTCCATCCCGCCGCCCCCTCCGTCACCTCCACAACCTACCTCCCCGCCGCCCCCTTCACAACCTCCCTCCCGGCCGCCCCTTCCGTCACCTCCACAACCTCTCTCCCCGCCGCCCATTCCGTCACCTCCACAACCTCCCTCCCCGCCGCCCCCTCCGTCACCTACCTCCCCGCCGCCCCCTCCGTCACCTCCACAACCTACCTCCCCGCCGCCCATTCCGTCACCTCCACAACCTACCTCCCCGCACCCCCTCTTCACAACCTCCCTCCCGGCCGCCCTTTCCGTCACCTCCACAACCTCCCTCCCGGCCGCCCCTTCCGTCACCTCCACAACCTCCCTCCCCGCCGCCCCTTCCGTCATTTCCACAACCTCCCTTCCCGCCGCCCCTTCCGTCACTTCCATAACCTTCCTCCCCGCCGCCCCCTCTGTCACCTCAATTACTCAGATTTACTTAAACTCAGTAATATTACAGTGGTACGAACCTATACAGTGGTACGAACCTTATACTATAGTAATATTACAGCGCTACAACTGTAGCTATACTATAGTAATATTACAGTGGTATAACTGTAGTTATACTATAGTAATATTACAGTGGTACTACTGTAGTTATACTATAGTAATATTACAGTGGTACTAACCCAGGTAACAAAATAATATTCTGCGAATATTCCGCCAATGTTACGGGAATATTACCAAAAAACATTCCGGGAACGCTTTTCAGTTTTCTTATTATTTGGGGACTGTTTTTTGCGAATATTACGAGCGAACCTTCCCAGAACATTAAACGAACATGACGGTGCCCTCACAGAAATGCTGTAGACATCCCTTTAACACTTTCAACGCCGTTATTATTATATTACCGCGTAGTTTACAGGCCATTGCGCCAAGACAAACTGTGCAACAAGTTTAACACAGTCTTTATAATTACATTACCGCGTGGTTGACAGGCCATTGCGCCAATACAAACTGTGTAACAAGTATAACGCAGTCTCTATAATTACATTACCACGTGGTTGACAGGCCATGGCCCTACTACAGCGAAAAAGGAAGAAATTTGAAGGAAGAAAAACAGCTTTGGGATAGGGGATACCCCCTAAGTTTTGGGAGGGCAGACACCCAAAGTTAGGGAAGGGAAGATATCCCAAGTTAGGCGAGCTGAGACACCCCCAAATTAGCGGATGGGTGACATGCCAAGTTGGGGGTGGTACCTCGGCGTTGGGGAGGGTAGACACCCCAAGTCGGAGTAGTACCGCAAAATTGAGGTGGTACCCCACGAGTTGGCGAGAGGAGAAACCTCAAGTTGCAGGAGGGGAGACATCAGAGGGCAGAATTAGGCTTTTAGTAAAAAAAGTCTTCGGTATTACATGCTTTTCGTCAACTTCTCTCATTCGGCTCCAAGATCCTATATCGCCGGCACCTATGAAAAAAAGGCCAGCAGTGGTCATTTACAGTTAGTGGCATGCATGTGCCTTACATCATTACATACATCATTAATAACTCACTCGTTATGTACGTTGGGGTCGCTGCGAATCCTTGTTGCAAGTGTTTCTACAACAAGAACGAAAAGTAAGGCGCTTATTGGACACCCCTGTCTGATGCCTCGCGTAATAGGGAAGAATGCGGTTCAGTGGCCGTTATTTATGCAACAGCTGGTGATATCTGTATATATTATGTCAATCCATTGTCTATAATATGGGCCAAATTTCATGTTTTAGTACCTTGTGTAAATACTGCCAAGAAATGGTATCAAACACTTTTTCGAAATCAAGAAGTGCTATGTAACCTGGAGTGTTGTTCATATTACAGTATTCAAGGATATCTGCGATAGTTCTTACATTTTCGCCGATGTAGCGGCCTCTGATGTACCCGCATTGGTCCACATTAACTAGGTTTTTGACGACATCTTGCATCCTATTGGCAAGTGCTTTTGTTAGAATTTTATAGTCAGTGTTTAGTAGGCTTAGCGGTCTCCTCGATGTCAAATAGCGAAGGTCTTTGTCAGCTTGCGGGAGAAGCGTTAAGACACCGCGTCTTTGTTCAATGCTCAGGTGCTTATTTTCTGCTGAATATATGAAGCTGTTATGTACGAGATGCCCAATATCTCGCCAGAAGAATTTATAAAATTCTGTGGAAAAACCGTCGCTTCCGGGGGCCTTGTTGTTTATCATTTGAGCTAGGGCTTGAGTACATTCTTTTAATGTTAATTCTTGGTCACAGAGGTGCGTCGATTGTGGGCTTAATTTACTAATAGCTTCATCCAGGAATTTGTCCATTACCGGATCGTTTTCTTCCATTACAGGCCCTTGCGAGTATAATTGTGAGTAGAAGGTTTGTTTAGCAGCTAGAATCTCTGTTGGGTCGATAATTGGCTTCTCATTAGGACCTATGAGTGTTGTTATATTTTTTTTTGCGCTTCTATGTTTCTCTAAGCTAAGGAAGTATTTAGGATTCTTCTCGTTTTCAGCAATTTCCAGTGACCTAGCTCTCACTAGTGCACCTTGAGCCTTCAGGCTTTGAATTTCATCGTACTCTGTTTTAGCACGTTCGTAGACACTGTGTATCGCATCATCTGTTATACTTTGAACTTGTAAGGTTTCCAGTTTTTCGTTCAGCTCTTGCTCATGTTGACGTCGTTGTTTTGCTTCGCTGAGGTGAGTAAAAAATCTATTCTGGAATGTACAAGGCCAGATTTTGTATTTTGACTTCTCGTGAAACGCCTAGTATCGGGGTTACGGACTCTCTAGATGTCTTGGAGATCAAACGTCTCCATGAATTCTAATATATGTTTTGCATAATCGCTCTGTTTTTCCTGTTTTCCCCCACTTTTGTCCAGTTCTGGATTAATACAAACATCAAAATCTCCTCCGATAAGTGATTTAATTGTCCACTCATTGCAGACGTCTTTGATGTCTTTTGCCAGATAACAGGCATGACCAGCATCGCGTGATTGCAATATAGCCCGTGCTAGGTCGTCTTTTCCGTGAGTAAGAGCTTTGCGGTGTAGGTAGCACTGCTCAACGGAGCGATAGTCGACCCCTTGAACTCTGAGCTGCGCAGGGTGGTGGTTCGAAAGCGGGGATGCCTTGCCCCAGAAGCATGTCACATTGCCCTTGGTAGGCGTGGCAATCATCAGTGGGTCAAGTTCACTGGGCAGCCTGTCGAGGCAACCTTGTTTATGTATAGCCTGTCACCTGACAGGTATGAGCTTTCTCTGAAGCGCTCATTGTTTTTCGCGGCATGGAGTATTGGTTTTAGCCTTTGTCTGCGGGCCATGATTTCAGGTGGAAAGCCCTCTGCGACCTTCACATTGCCTTTGAGTTTATGTTTATTTTTCCTGACGTCAGCTCGGTCACCATAATAGTGAAACCTTACTATAACTGGCCTTGGCTTGTTTTGCTTTGGTGGGCCGGGCGGGTTGCGGTGGGCTCTTGCGATCAACATATTAGCTCCATTTAATTCTAGATCGTCTGTTATGGCTTTTTTAATCAAGCATTCACAGTCTTTAGCAGTCTCACCTTCTTTTTCGGGAAATCCAAAGAACAACAGATTATTTCTTCTTTCATGAGCTTCGTTGTGAATTATGCGATCCTTCAATACCTTGTTTTCACTTTTGAGGTTTTCTAGCTCAGTCGTGAAATGCACCGTTTTTTTTGAAGGCCGTTGATCGCTGTTGAATTCTCCTGACATTCAATGTTCAACGAAGCAATACTTTGGCCTAATGATTGTTCGATTTTATCCATTTTCGAGGTAATGACCATCGCCATACAAACTGCCCACTTAGGAGTGTCTGGCGGAAGGTTTAATGCAGTTTCTTCTTCCATATCTAGTCTTTTGGATGCTTGCGTGATTGCTTCTGTTGGCGACTCTGGGGACAGGATTGCGTAGGGGCGTTTACTCACAGCTTTGTTTCCCGGGGTGAGATTCATCACGCACTGTTGATTTTGCTGAGATTGTTCACTAATGTTAATAATCCAATTGTTATGGTCTGGTATCCAAAATACTGCCTGTGTACGGGTTATCCAGTAGGATTTTTACTGCCGGGCCAAGATGGCGGCAGCTTGATCATTGAGAGTAAAGTTGTTGGTAAAGTATATCCATCGCCATCAGCGATAACGTGTGAGGTAACAACTCGTTTTATGGAAACTGGTGTTCCCGGCAATATGTAGTTGTACCTTTCACACGTTATTCATCGCTCGATGATAAAGGGGTGTTGTTGCGCCATAGATAAGGAACTGGATGGTGCCAGACTGTGCGTAAAATGGGGCGGACCATGGGTAGAGCGAAGCCATCCTACTCTTTTCGAAGGAGCACATGGGATGTTGATCCTGTACGATCATGGGCAGTCGCACAATGGGGCCGTGCACCCCAGAAGCAACACATAGTGGCGGGCCAACTCGACAGAGCCGAGCGTGTTAGCCAACAGACCAGTGAAGTTCAGGAAAACCTAAGAGCCAGGTAGTCATCTATAAGACTAGCAATGGTGGTATTAATATATTTATATATATAGATAGATATAGCATACAAATATATGTACTGGAATTAGCATCGCATCCTGTATCCTATACCGCAGGCCTCTATTAAGAATATAAAATAATTTAATTGGACGCTTTAACCAATTCTGGCCATATGAAAAAACGAAGGGAGCGATGTCCCCGTGGGAAATCCCCTACTCTTTGCGAAGAAGAGCCCACTGAGCTATCGGCGCGGCCCTCCATTTCTTGGAGATGTGGGTTATTTATGGGACAGTCATTATATAATCTTTGCAATCGTTTAGTGACGTCGCAATACGGGGGAGTGGTGTGCGTCGTTAGTACTTTACAAGGTTAATCGTCTTTTTGTCCGCTGGCAAATGCGCCAGACATGCCCGTTGACGTGCCACTCGGCACAGAATATTGGTAAAGTAAAATACTTCTTGGTTTTGGTGTCTGCAGCACTTACTATACCGGTATATATACACACCAAAACCCCCCTCCCTCCCCACCCTCTCAAGTCCCTCCCCAATCATCCTCACTCCACCCACACGACGAAGTGAGGGGGGGGGCAAGCAGCATAGATACACAGGCGCGTTGGTAGAGTTTTCGGTTTAGGAAAAACACCCTCCCCCCCACCCTCCTCACTAAATCATGCACCCACTTCACCCCACACCCAACCTAAACGCAACCTCCCCCCCCCCCCATCCAACGCACCTTGCACCCTCTGGGTCACACCTTCCCCACCCCGCCCCACAACACAACAGCGCCCCCCCCCCCCCCCACGATTTCACCGCGTGAGTCGTACTGGGACACCTAACGCGAAAAAACAAAGCGAGTTTTGCGTTATTAATCGTTAAGCACCTGAGCAAACCACTCCCGACAACCAAGCGTCATCGAGGGAAATAATCGTTCAAGAGTACCGAAAACACTTTGGTGGCCGACCGGTACGAGGGGAGCGGAGGTGTGTGGTGGGGGGTTTGGGGGGGGGGGGGTTGGGGGGGGGCACTGAACGTCATCCAATTGGTTGGTTGCTTGTAGTCAGGACGCTTTAACCACTTTTGGTCTTACAAAAAAGGAAGGGAGAGTGGAGCCATGTCCCTAGGGTAACCCCCTACTCTGCGCGTCCGGCGCACCCAGTCAGAAGAACGAACCAGTCACGGACTATGGTCCAGGATGACGACATGAATTTGTGAGTGCTTTAGGCCACCCCCTTGAAGGCAAAAATGGTCCGAGAAATGTTGTGGGAAACTGATAAATGTGGTCTGATAAACTAGGCCCCAGGTGCACGTGCCGGGGCGTGAACCAACGACCCGTTGATCTCCAGCTCAGCCGGTTTTCTTGACCAACTGAGGTAGCCTTGTTGTGATCTTGATTCGTTGTATATTCAGGAAGCTTTAACCACTTTTGGTCATATCGCGTCAATGGGAGAAGGAAGGGAAAGTGGAGCCATGTCCCCGGGGGTAACCTCGTACTCTTTGCGAAGAAGGGCATGGGATCTTTATCCTCCGACCACACAGACATGGAAACAGCGGGGCTCGAACCCTCGATCAGCCAGCCTTGTAAGCGACGAATGGAGCAGGCATGGCAGCGATGGATCTACTACAATCGGACGACAACGGATGGATGGTTTGGTTGGTGTTTCATGCACTCTTTTGCACAAACGTACCAAACCGGGTTACGGAACTGCCACGGACGATGACTATGTTCCACCAGGCAACATAAAATCTATATTCCAGTCTATATTGAACATTAAAATATTATTTGCGTGATGAAGTGACAAATAGAAAATGAAGGAACAGAGAGCGAGAGGGACAAGAAGAGACCAATGGCTGGGTGATACCAACAGGACCAACATTTAACATGAAACAGTTGCCATAGTCGTCACCAGGACAATAAATAATAAATGGCACGGTAGAATGTGTTGTATATTTTAGGTAAGCTATTACCATACCGAACAGCCGTAAAGTCAACATCACGGGAAGAACTAATACTGGAATCATTTCAGAGGGTGGAGAATACCTTTTCCGATCTCTGCGATTGACACCCGGGAATTCTTGGACATTCGCAATTGGCTGTTGGCAATTTATGGGGATCGTTATCCGTGAAATTCCTGGTTCAACGCAAAGACCCTTTCTCTATTTACCGCGATCCGTTATAGCAGTGTCAATTCCTCGATATTCGCGATATCACATTCAAGGTGGATTTTTTTCGCGCCCAGTCTTGAGCAATTCTCACCTTGGAAATTCGATATCACTCTCCCTAATTCTTGGGGATTCGCGATTCAGAGGAGGTATCCCCTCCCCCCATTTCACCGAATGAGAGACGTTCCGCCAATGTTACATAAAGCATAAATGCGTTACCAATACACACATGTATACTTACTGCAGCAATTGTTATTCCACCAATCACGACACTGACAGTTGCTATACGGTATATATCTTTTCCTTGTGTATGTATCAAATGAATGAACAAACGATATGTGTATGTGGATAGGTCCACAGTACGGAGGGTCTGGTTTCGGTTTTGCCAGCCCCATTGTCATATTACTCGGAATCACTTGTCTTGTCTTGAGGTGGTGGGGTGGTGGTGGTGGTGGGGGCGGTGGCGATTGCTAGGGGATGGGGGCGGTGGCGATTGCTAGGGGATGGGGGCGACAAGCGAAGGCTCACAAGTGGTGAGACTCATTACCTAGTCACGTGGAGTGGCAATAATCAAAGGGGGTCGAAGTGGAAGTGGGGTGGGTAGAGGCGGTTGGCGTGGGGTGCGGTGGGGGCGCGGCAGCCCAGACGCCGTATGGATGAGAGGATAGGCCTTACGCTGAAAGGAGCGGGGTGAGAGACGATATCATTGGAAGCGTCCAATCGGAGCTGGGTGTGACTCAGGTCTTATCGGGTACTGACTGCTCGCTCGCCCACCGCCGGCGAGACCCTATTATGACAGCATCAGCCCGTCAAAAAGCGTGAATTGCGTCGTGTGCCAAATTTTAGTACTACATACCGCAAAATAGTTCTAATTGTTCTAGTGTTCTAGTGTTCTAATTCTATTTCATACACGACGCAATTCATTGATTCGCGACGGAAATCGAATTACTACATGACGTTAAATATTGGTCATGTCATAATTCGCATTGCAGCTGACATAACGCCTGAATTGAGGCATTGCTGTAAATATTTGAGACGTAATATGGGGCGCCAAGTGTTACCCCTCTCATTTCGTCAACCAAGAGGCTTCTGTCTCTACAAAAGAACATTTCGTCTACGCAAAACACTTTTGTAGAGGCAGAAGTTCATTTTGTAGACAGAATCAACTTTTGTAAAGACAAAATGTACATTTTGTCGACGGAGTCAACTTTTGTCTCTACAAAAGGGCATTTTTTTTGTCTACAAAAGCAACTTCTGTCTTTACAAAAGTTAATTTTGTCTACAAAAAACACTCTTGTAGAGACAAAAGTTGATTCTGTCTGCGAAATCAATTTTTGTCTACAGCTCACGCTGAGATTAACCCCTTATTAGGCTAAAACAACGACGGGACGAAAGAGGGCTTCGTTGCCCATTGGTAGAGCAGCGAGCTCTGAAGGGCAACGTCGTGAGTTCGAGTCCTGACGAATGTCTTTATTACTGACAGAAGTATACTGCTAAGTTCGGTTTGTAAATTTACTTGTATGTATGTTTGTCAGCAGGCTCTAGGGCGAACGGTAGTAGATATGGTTGTCAGTCTTAACCTAGTGATAGATAAATAAAATATCTCGGAAAAGTTCGTTATTGGCATATGTAGGTCAAACGTCAAGGTCACAGCGATTTTTTTTTAAAGTTAAGAGCGCGTCTATCGCCGTTAATATTAGACCTAGGGAACTTTCGTAAGTTTCAGTATGTGCTACATAGTCACGCGCATCTTTCAGTTATTGATCACTTTTTGACGCGTCGTACTCATTTTCAAGCAAAATTACGTTTTAAGTTTTTCGAAAAACCAAGAAAATGACCTTCAACAGTTTTCTTATAGTCTGACCCATTTTAATGAAAGATATCGCTAGCAGACTCTAGCTTTTCATAGAAATATGGAAGACAATAATTCCTGTGAAATCTGAGATTTTTCGTATGCGTCATATGACGTCACGATGACGTCACTTCCGGTACATGAAAAAAATCGCCAAACATCGGGAAAAAATGCTAGAGATGCCCAACTTGCGTCATTTTGTAGGGATAGAGATGTCTAGTTCAGCGGAATAATAACAACAATACGTTTCTATCTTACTTCCGGTTCCAGATGTGACGGAAATTCCCTATGGGACCTCCAATGTTAAAGCCCTCAATCTCTCAGGCTGGGGAAATTTTGTTTGCCCCGTATTTCATCGGTGCCTGCATCAAACAGTTTCGGGATTTTTTCTTCAGTTAAAGCGGGTGTCCAACCTAATTTAATCGCGATCTGCACCAAAAGTTTACATCTTAATATTAAATTGGCGAGTGTTAACGCCGACTGGTAAGGAGAAAAAAATTAAGGCAACCCGCCCCCAGCAATGTCAAGCAGAGCGCCATTTCGCCGGGAGCAGTGACGCATATAGTGACTATTCATATGGCGCCGCCTTACGTTATAACTCTCGGAGAGAGAGATCAGGGCCGCGATTTACAGATGAACAGCGGCAGTTCCAAGCCGCGCAGTAGCGCAAGATCTTAGCGTTTCATGGAAAAGTACCGTCCAAACAAATTGATATACGTCTTGCGACGATTGACTCTGCAACAAATCCATGATTGGAGTTAGAATCACGCGCTCTTGTTTTGCTCACACAATAGGCGTAATTTCCGGTTTGAATAAATTAGAGTATCGCCTCATGATTGGTCAATCCCGGACACGCCTCCAAAAAGGGCTGCCGCCTGTGTAGGCGGCGAAATCGTGCCTGGCGGTCACTTCTAAATTTTATTGTGAGCTACAGATAGCACGAAAAATTCTATAATTTGGAGGATAGATAATTGGGTATTATAGGAATCGGTAAAGCAGCGTTAGAGGCCAGGCTGGCGATTCCCTTTAAACATGGTACCCAGTAGCCATGGTCCTTACTAGATGGAATTTTCCTTATTGTGAAAGATGGGGATTTGTTGGGGCTTGCAGGGGCTCCCACGAGCGTCCTATTGAAGCCATCGCTCTATGCTTGCAGTTGTAGAAGGATAGTAGTAGGATGAGTCATTAACTATCAACACGCCGACATAGCCCTGTAACCTTTTGGTATATAGTCGAACGCGTTTAACATGGGACCCTATGGAGATAATCAAACTTCCTTCAATATGACGTACTTCCGTTTGAGCCATCTCACTTTGCTTTACCACGGTGCACGATGTGGACAAGTACAAGAGACGCATGGTAGGCTGACGGCAAACGCGTGTCTCAGTTTCGTTTCCATGGCAACCAAAGATTTTCCAATGATAAAGTATACAAATTTCCTCTAACATAGAAAAAACGTCAAAAATCGGAAAAACTAGCTAGACCTTCGATCCTATGCGTATAATGGTAGGGAAGATATGTCTCCAGATTACTATTGGCGGTAAAGCATTGTTATTCTTTTCATCTTGGCTGCAGAGTCCTTTCTTCGTCTGCTCGTTTTTCATTTATCCGTAATGATGAATAATAGCAATTTTCGGTAATTAGGTGGAGCTATATTTGAAGAACTAAGTCCTACCGCCGTTCTAATCAACATTTTGGATTGAGGGCACAAATGTTTGTGTCTAGATATTTGGATGTTGCCGTGCGTCATGCCATGACGTCACCATGACATGATGACATCATAATTTTATAACCGCTATTACTCGAATATTATACCTCGTAGCGACTACCGGTTGATTTGACGCTGTACCTTATATCAAGGGACAACTGCTGGCGTGCGTAACGTTTTTTGGCGGTACCGAAACGTGTGCGTCAAAACTGACGTCCACCTCGCGTTAAACGGCTTATTGAACTTCAAAGGGCCATAACTCGGTTAATATTTGAGCTAGAAAGCCCCGATTTGCATGAAGCGAGAGGCAAAATGTAAGTTATGTTATGGTAAATAGCTACAGAATTGCTCTAGGACGCTCAGTTTGGCCGCTAGAGCGCTCGCAAGAGGTGCACCCCCCTTGCTGAGGATCCCATTATGAGTCAACGGGCGATATCGACCGGCACTGCTGCCGGTTGCGATGGCAGCCGTTCGCTTAATAACGACGCTAGCAAATCGAGACTGGTTGCAAAAGACGGGCAAACGTCGACTTTGGCCAGGAATCCGCATTCGCTTTCAGCCTGGCACGCTTAGTTCCGGCGCTAGAGGGCTCCGTAATTTAGCAATGATGAGTCTGAGAACAGGCATTAGGGCGTAACCAAGCACACGTATAAAGTCGAGATTTGGACGTATTCACTCGAAATGGCGCTCTTTATCTGGGAAAATAGCCGCGCTGAACAGCAGCCGTTAGATTGTGCTTATCCAGCATCCGCATCCTAGGGGTCCAGTTTGGGCTAAATTGCGCTTGCAGCGAGCCCAATACACCTTTCAGTGGGCAACTGGTTAAAAATAGTGCCTGCCGCGCCCAATTGACCCTTCATGAAAGTCTGAAGTGCGTACATTGCCCGTTGAAGGAGTTATTCGGCGCCTAAATGGCACCACAGACGTGCGCGTCAAAGATAAAATAAAATTCTGTCAGTAACTCTTGTTTGTTGTCTTGTTTTTTTTCTATTTACTGATGGCAGCAACCTTTATTAAATTGCGTGTATCGTTACACAGTCAATTTTGTTTGCAACAATAAATATGTAGCAAATTATTAATATTATTATGTTTTGACATTGCTGTATGTCCTTGGCCCTGCTAAACTCCACTGATCCTAGTCCCGTTACGTGCCAGTTTTAACAGGCGTCCAGTCGTACCTCCCTCCCTGCCTGACAACGTTGTTCTCGGCAACAACGCCACAAAGTTGGGGCCACACTGATCCCAACAACAGTGTCGACGAAAATGGGGAGCATGTATTTTTCCTATGCTTCCGTTCAGAATCGACATTAGACTAAGCTTACTTAGTTTTCACGTGCATCAGTTTACATAAAAAATGCGTTTATATAGTAGAAACATTGGCTCTGATAGGACTGAAAATAAAAGTGAAAGTAGGCCTACACACAAATGACTTGTTCTTGTACTAGTCATGGGCGTGTCCAGGGGCGGGGGGGGGGCACAGGGGGCACCTCCCCCCCCTTCCAGACCCTAAAGTAGATATATCTGTGCCCCCCCCCCCTTTGCAAAATTTGTGCCCCCCACATAATAATGAACACTTGGTTTTTTGTTGAGCCTCCCCCCGGTCGCAAGATTGCATCACTGTGCCCCCTCCACCCCCCCCCCCGCTGCCGTCATTTTTTTATTGTGCCCCCCTTTCAAGGATTCCTGCACACGCCACTGCTAGTACTGTACTGTATATTCAGAAAATTTTTAGAATAAGTTATTGCGATCGATGATTTCTATTGAACAAAGGAACGACCACACTCCTGAGCCAAATAAAAGTTGCTGCCATCAGTAAATAGAAAAAAAAATGTCTCTATCATGACTTGAATGCACGACCTCGTGATCCAGAGCTCGCTGCTTTACCAATGCGCCACGAAAGCTTCCTATGTCGTGTCGCTGTTTTAAGCCTAATATGCGGTTAATCTCAGCGTGACCTGTAGGAACAAAAGTTATGTCGACGAAACTTACATTTCGTCTCTACAAAAGTGTTTTTCGTAGACAAAAGAAACTTTTGTAAAGACAGAAGTTGATTCTGTCGACGAAATTACATTTTGTCTCTACAAAAGTAGATTTTGTCTACAAAAGGAACTCTTGTCTCTACAAAAGTGTTTTTCGTAGACAAAAGGAGCTTTTGTAAAGACAGAAGTTTCCTTTTGTAGACAAAATGCACTTTTGTAGAGACAAAAGTTGATTCTGTCTACAAAATGAACTTTTGTCTCTACAAAAGTGTTTATCGTAGACAAAATGCACTTTTGTCTCTACAAAAGTGTTTTTCGTAGACTTTTGTGGAGACAGAAGCCTCTTTGATCGACGAAATGAGAGGGGTAACACTTGGCGCCCCATAACGTAACGCAATTCAAATTAAGACATAACGCCCGAATTGAAGCATATGTCTTACATATTTAGAGACACGACGTAATTCGAATTATGACATAACCCCTGAATTGAGGCATTGCTGTAAATATTTGAGACGTAACGCAATTCGAATTAAGACATAACGCCGGAATTGAAGCATATGTCTTACATATTTAGAGACACGACGCAATTTGAATTATGACATAGCGCCTGAATTGAGACATTGCTGTAAATATTTGAGACTTAACGCAATTCGAACTAAGACATAACGCCGGAATTGAAGCATATGTCTTACATATTTAGAGACACGACGCAATTCGAATTATGACATAGCGCCTGAATTGAGGCATTACTGTAAATATTTGAGACGTGTAGTAAATACGACAGATTGACCTATCACAGGTCACCGCGCAAAACATTCCCATGTCCAGAATAATAACAAAATGGCGCATTTAGTGCATCGTGGCGACGAGAATGCGTTTTTGTCCGGCCTGTCGTCGCTATGTTCTGGAGCGGCGGCACTTATGCGGCAAGAAGCACCTGCTCGTCATGCATTGGACACATACTATCGCCGACTCCGAGGGGCCACAGAGCAGCTGCCAAGGCTGCACGGACGGCTAAACTTGGCACCAGGGGAGTTCTTGGGTTTGCTGACACACCTACAGGTAGGCCTACGCTTGATCATGTTTCTGACTGAAACGGATTTGAACCTAGCATGCATGGGCGGATCCAGGGGGAAGAATGCCGTTTTTTAATACAAAAATAAAGCCATGTAAGGCGTGGAACCCCCGCCCCCCCCACCCCCCCTTTTCAGGAAGGCTTTTAGGGCGTGCCCTCTCTCCCCCGGTCATGTTTACATTTTTTGTTAGAACCCCCCCTTTTCAAATTCCAAGATCTGCCCCTAACCATGATAAGCTTATATCATATGCCATCTGCGACAGTGTCGGGGGCAGGGGCGCACATTTTCTGACGACCGGGCAGATGGGCCGCCAATTTATTTCCAATTAGTCAATCACTGCAGGCCCGATTTAGCCCGAATTGCCCGCTGAAGGCGTTATATGTTATGCGATGTTGCCCGCTGAAGGCTCGATTGAGCCCGAATTGCCCGCTGAAGGCGCTAGACGTAGCGCGTCGGGACCTATAGCACATCGGAAAGTAGCGTTCTACTGGCCGCACCCGTCATTATATATCCACCGTAAAACGACTGGAAATCCCATCAAACCTGTGCACCTGTATATCACGAAGTCGGGGCCAAGCCCCAGAGTTTTGAAACCAGCTGTAAACGTCCCTGCAAATGAGTTATTCATTCACACATTTTGAACTATTTGAGGGTATATATTGCATCCATATAGCTGGGGAATAGGCACGAGAGAAAGCCATATATATGCACCATTGCATATAAAAACTTCAAAATCCCCAGGCAGTCCAGCAAGCCATGTAGTCGTGAGCCCCATGTTAAAATTAAAGCGGTCCCGGTTTGGCTTAAAATCCGCAGCTAAGCGACCCCCAGGCAGTTTTGCGTCATAGAACATTCCTTCGCCGTGTAGGTGACGAAATTTCAATGCTTATGCTTTAAACAGCGTGGTATCTGACTGTGTACTGCGATGACGCTGCATGGCGGTCTCATCAAATTAATATCGATGTCAAGAATCACAATTTTATCTAAAGCCGCTGAGCAGTCATCAATCCTTATCCTGCTTATCCTGCAGGCAGAAATTTTACTCATGCACAGTCAGTGTCACTGAGTACTTGTTTTGTTTCTTTCTTCTTTCTTTGTTGTTCCCACTTTTGCTCCGTTTTGCTTTCATTTTAATATTACTAATATTGTTTAAGTACTTTCCGCCCTTTAGGGCCGAAATGCCTGACCCCGACCTCGGCCTCGGCCTGGATGCTTCACATAGTTCTCACCCCGACCTCGGCCTCGGCCCTGATGCTTCACAGGAGTCTGGCCCCAAGGTCGGCCCCGATGATTCACATAGCTAGGACTGACTTCATTCTCGGCGTTGGCCCTGATGCTTCACAAGGAGTCTGGCCTCGGCCTCGCCTCGCCCCCACCCCCCCCCCCCACTCCCCCTCCCCGTCGGCCCCGGTGCGTCCCATAGTTCTGACCCTGACCTCGGCCTCGACCTTGGCCCTGATGCTTAACACGAGTCTGGCACCAGTCTCGCCCCGATGTGTGACATGAGTCTGGCCTCAGCCTCGCCCCCCCCCCTCCTCCCCTCCCGTCGTTCCCGATGCGTCACATAGTTCTGACCCTGACCTCGGCCTCGAACCGGATGTTTCACATGAGTCTGGCCCCGGGCTCGGCGCCGATGTTTCACATGAGTGTGGCCCGATGATTCTCATGAATCTGGCCCCAGACACTCTCTTATTTTTGGCATGGCACCCCCCCCGCCCCCCCCCCCCCCCCCCCTCTTCTCCCGGTTATAAAATTTCCTCTGGTCGTCCACTCTCGCTTCTTTTCTTCTGGAGGGGGGCCTCCCAGGTGTAGTGGTTTGCACACTAGACCTCTAGTCCTCCCTTCCTCCTGAAGAAGACACTCCTTCTCAACTTCTCTTCGCCCTTCCATTCGCATTTTGTCTCCTCACCGCCCCTCAGTTTGGCACTCAGTCTGGTCTCGATATCACAACTATTCCCCTTCTCTAACCCTTCTCATGCCCTTCTCTAACCCTAACTTCACTTCCTGGCGCTTAAAAACGCACTTCTTACTCTCATCCGCTCTTCATTTTTGTCTCTTCATCGTCCTTTTCTCCACGGACACTCGTTTTCCTTACCCAACCGATCCTCTTCATCCCCGATGCTGCTCATCCTTTCCTGGTACTTTCAATTCCCCATTTTGCCCTTGTCTCCTCCTCGTGGAATTTACAGTTTCCCATTGCACCTTTCTCTGGTACTCAAAAACCTTCCTCTTGTTTTGGCGCCTCTTCATGGTCGCCCCTACCAGGGGCGACAATACTACTCTTCGTGGGCTCTAACGTGGAAATTGAAACTCTTCGTCCTCTCTTAGATGCTTCTATTGCACATATTGTACCACACCCACCCACTATTAATACTATTTTGGAACCTCCTTGCTTCCTAACGGATGGAAACACGTCCCGGGAACATTGAGCCGCTAGAGAGTCTGTGACGCTTAAAGCCCAGCTCCTAGATCTAAAGAAATTTTAAGATAATTGAATACCCGTTAATTTAAATCGGGAGCAGTATTAGAAATATTGACCATTACCCCATATCACGCGGTAAAACGTCAACAAGGCGACAGAGGCGATCAATCGACGCTTGGTGACGTAAATGCATGTTCTCCTTTGAAGAGCTGGTGCGGTGTACGCATGACAATGGCATTCATATTATGTCCTTCGTTAAAAATTCCGTTACAAAACATTGCAGGTTGAAACGCTATGCTAGATATTATGAATTAAACACATCGAACATCTACTATTTACTTCCTTTCTCAAAAATACGAATTTGGCGTGACAATTACGGCTTTGATCGTTCAGAGTTGGTGCACGATTTTGTACATATTTCGTGGCTAAAACGTAAACGCTGTCATCGTTGTAGTCCTAACAGGATCTAAAATAATGAGAATCAATGAAATAAGAAAACAATTGCCATGTGATCATACAATAAATATCGTCACCATATGTTCTCTCCTCTATTTTTTCCGTGCTGTCAAAAAGCCCCCCCACCCCCTCCTCCTTTTCAAATACTGCAGTGTACCATTTAACACATGAAAACCCAAACCCAGGCCATCACTCGATAACCGGCCCCCCTCCTATCCAGAAAAGCTGGATCCGCCCCTGAGACTGGTCAGCGTTCCCCTCGGAACATTCAATGTCTGCTTTGGATACTTCCGCTTACGAAACTGATCAATGGTTGCTTAATATGTCCCCTCGGCAACTTTCAGCGAATCTCTACGTACCTTTAAGTTCACTGAGCGCCGAATTAGTTGTTTACCTCTTGTTTTGATGCAATTATTATTCATCACTCTATTGGGTCGGCCTTCTATCCACTCTTTTACTGTCCTGGCCACCCTGTTACCACCCTGTAGTTACCTTGGACAACATGTTTCACAACAATGAGGTAGCTGCTCCTTGTAGAGTGGTTCTCTTCGGTCGAATAAACTTACGTTTACTCAGTCTTTTCAATATAAAGACTATTAATACAAATACTTACTGCATAAAAAAAGACAACATTTAAAGAGCATTTTAATTTGTCATCAAAAGCGCTTGTCCTATTCTAACCACCACATGGCAAGAATATATTCTTCAACCAGTTGTTTTATCCGCGACTTATATTTTATTCAACTTTCTCCGACAGTGTCAACCAAAAGTTGACACTGGCGTTAACAGAGAATAAGATACAATAGCACTGGTTGTGCTCTAAACTGTGTCAAATGATCTCCTTCGCTAGCAAAGTAGCAGCCGTGAGTTATTCCCTTTGTCCTTCTGACTACCCAAGAGGGTTAGTTCACATTTATCCAGAAGGTTTTACCATAACGTGTTACCGATTTTTGTAATTTTGCGAAACTAAGATGATCTCTAATCATAAAATTGCCCATATATATATGCTTTTCTGATTTAAACTCCGTCCAGCCTTGATACTAAATGGCTCCGAGAGGCAATTTCCATGATGTCACATTTGTTCATAATCAGGTACTATGCTTCTTTTTGGGATTTAAAACCCCTTCGGCCGGGGGGGGGGGGGACTACATTACTACGGTGGTGGGGATGTGCCGCCCAAGCCATAGAGGGAATATGGAGAACGAGAGAAAAGCGCGACTTTGTAGTCATTGAAAGTTTTCGGTAAAAAAAGGCATTCCAAATAGACACTTAGGGTCATGGCCAAGATAATGGATGTTAATTGTTAATTAGTTGAGCAATTTTGATATCAAGAGGCATATATAGTCAATCGCTGGTATCTTGAAAACATTCAGTCTTATTTGGGCAAATCGACTGTAATATTGCAGGTTTCTGCTCCGGGGATTGAGAGAAAAAAATCTTGGCGGCACAAATGCATTTGCCTAACTACATGTCGTACCCCCCCCCCCCCCCCCGCCCCTTTCGGACTCTTCGGTCAAGCTTCTCCATCCTTGACACGTACCACCTAGTAAAGGAGATCTAAGACAATTTGTTTCATGTCAGGTGTTCATATTTCATGCCACAGCTCCTTTACTAATACAAATTTAAAGCCCTTTCCAGCCCCTTCGGTAATTAGTTCGACACACAATGATCGTGATTCATGCAACATGATTGATTGATGCGTTAGGTCTCAAATATTTTAGACACACAAAAGGCTTAAATTCGGGCGTTATGCCGCAATTCGAATTGCCACAGGTCTCTAAATATTTAAGACATATGCTTCAATTCGGGCGTTATGTCTCAATTAGAACTGCGTTACGTCTCAACTATTTACAGCAATGCCTCAATTCAGGCGTTATGTCTTAATTCGAATTGCGTCGTGTCTCTAAATATGTAAGACATATGCTTCAATTCAGGCGCTATGTCATAATTCGAATTGCGTCGTGTCTCTAAATATGTAAGACATATGCCTCAATTCAGGCGCTATGTCATAATTCGAATTGCGTCGTGTCTCTAAATATTTAACACATATGCTTCAATTCAGGCGTTATGTCTTAGTTCGAATTGCGTTACGTCTCAAATATTTACAGCAATGCCTCAATTCAGGCGCTATGTCATAATTCGAATTGCGTCGTGTCTCTAAATATTTAACACATATGCTTCAATTCAGGCGTTATGTCTTAATTCGAATTGCGTTACGTCTCAAATATTTACAGCAATGCCTCAATTCAGGGGTTATGTCATAATTCGAATTACGTCGTGTCTCTAAATATGTAAGACATATGCCTCAATTCAGGCGCTATGTCATAATTCGAATAGCGTCGTGTCTCTAAATATTTAAGACATATGCTTCAATTCAGGGGTCATGTCGCAATTCGAGTTTTGCTATGTCTCAAATGAGTTGCTACGTGTAGTTAATTCCGGGGGTTGTGTTCTAATTTTATTTCATACATGACGCAATTGATTGGGTCGCGACGCTTATAGACTTACTACATGTATTAATTGACGGGGTGAAGCTGCAATTCGAATTATGACATGACCAATATTTAACGTCATGTAGTAATTCGATTTGCGTCGCGACTCAATGAATTGCGTCGTGTATGAAATAGAATTAGATCACGACTCAATTATTTGCGGTATGTAGTAATAAAATTTGGCACACGACGCAATTCACGCTTTTTGACGGGCTGATGCTGCCATACGCCCAGTGTGTCGGGGCCGAGACCCAGCCCGACGGCGCCGTCTACTGCTGGTTGTACGGGGACCGGAACTGGCTGCTTAGCAACTAGAAACCTATGCCATGCGCCGAACTGCATGTTCTCACCCGCTGCCCGGCAGGTAAGGTCAGCGGTCAACTGGCATGACCTCACTCATTGGCCCATAATTAAAGTCAGAGGTCAACTGGCGTGACCTCACTCATTGGCCCATAATTAAAGTCAGAGGTCAACTATCATGACCTCACCCGCTGCTCCCTGTGATCTTACACTCTGTCCCACGGCTAAGGTCAGAGGTCAATTGCTATCCCCTCATCCGCGGCCTCACATGTAGGGTAAAAGGTCAACCAACATGACCTCACTCGCTATACCACGGGTGATATGATACCTACAGACTATCTGGTGTTGTGGTTAGCGCACTAGACCGCAGGTCGATAGGTCGTGGGTTCGAATCCTGGCGTTGGTACTAAGGGCGTGTTCGATTTACATGAAACCAGAACCGGTTTGCGGAACTGACTATTTGAAACGAGAAGAACCGGAACCGGTTTGCTCGAAACCGTGAAACTAACGTTATAGAGATCTGGTGTGACAGTCTCGGTCTACGCGGGTAGAAAATAAAATAAACTAATAAAATATTTATGCCGGCACAACCTCATAAGCACAAGGTCAGGACCAATGTCATTGCCTAAATACACGTTGCAAGTGTAAACAAATGAAACGATGCGTTCGTCTTTAGGTGGGCAAACCGTTGAACTGGCTTCAAAAAACGGTTTCGGTTTCCCGTCGGTTACGGGTAAATCGAACACGCCATTAATGTGGCACTTACTATTTCCATTTTTCGTTTCAGGAATGCATTATATAATCGATAATTCGATTCGTAGGATCCAGGAATGTTTTAATCAGTACATATCGATGTATGGTTCAGTTATTACAGATCCCTGTACGCTTAAGTCATGACAGTTCCCTGTATGTTTAAGGCATAACAGATTCCTGCATCTATACGGTCAGAACAGATCCGTAAATGCTTATATGTCATAACATATCCTTGTATGTTTAAGTCATTAAAGGTACCTGCATGTTTAAGTCATAACCGAACCCTGTATGTTTAAGTTATAACCGATCCCTGTATGTTGAAGTCATAGCAGATCCCGGGTATAAGGTCATAACAGAGCCGTAAATGTTTATGCCAATAGAGATCCCTGTTTGTTTAGGTCATTAAAGGTCCCTGTATGTTTAAGTCAATAAAGATGCCTGCATGTTGAAATCAGTCCAGATCCCTGTATGTTTAAGTTATTGCCGATCCCTGTATGTTTAAGTCATTAAAGGTACCTGTATGTTTCAGCCATAACCGATCCCTGTATGTTTAAGTCATAACCGATCCCTGTATATTGAAGTCACAGCAGATCCCGGGTATAAGGTCATAACAGAGCCGTAAATGTTTATGCAAATAGAGATCCCTGTTTGTTTAGGTCATTAAAGGTCCCTGTATGTTTAAGTCATTAAAGATGCCTGCATGTTGAAATCAGTCCAGATCCCTGTATGTTTAAGTTATTGCCGATCCCTGTATGTTTAAGTCATTGCAGATTCCTGTATGTTTAAGTCATTGCAGATCCCTGTATGTTTAAGTCATGCCAGCTCCCTACATGTTTAAAGTAATATGTTTCTAAACAAAATTTGTTCACCAGACCGGAAATTAGCGGCCAGCTTTTTAAATCCCTACGCACCTGTTCCCTGGCGTCATTTACCGAACACAATGCAAGCAGTTTTCGCACTACAGCGAAAACCACAAGAATTGCGACAGGTCAACGAAAGATTGAATCAAAATCTGTCAGAAAAAGGGATCGAAGGGGTAAGGACACAGAATACAAAATCGATGAGAAATCAGAATGTTGGCTGGAATGAGTAAAAAGCCGGCATCGAATTTGCAGCGACGAACAAGTGGCGAAGATTCTGACACAGTAACACTGTGTAAGTACAAACAATCAGCGTATCGCGGCCTGAGTGCACCCGGGTCACTGGCCCAGCCGGTGTACATCCATAAAGGCAGCGTGACGTGAGGTGGGAGAGAGGGAGGGAGGAGAGGGGTTGGCAGCGGTGCGTCGCGGCTTTTTTTGTAGAGATGCTGAATAGTTCACCTGTTTACATGTACCGTCTGTCTCGTCACGCAATGTTCGCTTCAGCAACCTGAAGCTGAGTGATAATGTACTTTTCGGTATTCAGTGTGACGGCGACCACGACACGCCAGGACACGCCAGGACACGCCAGGACACGCCACGACACGCCACGACACGCCAGGACACGCCACGACACGCCACGACACGCCACGACACGCCAGGACACGCCAGGACACGCCAGGACACGCCACGACACGCCAGGACACGCCACGACACGCCAGGACACGCCAGGACACGCCAGGACACGCCACGACACGCCAGGACGTCCGCGCGCGGGAAAATGGTCCGCGATGTTTTATGATGAAACGTTTGTTTACAGGCTTCACGTGATATAAAACATATGCTTGATAATTTTATATAGATAATCCCAGCCTGATTCAAATAACACAAAATATCTAAGATGGCGCATGTACGTACATTGTTTTACAGTCATTACAAATCCTTGTTTGTTTAAGGCGCTAGCCGCCCCGCTCGCTCCGCTGTCTGTCACGGGCTATTGCTTACTCATATAATAGCCCAATATACTCAGACACGAACCCTGGTAAAACAGGCCCGTCGAAAGCAGGGGTGGCGGTGGCAGCAGGAAGGGGGAGGGGGGCGGTAGGGGGGCCAGCAGTGGGGGACAGCAGTGGGGGCCAACAGTGAGGGGGGGACAGGGGAGGGGCAGCAGGCGGGGGGGAGCAGCAGGGGGACAGCAGACGGGGCAGCAGAGGGGGGAGGCAAGGGGGGGCAGCAGTGTGGGCAGCAGGAAAGGCAGCAGGGGGGCCTCAGGGGTGCAGCAGGGGGGGGGGGGCAGCAAGGGGCAAAGGTGGGGGTTGGGGGGGCAGCAGTGGGGGGGGGGGGGCAGCAAGGGGCAAAGGTGGGGGTTGGGGGGCAGCAGTGGGAGGGGGCAGCAGTGAGGGCAACAGGGGGCAGCAGGGGGGCAGCAGGGGGCAGCAGGAGGGGGCAGCTGGGAGGCAGCAGTGGGGGCAGCAGGAAGGGGCAGCAGGGTGGCAGCAAGGGGGGGAGCAGGGGGCGGGGGAAGCGGGGGGGCAGCAGGGAACGGGGGGAAGCGGGGAGGGGGGGGCAGCAGGTGGGGCAGCAGGGAGGTGAGGCAGGGGGGGGGGCTGCTGCCAGTTTTGTTACCAAACAAAGGCACTGTGTGAATAGCGAATGTTTTTCGTGTCCTAAAGCTAGATGGATTCTTGAACCTTAGTCTATATTAGGGGTCTGGGAAGGGTGAATGGCGACAAGAGACACAGGCAAATTTAAGGCAATCGACAGTCGACATTGAACCCCAAATTCCGACACTGAGGATCTGAAAAACCGATCTCGACACAGGGTTTTGAAAAAAAACGACACTGAACTTCGGCAAAAAGCTCCACGGAACTTGAAAATTTGCTAGAAAATCTGGAAAGTCGAGACTGGAAACTGGACCCCCCCTTCTAGACCCCTTTTATTCGTCCTATATTCATTCATTGTTATTCATATTTCAAGTCTGAGCGGCTCTCACTCTGAATGCGAACCCTAGATGTGCCACGTGAAGTCAACATTAGGGTGTGTACTGGTTGAACCTTTTTAAATAAATATTGCTAATACAAAAGAACAAAAAACGAGGTGCAGGTTGGATCTAGATATGCTGGATAGGGTGGAACGGTTTTGGTTTTCATTCAACCTGGGGGTAGAGGTTTCAGTAAATTGTATCAATCTCGGCTCTAAAAGGGGGGCCGCCCCCCCCCTACCCCCCCCTAGTTTTGCCCCTGAAATGTTTATACTGAAGCCAACAATAGGGCTGAGGGAGTTTGGCACAAGGACCGAATGAAAGGGCGGCAGGGCTGCGGACTTAAAGCAAGGATCGACAGAGCGGGAAGGGCTAGTTTAACGCCATAGCCAAACGCGGGTCGGCAGATGGATGGGGGCAGAGGGTGCTTTCCTCAGAAACCTTAGTGGTGATTGGCACTTACCATCTCCATCTACGTAGCAGCAGTGACATTCTGTTTATAGTCTTGCATTCATCGTATGTTGAAAAGCATTTTTTGTGCTCGTAAAATAAACATATTCTGAACCCGTCCTTAAGTAGGGGTCTGGAAAGGGGGGTCCAGTGTCCAGTGACGATTATTCAAAATTCTCATTGTCGAATATCAATTTTTCACGACATTCTGCGTGTTTTTTTTTTACTAAGTTCAGTGTCGTTTTTTTGAAAATCTGTGTCGATGTCGCTTTTTCATATTCTGTGTCTGAATTTGTAAGTCAATGTCGAATATAGATTTTTCATATTCTGTGTCTGAATTTGTAAGTCAATGTCGAATATAGATTTTTCATATTCTGTGTCTTAATTTGTAAGTCAATGTCGAATATAGATTTTTCATATTCTGTGTCTGAATTTGTAAGTCAATGTCGAATATAGATTTTTCATATTCTGTGTCTGAATTTGTAAGTCAATGTCGAATATAGATTTTTCTAATGTCTGTGTCGCGTGTTGCTATATCCCCCTTCCAGACCCCTTTGACTATATATTTCCGGAAAGCGAACTTTAGTCTGCTACCAGGATACGGGTCCTGGGATTTAAACAAAATGTCGTAACGCCTCAGTGACTTCTCGCTAACGCTGACTCATCTTCCGGAAAACGTAACCCAGCCCGGAGCTCGCCCAGGGTATAAGAGGAGGGCGTGTATTACAGCTAGGCACCTACAGTCCGGCCTTCCAGTTGCACTACACTCGAGACGTGCTGAGCTGAAGACTGATCAAGGTGAGAGGCGAGCCGCAGGTCACCGGAGCGTAGCGGCCTTACATGGGGATCTGGAAGGGGTGCTCCAGCGACTAGTGTCGATATTCCAAACTTTTCAGTGTCGAATGTCGATTTTTCACGACGTTCCGTGTCGCGTTTTGGCTAAGTTCAGTGTCGTTTTTTTCCCAAAATCTGTGTCGATGTCGCTTTTCAGTGTCGGAATTTCGGGGTCAATGTCGAATGTCGATTTTTCAAATATGCATGTGTCGCGTGTCGCCATTTACCCCTTCCAGCCCCTTTTACATGCAGCACCGCTAACCGATCCCTGGTGAAGCAGGGTTCATGTGCAGTACGGGAGAAGAGCTTCTGCGACGAATTTGCGCTATTTTAAAGTTAAATTATTTTAAACTTAAATTAGACAATATTAGATTGATACAGAAATACAGGCACTGACCCATGATGATACATATGATACTGAAATGTTGCTAGGCCAACGAGAACGCTAAACGGGGTGTGTGTAGCCTGGCGTGGTGGAGGAGAGCGCGCCAAATAAGTAGATGGGGAGTGAGACAAATTAATATTGCAAACATTGCAGTTTTAGTAGCACACCATTTGTTTTTGGTACAACAACGAACAAAAATATGCTTTCTGTCACTCTGCTGTGAAGCTAGTGAACATCTCTTTTCGATGCCATGAACAATTCGCGTTATTACTAGTTTTACAAGTTGAATTCAAATTCAGGGTTTACTTCAAATATATGTGATATCTTTGCGTCGCTGGTTACAGTTTTCGAAGTAGAAGATTTGCAATCTAACGACTTAGGTAATGGTCCCTAAATTGCCTTCCCAGTCATGTAAACCAATCGCCAGGTATACCATATATCGTAGCCTTTAGCTAGAAGTAAATTCCACTGGCAGGGGTTTGGAAGGGGTAAATGGCGACACGCGGCACAGACATATTTGAAAAAGCGGGCTTTCGACATTGACCCCCCCAATTCCGACACTGAGGATCTGAAAAAGCGACGTCTACACAGATAGTGGTATTTTACAAAAAGATACACCGAACTTAGCCAAAAAGTGTGAAAATCGACACTGGACACTGGACCCCCTCTTCCAGACCTCTACTGATGACGACACCATGTTTTCTCACGACATTATTTTTGTGCAATGTAGTGTGTTTGAGTCTATATTGGATTTTACGTAAGTTAACGTCCTCGGAAAACGGCATTACCGGATAACAATCGGACACCATTATTATCCACTAGCGTCGTGTTCCTTGGACATGAACTTACGCATAGTGACGTTGATTTGACCTGCATCACTTGGCCATTCCTTCTAAACTGATTTGAGCCCTTTTTTTACACAGGTCTTGTGTATCTTATGTGGTGTTGTATAACCTAATCACAGTGTCAGCATCTCAGACTCAAAACGTCAGAAGCCCAGTGTTTGTATCGTACGCTCTTTTCCTGGGTTCTATACCGCTATATATAACTTCAAGAAACGCGGCTCGTTCAACGGTTTACCGTACAGCGTGCATTCTAAAAACAAAGCCAAATTTGTATTGGGAAATATCTTGACCCTCTAATGATATCATTTTAAGAATGAGATGGCTGCAAATAAGCAGAGAACACAAAAAATGAAAATGGCAGCCGGCGATGGTCATGACTTTTACTACGCTTTGAAATGGCAGCCGGCGATGGTCATGACTTTTACTACGCTTTGAAATGGCAGCCGGCGATGGTCATGACTTTTACTACGCTTTGAAATGGCAGCCGGCGATGGTCATGACTTTTACTACGCTTTGAAATGGCAGCCGGCGATGGTCATGACTTTTACTACGCTTTGAAATGGCAGCCGGCGATGGTCATGACTTTTACTACGCTTTGAAATGGCAGCCGGCGATGGTCATGACTTTTACTACGCTTTGAAATGGCAGCCGGCGATGGTCATGACTTTTACTACGCTTTGAAATGGCAGCCGGCGATGGTCATGACTTTTACTACGCTTTGCGTTGCAGGGAAGCCGTCCAGCATTCCCGTTTAGTTGATGTTCTTCAGTGCACAAATACTAATTCTGGATTCTATTTTGTCTGCAGATATTAAAAATCTCTAATTCAGGAATATATATTTTGCAGAATAATAGCTTCTTACACGATGTATGCCCATTACAACTTGTTATAACGCGAAGACATTAGCCAGCGTACACTGCCTTTTCAATGCGAATCTAGGCGCACTCGCTTGACATGGGCCTTGTTGCGTGGCCGAAAGAGGAACCTAACAGAGAGGACTTAAACTGGAGTGAAAAATAAGCTGTGATTACGTTATACTTAAAGGAAATTTGATGGCAAAATGTTTCTTGTTTCTGTGTATAACAATGTCATGGAGCCAACCTACACCTGACAAAAGAAACATCGAAGCAGGGCACCTGAAACAACTGCATACGCATGCATGGCAGACACGTGCGGGAATCGGTTTTCTGATCCGTAAGATGCAGTAATAATTTGGCATAATTGAGTGCGCATCCGCTTTGATCATATGTCCCGCATTAATTTGAATCACGCATGTTTGGAACAGACCAACATTTTAATCATTGGAGTTCAATTGTTAAAAGCATGTGTGCTGCTGAGGATGGCCAACGCGATGCGAGCGTTTCAAGATGTGAAAAATTGCATTAAGGTTCCGCATACGCTCAAAAAAAGACATTTAAAATAAACCAGTACATTTTACTTCGAGATAAAAGCTACGACATATGGTATATCCGGTGATATAGCAAAGATATCACATATATTTGAAGTTGGTGACACGTCAAAACAACTTTAGGTCATATTATTCTCCTGTCATTGTCCGCTTGTAACTTAAAATGCCCAAATAGAAGGTGGCAGTAATAGACAGAGTGAAATTGCTGAAATGTATAGGGTAGAAGATGACATCGCTTTTGCATATATTTTTTTTTTTGCAGATGGCGTTGTCGCAGAAATTCTCCAGCCTTTTCCTGTTGTGTGTGGTTGCCATGACCACCACATGCAGAGCAGCAGATACGGCGAGCTGCCCGCAGTGGAAGTGTAACACCTTGAACGATCAAATCGAGGCAGCGACAGCGTGCTTCCACCGAGAAATTGGCGAACTCAGGAACAACTTCGCCGAGCAGACGGACGCGCTTAAAAACGAAGTTGCCGAACTTCGTACAATTTTGGATGCCGATGGCTTGAACGCGACATCGCCAGTTCCCGCGCAGACAACAACGACCACCGAATCAGGTACATCAAGCACAAATAGAATCTAATGACCACAACAAACGTAACTTTGACTGATAAATTAGTATAGGCGGTGAGCACTTCTTCAAATATTTTTGTCAAGCATTGACAAGTCTCAAAGTTCCTTATTTCTGAATTTGTGGGTCCGAAACCAATTTCGATTCTGTCCCAAATGGTCTGTTAGACCAGCCCAGGCGACCGGTGCGCAGTTCGAGCCCGACCTGTGCAAATGTGTGTTAAGGTAAATATGTCATGTGCTTCTTATGACTAATCCTTATGGTCACGTTTCTGAATGTGTATGTCGCAGATTTAGAAGATAAATTAACGAAATTGACAAAGTACCCTACACTTTAGAGACACTGAAGATAAAAAAAGGACCCTTTCGGTTGTTTCAGGGCCTGCTGGATGTGGCGACGGGGTCTGCATCGAGGATACTTCTAACGTGTGCGTCAGGGAACAGATCAATGCGAGAGAAGTGCCTGGATTTGCCAACTCTACATCGGGAACGGAATTCTTGATCAGCTGTCAAACTACGAACTTCCAGGGGTACGAGGTGTATGGCGTGGGTGTGTACCAGAAATACCTCAGCACGAACAATGATGAGCTCGAGGTAGGAACTGTTCTTCCTGGCTTATGAGTAGTTTACAACTTTTCGAGTAATATAATGCTTTAAGCCTCGGACGAAAAGGAGATGATATTACGTAGGTTTTAGTGATGATTTTTTTAAGAATCTTTCGTGTGAATTATGTCAGCGGCCAGGGCTGGCACTTTTAGCCAAAATGTAGCTATCGCTATACACAAAAACAATGACGCCTTAGTTGCCTGGACCTGCACATTCATTTTTTCTCACCAGTTATACTTGCGACTGGCCGGGGGCGCCACTGCTCACCCAGTCAAGCTATTGCTCACCAGTTACGAGCCTGTGAACTGGAAGATCCACGCAGATCCTTGTGTGGACGTGAGAGAAGTCCTCGTGGTCAGTAACCAAACATTATTGTAATAAGAATCTTTGCTTCAATCTATTTTAACATAGTTAAGATGAGACTATGAACATGACTTTATAAACATGTTCGAAGATATTATTAACATATTTGAACATAATTATTAAAAATATATTTGGTTAGATATCCAATCTAAGCAGCAATGATTGCAATATTTCTTTACGCATTACAAATATGCCTGCGCAGATTTAAGGTGGCCCCAGGTGTTCGCCCCCCACCCCCTCCCACACTTTTTCTTTGAGCGGTGATGCTCCTACATGCGTGTGCAGTCTCAACCCCGCCCCCCCCCCCCCCCACTCCATGCTTTGGTCGTACGAAGTTTGAACGCAAAATGGACCCTCAACCCCAGATGTCAAAATTCCAGATATTCTTATATTTTAATTACATTCTCTCAATGGTAATTGATCTGGGTAATTCGATGATTTTCATTATTTACATTCGCCTTACCCGGGTTTATTTCGGCGTATTAAGAAATCTGCTTGAACTCGATGCATGGTCAGTTTTCTTAAATGTATTGACACTAATCGTAGTTTAGAAAGTCACGATAAATGGTTCCGGGAGTGTTTAATGCATCATTGCTTGCCTACCCAGGTGGCTTACAAGGAAGATGACTCCAGCGTGGAGGTGGTAGGGGAAGCTGCTCAGCCCACGGTTACCAAGATACACGACTACGTCAGCTACGGCCACATAGCCCCAACCTCGAGCAGCAGCTTTGACTACTACGAGCAACATTGGACGGACCTGACGCAGTACGCGGTGGATAACTTCGGCTTCCTCACGTCCTTCGTGGGAACATACGTAGCCACTGCCTTCTCCATCAACGTGGGTCTCCAGTGTTAGTGTCCGGGTTCATGGGGTCGGGATGTTTACGCTGGGACATCCACACGGACGGCTGACAACATGTTGTTCTTATCTCAGACGTATGACGTACGTGACTCACATGATTAATATCGAAATCAGAAGTTGTATTTCCCAGGACAATTTGCGTCTGATATACCTACTGCATCAATAGATTTGTCATTCAGATTTGAATTAGGACCGCCTTCGATTATTGTCGAAAACTGCATGATAAATGGCTAATGTAACTGTTTTGACTCTTTCATCAATACGGACACAATCAAGATGCTAAATTGAGGTTTCCTTAGCAAGGTCGACGAATCTGTTGTTAAATGTCGTACCTATCAAAAGAATAAATACGCAGTCATGATGTCGATGGTGATAATGATGCGACATGCGGAACAAAATTTATACGCAATGATGATGAAGTAACTCTCCATGGGATTAGCGGAGAAAATACATATGCAAAAATTATGATGTAAACGAGTGCTGATAATTGTGTAGACCAACGCAACCGCAAATACCCAGCGATCATGTGAAACGACTATGCTAACAATGCTGTAGACTAACATAAGAATAATTATATAGCGATAAAGAGGGGGATGACATAGGTGGTGATAGTTATTCAGCCCGCTGGACGCATAATGATAATTACATCATGATGTCATTATGGGGACAATGGGTTCTAAATAAATGAGGAAATATGGCTGTTACATGCACCGGGCTTGAGGTTAATTGTTCTGCGATTCACGGTGGTTGTATTGATGGCAAAGTATACGATGATAGCTATTATAGTTCCAGTAACGATGCTGATATTAATGTAATGTCATTGGCAATAATGATAATAATTGTTATGTTACTAGCGATAGTGATAATACAGGTAATTGTCATGTTATTAACGCTAGTAATATTAATTGTTATGTCATTCACGATGTTGCTACTATAACAGTGATATTACATATTCCAGTGTCGTTAACAACAGTGATGAGCGTATTGATGGCGTATCTAATACGTAACTGAACATTTGAAATAGAAATACACCTTTGGTATAGGCGTTCAGGAAGGGTACATTGCCGACAGCCACGAACTCATATGGCCATAGTTGCGTGGTATGGGGTCACATGACGCCGCGCACCAGCAAAACCCCTACCTTTATATTTGGGTTATGATAAAAAAAAAGGCTGCCAAGAGCTTTCTCAATGCCTAGTCTGAAAGGGAGCTTTCTTAATGCCGGGACTTTCAAAGGCGCTGGCAGAACCAGTGAGTTATCACAATCTTAGTAAACCACTCACTGTATTAACTGCCTCGATGCAACTTGTACTAACCCATGAAATTTAACTAATGGAATTTCGTTGGGGTCGATTTTCTATATGTCTAATGAATAATGTCCATATTAAATAATAACTTTAATGCATGAATCAAATTTTGATATTGTCGATATTAAATAATTTGCTTTTTATCGGACTTGATCAGACTTTATTTATTGACATTACTACATGGGATATTTGCGATTGATCCCTTTCTGGTAGGGTTTGTCACATGACATATCGTGTGAGAGACATTAGTGGGCTTAAATTATCCGACATCTTAAATTCGCAACCACATTCCACATCAAGACACCCACCGTCTACATCGAGACATCTACTATCTACACTGTCTACAAATGTTTGTGTACAAGAGGGTGAACACGTTATGACAGCGAAGAATAGTTTCATTGAGTTCGCCAAGATGAATACGAGATTAAACAGATACGATTAAGCACTGGATAACCAATGCACTTGCTGGCACTGCAGACAACCTTAAACTAACTGCAATGTGTCACTTACGTTGTGGCACATATAGCTACCATCTTGCAAAATTCCTTTGCTTTTCGCAGTCGGAATCCAGCGATGTCTGCCAACACATTCCATTGAAAACGGCGCAATAACTCCCTAACAGTGTCATAGTTCATAGGTGCTACCTAACTGTAGCGTGTGCCAAAATTATTCGTAATCATGTAATATATGAGTGGTTACATAGTTGATAAACCCGAATGCAGCTGTTTCATCAGGTAAACGTATTAATACGAGTTGTTAACTAGTAGGTCTACACTAGCATTAAATCTGAAGGCGGTTAAAATCGTGTAATCTGACACAAACCGCCCTGCGGCCCCATCAATAGTTGCCATAGTGGCATTGCGTAGAACAATTAAACATGACGTCACGCACACACGAATTGTGGTTATAGATTTAAACGGCCCGCCCAGCTGCAGCTTCCCCTTTCCTTGGTCACAATATCCTGATTTTACTTCGAACGTTGTATGCGAAATTTAAACCAAGAAAGGATAGTAGCATGTTAACGCCCAGCACATCTGTAAGGTAAACTTAAATTTTGATTCGTATTAATAGTGAAAGCGCGATTGTTGCTTGGTGTTAGACATAATATTCATGAATTCATGAATTAACAACTTGACGCCTAGCACATCTGTGAGGTAAATTTGAATTTCAATTCGCATTAATAGTGAAATAGTGTTGCATGGTGTTAAACATAATATTCGCCCTTGATCAATCTGCATGGAAAAAGAAAATTGGCGGGCTGCTGCAGCTGGATGATGCTCGCCAGCAAACTCGCGCTATTGTTATAATATTTTAACCTTTGAAGACTAACTAAAACAACTATCAAACCAAACTTGTCCGCTTTATAAATTGGTGTATGCGTAATATCCACTAAATCAACACAATAACGAAAGAACAGCACAATAGCGCTTCTTGGTAAGAATTAAGGTTGAGCCTGCCGTCAAAATTTCGTTTCGCGCCCTGGTTCCTGCTTCTGTTTTATCCAACCCCATTTTTGAAAGGTTTCTTGGTTCAGTTCGAGAGGTGGTGCATATAAAACTGCATGTAAGAGTAAACAAATGCAAAATTAAAATTGAAATGACTGCGACGCGGGTTTTTCGTTAATAATCAATCATACATGGACAGCATCTTGAGAAAAACCTGTTACAATTTTGGCCGACGGCATGCATGTAACAACGAACACTTCGTGAACACTTTTTCATGTAAGTTGTGCGAATCTATGAACTGTTTTCCTGTTTCCGTGTACTTCGTGCCCCTGCTAGGCAGGTACAAATAGCTTCTGCGCCAGCCTGCTATAGTGACGCGTAGTATGACAAACTAATTTTTCCCCTTGTAGCTCTGTAAAGAAGACATGCCGATGAAGGATCAACCTTGGTCGTGTCTCAGTCAAACATTTGATAATCACTCCAGCAGCACAGTCTTAAGTCCTGATTCAACCCACAGGACAGCAGCTGTTACAGTTGATCCCACGAGGCTGCGACGTCGTGGCTCGATCAAGGAGTCGCCAGGGCCAATGTGGGTGTCAATATGGGGAGGGCGGGCGGAGGGCCTCGGCTATGCAAACAAAAACTTTTTCCGACTAACATCCACAAAAACAAGTAGCGGTTACATGCAGTAAGTCACTCTGTAGTGTAACGAAAGGTGGACACACTCCTGGGGGAAATTTATCATGTAAGTGTAATGTATATTTCATATGGCGACATCGAATGGTCTGGGAAAACATACGCAATGTGATATTTGCTGATTGGGTAGGTGGTGGGGGAAGTCTGCGGCATTGTCCGGATGGCTCAAACTTCCAGTGATAAGTGCTACAAAGGCCACTTGTGTTGACGAGACCAATTATGGGCGTAGGGCGGGAGGGGGACGCAAATTTATTCATAACCCCCCGCCCCCCGGTCGCACGTTTTCAGTGATCCTCCCCCGTTTTCAAATTCCCCCATCCACCCCTACATAAGCCCACACCCCTTAGTTCCCACGCCTACGCCTTACGCGTTCTTTTCGCAGAAGTTCTGCGAAAAGCAGAAGAAGTTAAGCAATGTACGTGATCGTTCGGGTACTGCCGCCTACTTCAGTACAACGCACAACTATTGAAATCCAATCGATCGCCCAGGTTTATATTACGGAGTGGGGCGACCTTCTGCCCGGCCCGTTCACACCCCAGCCCCGCCCCTGCACACTCCCGCCCCGCCCCTTCACACCCCAGCCCCACCCCTGCACACTCCAGCGCTCGCATTGAGTGCCCTGGTCACCTGAGAGCCTAACCGTCGGCACGTGCATCGATGTGGCCATATCTGTGTAGTCGCAGGATTAGATCCGGTGTCTTTCTTTGAAAAGAGTAGGGGGTTACCCCCGGGGACGTGCCTCCACTCTCCCTTCCTTCTCCCATCCTTATATCTTGCAGTAATCACACAAGATCACTTTCTTCTCGTGAATTCCCCCAAATCTCATTTTGCAAAGCGTGTCATATCCACCAACAACGCACTTAACGTGGTGTTTCTTGTTTTCAAACACCTTCGCAACATCGCTGCATATCATATCCTTTTAGTATCCAATATCATACACGAGGGCATCATATTCCACTTTCAAGTGACAATGATCGTCTGTAAAACGTAATCCATGTAAAGTAGGCTACGTGGAACAGGTTCACGGTAGTTTGAGTCAGAGAATATAACCTACTTGTGTAATGGTTCATTCTTCGAAATAAATGTTTACTGGTTCATTCTTCGAAATAATTGTGTACTCGGCTTTTTTTTCAGTAATCTCCTGTCACATGAACATTCACCCTAACATAATGTATCAGCCATTGCCCGCTGACCTGCAGACCTAATGTACACCACATTAATAGCGCGATAAATTTCGGTCGTTACGCCGTGACTTACCCTTGCGGCGTAGAAGATTACACGCAAAGGTTTGTCCACTATTCGGGGAATGTTACTAAGGAAAACATCGGCAAACATCGGCGGGCTGTAGCTCTGAGATTTTACGCAGTCTTAATGAAACAAAGCACGAATAAAACACAAAAAGCAAAAGAAGTGGTGACATAGGTAAAATGAAAAGAGCATCGTATAATAAGCTTCGGCGATTTAGAACAGACCTCGGTAAACATCGACAAACATTGGCGCGTGTCAGTGAAAGGGCAATCCCTAACTCGTTACGTCATTCACAGGGGAATCCCCAATTCGTGACGTCATTCACAGGGTATTTCCCCGGGAATGGCTCTTCGTAATAAATTCGAAAAATTAAAGAAAAAGACATCGAGAAAACTTGTAAAGAGTTCAGAAAACTCTCGTGTAGATCATAATTATATCGGAGACCATTATATATAACCAGATTTATTAAAATGTGAACACAAGGCGTAAATCACTTTATTTACTGCGCCAAAAAATATTTGGGAAATAACATTTTCAAGCTTCAGGACGTGTTTCTTGGGAAATTTGCACCGCTACCTATATTTTTCTTTATTTTTATTACAGGAACGATGTTTTTAGAAGTTTTTGAAAGTGGTTTAGTGTCAACATTTTCATTTTTGATAAAATTATAGCCAATTTTGTGAAGGTGGTGATTTCGAATTTGGGCAATACATATTAAAGAGGAAGGGACTCAATATACACCCTGGCCGAGTACCAATGTTAATTATTAAAGTATGTCTTCCACATTGTATGTGATATACTGCAGACTGTCTTTTTGTTCCTGAGTTGCCTAATAGCTTTCCAACAAGTTCTTTTGTCCTTCATCTCACTCCTAAGTTTATCCCTCTGTCTGCATCTCCAACTCTCTTTCTTAATAGTGCATAGTCTCTTAAATTGTCTTTTGATAGACAAATATTCATCAAGACTTTGTTGTGTATTGTTACACCTGAATACATTGATAGCATGGTTTCTACATCTCTTGACATTGGTTAATTCACACTGGACCAACAACTATCCAATCAGCAATCAGCTGCTGCTTTGTTTGCGAAAGTAAGCTTTCGGACAGTATTTTTTCACTGTATGTTTGCCGACAGCCGCAAAAATAAATATTTTTTGGTATCCGAAAACACACGTGAAATACGCGGTAACTGATAATACCATGTAACCGAACCGTAGCCCCACCCCCCGTCCTGCGCCATAAACTACTTACTATAGGGGCTTATATGGGTCGTTCGCCCTAACTTGACAATGCTTTATCCGTTTGTACCCCCCACCACCTTCCAACAAACGCCGGGATCGCAGGTAAGCTTAATTGTTTATGCAATATTTCCGTAGTCTATTTCTCTGTCATTTCGATTATGCAAAAACTCTTTGCCTCTTCTGGGGTTATTAGGGTAAAGTAAGCCACCTCCTTAAAAATATGTTCCAATGAATAGATTTTGGTAGATTTTTGAAACACCACTCCTAGATACCTAAGGAATAAGAAAAAACAGGGTTGATTACTATTGCAATTTGTTTTGGGTAGGCCTATATCCTTTTTGTGTGGCTAAAAATATCTTGCTTCTGGTGGGGTTAAGAGGGAACCCCCTTAACATATGTTCCATTCCATAGATGTTGGTAGATTGCGGAACATGTCATTTTTAAACACCTAAGGAATGAGAGAAAAATCCATAGAATGTATCTGTGCCCCCCCACCCCCTCCTCCCTTTCAAATTATGTGCCTACTGGCCAGGGGTGGGGGGCACAGGTGGCACGTATCCCCTTCCCCTTTCAGACCCACGGATATACAATCTAACCGCCCCCCTCCCCCCCCCCCCCCTCTTCCCCACGGATATACAATCTAACCGCCCCCCCCCTCCTCTTTCAAATTCCGTGCACCCAGCTATATGCCCGCAAGGAACTCCAAGATCGAGCTTGCCAACCTAAGAACGTTGTAAATGCTTTGATGTAATACAACACAATGTCTCCATGGCAACCATTTACGGACAAACGTCGTTTGTCATCGCTGCCATGGATACTGTGAAGCGCTCGTGCTGGTCGGTGCAGCAACCAACTGCCATTTCGTCACTTTACATGGCAAATTTATTTTACTTGTGAAGTCGAGGACCAAAATTCTCAGAAACTGCTTCACGTAAGTTTTGCTAGATCATTAGAAATACATGTGATATGTAGGCTATGAGCTATGACCTCTATTGTCACTGACGCAGTCCCGATTACCAGTACTGGCAGTAGGCAAGTCGTCTTGAAAAACATGTCTGCGGTTAATGAATAACAGCGTGAAATAATTGTTCAAAGTGACCTCTGCTCACTGTCACTGAGCTCATCACCTTCCAGAACCCGGTGACTGAGCTCATCACCTTCCAGAACCCGGTGAGTGAGCTCATCACCTTCCAGAACCCGGTGAGTGAGCTCATCACCTTCCAGAACCCGCTGACTGAGCTCATCACCTTCCAGAACCTGGTGAGTGAGCTCATCACCTTCCAGAACCCGCTGACTGAACTCATGACCTTCCACAACCCGCTGACTGACCTCATCACCTTATAGAACTCGGTGACTGTCCTCATCACCTTCCACAACCCGCTGACTGACCTCATCACCTTATAGAACCCGCTGACTGAGCTCATCACCTTCCAGAACCCGCTGACTGAGCTCATCACCTTCCAGAACCCGCTGACTGAGCTCATCACCTTCCAGAACCCGCTGACTGAGCTCATCACCTTCCAGAACCCGCTGACTGAGCTCATCACCTTCCAGAACCCGCTGACTGAGCTCATCACCTTCCAGAACCCGCTGACTGAGCTCATCACTTTCCAGAACCCGCTGACTGAGCTCATCACCTTCCACAACCCGCTGACTGAGCTCATCTCCTTCCAGAACCCGCTGACTGAGCTCGTCACCTTCCAGAACCCGCTGACTGAGCTCATCACCTTCCAGAACCCGCTGACAGAGCTCATCACCTTCCAGAACCCGCTGACTGAGCTCATCACCTTCCAGAACCCGCTGACTAAGCTCATCACCTTCCACAACCCGCTGACTGAGCTCATCACCTTCCAGAACCCGCTGACTGAGCTCATCACCTTCTATCCGAGTCCTGACGGCTGCATGATGAGGATCACGTGGTCGCTCTTCCTCCTGCTTGGGGTGAGTCAACTTGTAGACGCCTCTAACAGGGGCGGATATAGGGGGAGGGGGTAGAGGGGAACCTGAACATACACTGTCAAAGACACCATGCACTCAAATTGGGTATTAAACATGTTTAAATAGTTAAATATCTAACTATTGGAGATATCAAAAGCAATCGCAGCTGGTTTTACGCCAAAAAAAATTGGCATTTTTTTTTTTTTTTTTTTTTTAAACGTTCCAAAAATCTTTTATGCGGAAGGAAGCCAGAAATTTTCATCATTGGAGGTGAACACTTCGCGGTCACCGTTCGTAGATGGGCGTCTTTTGTGGCTTTTCCGTAGGCCGCTGTACATTTTTTTATAGCTGTTTGGCGTGCTTTGCGCGGATATTTAGTTACATCTGCATGGTAAAGACATGCTGCGTGTTTGGGTTCTCCGCTAAATTTCCAGCAACAAAATTTACATGTTCTGGCGGCTTGAGCGAATCCATTTTTGTGACTGGTTCTTTCAGACAGGCTTATAATAATGCTGTCGACCCACTTGTGACACCATGTTTAGTCAAAAAAACACGTCCGTCTTATGAGCTGGCCACGTCTCAACTGACGCATATCTTTATTGGACACAATAATCAGGTGACTGAGCTTTGAGGTTAAAATTACATTGGTTCATTTATACGGCCCTAACAGGGACACCCCAGCGTTTTACGAAGCCGTGCAGAGTAAAATAGAAAGTATGGGAAACGTGAGTGTTATACTATGCGGCGACTGGAATTTGGAGCTCAATCATGCAATCGACACAACAGGTTACGTGCGTGAAAACAACGGTGGGGCTAGGCGTAGAGTGTTGGGTATGGCGAATGGACTGGAACTTATTGACACCTGGCGAGTTAGTTAAGAATGGTGGCGCTGTATTGACCCACGTACTCAGTTTCTCCGGAGCGTTAAGTGTGGCGTGGGTACAAATATTAATAATGAATGGAGGGGCTTGGCAAAACATCTTTACTTCGTGTATATGTGAAGACAAAGCTTTGCTGGGAACTGGACCAATTGTCGCTCCGTTGTTACGAAAAAATATCAAACCCGTAAATGCCTATATGGAATACGTATTTTGTGAAGAATATGAACCTTATTAGCCATAAAGATGAATTCACCGCGATAGGTGTTAAATATTTTAATGATATGATAGATAACACGGGTAGAATATATAGCTGGCGAGAGTTTACGACTAGGTTTAAACTGGAAATTAATTACGTGGACTTTCTTAGTTTGACGCATTGTATTCCGCGCGCATGGAAACCTAAGTCTTTAAGGGTACAACAATGTAAACTTGCTTACCGAGATAAGGAACGAACTTACCAACTTTGTCAAGGCCAGTAAGCGCGTGGTTAATGAAAGTTAATTACCCTAACAAGTTAGTCAGTCTATTGAGTGTTCACAATCAAAATGAGATAAAGTGGGGGGAGCTCTTAAATGTATATATAGCAAAAGCAAAGTGGGAGAAATACTATTTAGGGGTCCTGGCATGCACGGTTAACGAAAGAACACGTAGCTTCCAATATAACTTTCTCCATAGATGCATCCCTACCAATATAATTATCTGTACAGATGTCGTATCACGGACACGGACAAATGTGTATTTTGTAAAAGAAACGTGGAAACCATAGAGCACCTGTTTTGGCACTGTGACTATATGATTCGACTTTGGAAGAATATTACAGTATGGTTAGTACAAATAATAGAAGACGATAAAGATACTTGGGGGCATTTCATTACAATTGACACAGTGATGATGGGTGAAATTTCAGGTAACGATCTCATAATCCTGATAAACCATGTTATATTGATAATTAAGAGATATATATACAGATGTAAATGGAAAGACACTCTCCCAAATCTAAAAGGCGCCATCAACAATACAAGATATAATTACCAGATATAGCAAATTACCATGCAGAGGCAAGTAAAAACCAGCACAACGATGGAAAACTTAAATAGAATATGGCAGCCAATAATGCACGGAATACTGTGATAGTATGATGAAATATCTTTAATGCTATGTACAATGTCTTTTGTCTGATGTGAAATAATAAAAAATAAACAGCTTCAGAAGAGCATTTTTAGCAATCGCGGCCTACACAAGTTTTAGACTAAAACTGTCTCTTCGATTTTGCTGATCTCTCAGTGTTTTATAGTGATTGCTATAAAGAATCGACCTGCTAAATATAAAAAAAAATGAACGAGCAGTTGTCATCTTGTTGCCCATGCAGCGCAATATAGCCTATTTGAGGCACGATAACTGATTATGTTGACGCACGTCCGATCGCATCGACGAGTTTAATAATAACAGCGATTCCAACGATTACGCAAACACTTGCTTTCATTATGTTGAACTTTTATCAATGTGAAGTGATTGGCATCAAGAACAGAAACACTAAATATTCTAGTAATCGAATGAGCAGTTACCGTTTGCTTGTCAGTTCAACACTTGCTTACTTTGGTTTAGTCGTGGATGCCCAAGTTTGCACCTTCGTACTTGAACTAAACTGGGCCATTTTATATGACATATCTCAACCCGAGTGAATTTGGCTATCAATGACAGAAGTCGGCCTTCTTTGCTTTATGACAAAGCCAAGTGTTGCGCGAGAGGTGCACTCATCATGTTTGCAACATTGTATCGTTTCTTTATTGACGTCATTAGCCATGGATCCATGCACTGAACGTGGTGACTGTCAGTTGTGAGGAACATGTATATCATATGATTAAGGGTTTACTGCACAGTTCAAGTTATCGGCCCGGTTTGTTTTGACGCTGGCTCTCGCACTGTCTCAGAGAGTGAACGCAATTTTCCTACCTCCACTTACGTCATTTCCTTCATGTTAATGAGTTCGCCTGGAGAATTAGCTACATGTGGCACTTTATTTACGTCGTATTGTCGGTTTTGACAGTCTTAATATTATTTATTCGTGACCAAAGCAATTCTTTTACATGGAACTTCAATAAGTCTTCGCGAATAGGGGCTTCTCGGCTGCTTTGCATGGTCTTTAAAGTCGGGTTCTCCGAGCACCCCCCCCCCCCCCTGTTCGCAAGTTTTTCAAGAGCACTCCCCCCCCCCCACCCCCTTGGCAAATTCCTTTACAGGGGCAAATATATTTACAGGGGCATTGAAAAAAAACTCAGCCTCCTAAGCGTTCTTCCTCAAATAGAAGGGGGGTGGGCGGTGCACACCTTACTTTTGCTTTCAAAAAGGCATTCATTTCTTCCTCAAAGAGGGTGGGTTCCGGTTCCCCTGGACCCCCTGCCCCCCCCCCCCCCCTGGATCCGCCTTTGGTTTTAAGGTAAGCCACCCATAATAGCAAGGTAAAAGAAATCTGTATTTGTGATACTTTTATGAAAGTATACCCTAAAACACACCTTCTGGTTATTTTTTAGGATACTTTACCGTCCCGTTAAAAAAATATTCTCCATCTTCCAAGTATACCCCCATTTCACAAAATGACCAAAACTTGACACCTATCACGAATATGTAATTTTGCTACAATTCAGCTCAATGTTAAGTTATTATCATCAGTAAGAGCTCTTTGGAAAGCTTAAACCTAGTGCAATCCAGGAATGATATTCAACAATTTAAATAGTAGCCACAAAAAATAACAGAATGGCAATAATAAAGTGCAGTTATGCAAAAACAGGACCGTTTTTGCCAAAATTTGAAATCATCACCTTCACAAAATTGGCTATAATTTCATCAAAAATGAAAATCTTGACACCAAACCACGTTTAAAAACTTCTAAAAACATAGTTCTTGTAACAAAAATAAAGAAAAATATAGGTAGCCGTGCAAATTTCCCGAGAAACACGTCCTGAAACTTGAAAATGTTATTTCAGAAATATTTTTTGAAGCAGCTTATTTCACACCAATTATCAGTAATTTACGCCTTGTGCTCACATTTCAATAAATCTGGTTATATATAACGGTTTCCGATATAATTATGATATACACGAATGTTTTCTGAACTATTTACACGTTTTCTCCATGTTTTTTTCTTGAATATTCGGAATTTATCACGAAGAGCCATTCTCGGGGAAATACCCTGTGAAAGACGTCACGAATTGAGGATTCGCTGTGAATGACGTAACGAGTTAGGGATTCCCCTTTCGCTGACACCCGCCGATGTTTGTCGATGTTTACCGAGGTCTTCTCTAAACCGCCGAAGCTTATGTTCTATTTATTTTACCTATGTCACCACTTCTTTTGCTTTTTGTGTTTTAGTCGTGCTTTGTTTTATTAAGACTGCTTAAAATCTCAGGGCTACAGCCCTCCGATGTTTGCCGATGTTTACCGAGGTCTGCTCAAAATCGCCGAGGCTCATTATGGGTGGCTTACCTTAATGCGAGATGGGTTTATCTCAGCATTCCGATGTCCCATTCGACCCGTTAGCCTTTAGATTGACTTGTGTTTAAATAAATAGCGACATATGCCGCAAGGCTTACTTAGTTACTTCGAAGGGGAAGAATACTTTGAAACAAGACAATCATCGTCTGAAATAATATTGAAACATTGACGTTGCGACAATGAAAAACTCAATTTAAGCGTTGTCTAAAGACATTGACTACAAATCGCAGCAGTGTTGAAGTTTGTTATGCATTCTTTAACCCTTGCCTTTGTCCTTGCAGGTTGTCATGGTGACGAGGGCGTCTGAGGAATCGGACGATGAAGAAATGATACACCAGAAGCGTCCTGGTGAGTTCAGCGGTGGATGGGGACGATGATAATAGACTTTAGACATAGATCATGCCAACAGTAACATGTTCCCGTTAACGGAAATCGCTATAGTGCTTGAGCTGAGCACCGTGGTTAGGGATTGGCATCCGTCCGTCTGCGAAAGTCGATGGATTAGCTGCTTTGTTTTAACTGGATCAAAGTGGAAGACACGAGTCTAGCTAAAAGTAGTAACTATCATGTTTGTCATAGCATGTAAAACCTTACTCTTTGCAAGCTTAGATTATCATTTGTAGCAATTATGGTCGCACATCTTGTGTTTTCATATCAATTTTCCAAGAATAGACAGATTTCGTAGCTTGCTCGGCAGCGTGAAAACAAGAGTGTAGAGCTCGTTCATGCAAGCTAAATATCTAGGGAAAAACATGACCCACCCTTGACAGGCTTGAACCGTCTGCTAAAACATGAATGATTAAATCAGAAAAAATATAGGGCCTTACGGGTGAATGATTAGTCACGGGTCATCTCGAGGTAAAGGTAGCGAGGTCGGCTATAATGTCGGGTGCGTTCTGCTATATTAAGCCCAATCGACCGGTGTGTGGTTCAAATCCCAATTCATATCAAGGCACTCGCGGAACCCCCCCCCCCCCCCCCCCACCCGATTTTATTATAGTGCCCGCACTCTCGGTGATGTCACCTTCAGAGGTTTCGTGATATAATCAATCAATGTTCAGTCCTCTGTATTGTCGTTACCCTAAATATTTCATCCTCATTTGATTTTGGAATGCTCTTTTTACTTCAGATCGGAGTTGGAGCACAGCGAGAATCAACCAATGGCTTCGAAAGGAATACGAATTGAAAAAAAAGTACTACAGAGGTAAACATGTTCTCTGCTTCTTTGCTTTAGTCACATGACGTATTTTGCCTTGCGTGCAACAATCATGAATTGTGATTTAATTAATAGTGCATTAGGTAATGGTGAGATTCTTAAATACTTGCCTTGGAGCTGAGAACGCGAAAAGGTATTCCATGTCGCTAAAGACAGTTCCTTTCCATTTCAGTCGCAGACTGGATTTACAGAATGAAAAGTAAGTTAACCTTTACACTCCAGCATCTTTTGTTTTCGTCAGATTAATGTATCTTTTTTTACGGTGATATTATTAACATTATCGTCGTTTAGCCAACCTCAACGATTTGCTAAATATGTCCAGGACTTGACACACCTAATATGGCCACCAAAAAACTTTTTGTTTCAAAACATAGATGTGTTTATAATCTGCAGACATTTCTATAAATTTAAATTTATATGAATTTCGATTGCGCGTGTATGACTTATTTTTTTCACGCAAATAACATAATTTTGTACGACGCTGGAAATTGGTACAGTTCAGTCTAGTACCAAAATGACCAGTATATGGCTGTTGGAGGGAGGATGAGCGTTTCTATCCTTATTCAAAGCCAACGCTGTATATAATATGACTGTATGTGGTTACCTGTAGCGGTATATATTGGTGGTTATCGAGCGAATATCGCATCCTCTCCGTATCGTATCGTCTCTTTACGACGATGGCGTTATAGATCATACACATGTACATAGTGATTATAATTTCTGTTCCTTGTCTCCTCAGTGGGCAGAGCGCCATTCGCTCTGGACGAGCACACCAGGGAGCCTATAGCTACACCCGGTAAATATAGCTATTATATCCATTACGATCGAGGGTAAAGTAGCTATGATGCATTGCCGTTACCTTTTGTCGTGACGTCACTGGTCACCAGATGGCCGACGGACTGGACTCGCTGGATGGCGACCGGAATCACTCTCGTGAACACTGTCGCCCGTCAGAGGGCGTGGCAGAAGATCATGGCTCCATGGAACAAAACCTGGTTTATGTATTGCGCTGAGTGGCCAAGAACCAGGCAGGGTCATTACAATTAGCTGTAGTAAGAAGTGAGTCAACAGAAAGCTTTATGAGACTGCTTCTACTGGTTAAAGAAGTAGTCCGATTTTTCATGCTGGGAAAAACAGATATATATTTCTTTCTTAAACGTCAAATGGTCAATTAACAGGCTGGATGCAAAATGTTTCCACCTTGTTAACTGAATTATAATGTTACCAACAATGGTGGTGTTAGGTGACCATGGGGTTTATGCTAATTAATAGCCCGTCATTTCTGCTCAGTTCTGAAATCGGACTGATTCACTGACCAGTATCAACTGTATATGATGGGAACGATTGCCTGTAGTATGTCGTTGCAACATCCACTGGGTTCGTAAGTAGCGTTCGTTCTGTTAGCCACTTGGGTGTCCTATGCCTTCTCGTAGTGATTCACGATTTATGAGTGAATCACGATTGCATACTTCCAAGTAGGACAAAAAATATGGAATTGAACTTAATATATAAATTTTCATGTTAATGTAATGTTGAACCATCAGTTTTTAATATCTATATATAGCCAACTGAATTTGTCAATCGTAACTCAACCACTTATTAAGTTTCTAAAATTGTTCAACAATAACAAATTCAATGGTTGGCTTGATATAACTAAATGCATAATTTAAAGCAACATTTCTATCAACAGAAAGGTGTCGCGTTAGTGTGCTATCGGGTCTCTTAGGCCTAGCTATCATTGGTCGTCGAAGAACTTACATTGATTAATTACTCTGGCTGTATATAGCCAATCTTAATAAATTACCAACATTTTACGGGGTACTATTTGATAGGTCTATGTCTATGTATTTTTTTTGCGAATTTAATTTATGCCGCCTTTTCCACGTGTAGAACAAATGGCATTGTGGACGCAGACTGAGGAGAAATGGCAGAGTATGCGGCCCACCATCAGCAAGCGACTTCTTCGCGAGGAGCGATACGAGAGTAAGTAATTTGATTGGACAATCGTGAATTATATATATAATATATAATTAAGCTTATTTATATAAAAAATATAGCTAAACATATATATAAAATATATAACTAAGCATATACATAAAATATAAAACTAAGCATATATATAAAATATATAACTAATCATATATATAAAATATATAGCTAAGCATATATATATAATATATGTCTAGACATATATAAGAGATTTAACTAAACATCAGATACATTTAAATATTTAAATGCGCAATATCAGACATTATGTAACTATGTATATAATTGGTTGGCTATATTTTCTATATGTTCCTAAATTGTTTTACTGCTATATTTTATAATATAAATCGGATATTTTAATATTTCTGTATTTGATAATTTGCTTGCGGCATTTTTTCATGCCATACTGTTCAATTATGTCTACAAAAAAGTACGCAAATGTTTCAAGTTATGTGGCGTCCACCTTATATGTCTGTTACCTTTTGTCTTATACAGAACGAACAATGGAGGCTATTCCACTTGGTAAGTATAACGGCTAAAATGAAACAAAAATGTAAACAGGCCTTGAATTAATTTTCTTGTTATTGACCTCTGCAAGTTCATAGGAACAAATTCATATCGCGATAACTATTGAGAAATATTCAAGTGTGTTTTTACTGTAGTTCGCCTTGGTTATCGGGCGACCCTTCAAAGCCATGAAAATGGAGAATTTTGTATGCTGTAAGATCGGTCGCTCACTGTGGGGTTTTACACCTATACGTTGGTACCACTGTATCATATTTATTTACCTGTACTCCATGATGTAGTCACATAAATATGTATTTGTTTCCAGAGGAGCTATTGAGGCGAGTAAGCCTAGGTAAATATTTTTATACAATTTTGTTCTGCATTGACAAACACCGGCCAGAGACGTAGAGTTAATCATAATGGGCTGGACACCTGAATTACGCAATGCAAACGCCACCTATTTTGAGAGCAAATTGCGTTCTTTTTTACATATGACCCCCCCCCCCCCACCCTCCACCCACTCCCTTCCTGTCTCCTCTTAGACACTTTAAAGACCTGACTGTCTCACACGAACTGTATCCCCCTCCCGTCTTCTTCTATTTTCTTTAAGTTTCAAAAAATTATATATTATCTTATTTTATGCAACTGTAGATTGTCATTCCGTGATGGTATTAGCAAATCGATCGAAGTCGAAGGCATAGATCTATAATGTTCGGCAAAATGTGATACCTATATGTAATATACAACAATTACTGGAGCATCTGTCACAGAAATCGCACGCCAAGTAATGAAGAAAGGAATTCTAATTAACTGATGTATCGTCATTATATCAACAATATCTTACTCTAAGTGACCTGTAATGTTACATATTGTCTGTATGTTGTTTAATTATTTCACCAGACGACTCAGAACGACAGTCTGTGGGCAAAGGTCTCATTCCCAGCGACAGTGAGTATACACCCTGCATGCACCGTATAATAGGGCCCCTGTGACGCCTGTGACCCCTCCTTGGATCCGCGCCTGCCAGACCATTCATTTTCGCATTTAACGCGCAGTAAAGTGTCCGTATTGATATACTGGCCTCATGTAATAATCCTGTTTGCAAAGAACCCCATGTAATAATCCTGTTTGCAAAGAACCCCATGTAATAATCCTGTTTGCAAAGAACCTCATGTAATAATCCTGTTTGCAAAGAACCTCATGCGAGACCTAGATCTGATGTAAGCCCCGTACTGCAGTAGGTAAGAACTGGGCGGGATCATGTAAACTCTCAGTGTATATTTAATTATATATTAAATCTTGTTTGTGTTCGTGTTCTCAGCTCTTCCTCCGCCGCCACCAAAGAATAGAATGAACCACGGTGGAAAAGGCGGCAGGAGCAGCAAGCACTGTGAGTCGATACATAGATCCAAATATTTCATTCTACCAATGTATTGATCGCATTCGCCTGAGCCTAGTGTCTCCGCTTCTGATTGGTGTATCTATGCACAACGTGGAGGAAGCTTACAAGCGAGGATTCAGGATTTGTATAATCGTACCATCGAAAAAGCAGGGGATCAGAGGAGAGATCTGATGTAAGCCTCGTACTGCAGTAGGTAAGAACTGTGCGGGATCATGTAAACTCTCAGTGTATCTTTAATTATATATTAAATCTTGTTTGTGTTCGTGTTCTCAGCTCTTTCTCGGCGGCAACCAAAGAATAGAATGAACCACGGTAGAAAAGGCGGCAGGAGCGGCAAGCGCTGTGAGTCGATACATAGATCCAAATATTTCATTCTACCAATGTATTGATCGTCTTTGGCTGAGCTTAGTGTCTCCGCTTCTGGTTGGTGTATCTATGCACAACGTGGAGGATGGTAAAAAGCGAGGATTCAGGATTTGTATACTCGTACCGCCGAAAAAGGAGGGGAGGAGAGGAGGGCGGCTGCATCATCTAATGTGGCATACGCTTATCACTGAACAAGGGCTTGTTACCTCCCCTCCCCCACCGCTCTTTATTGGATCCGCGCCGGTGTAATGTAAATCTAATGATGCGGACGTGAATTGGGTTCTTCGATCAGTCAAGAAGAAATATGTTTTATGCTGTTTAGTTTCGTTCGCAAGCAATGAACCATAGGGGTCTGGAAGGGGCAAATGGCGACACACGACACAGTCAAGTTTTTTTTTAACGACACTGAACTTAAGCAAAAAGTGACACGAAAGGTCGTGAAAATCGACATTCGTCACCGAGAATGTTGAAGAATCGACACTGGACTATATAACAACATAGCCTTATATTATTGTATACTTGATAATAATATGCGATCAACACCAGCGTCATGCATACTGCGGTGTAGGTCGGGCAGCATGTTGTTTCCTATGCTAATGTTTGTGTCACATTGTTCCCGACAGCTTACAACAAACCGGTGATCACCGACGTAAACGAAGTCGCATAGGTGTGTGGCATTATGACGTTTGTTGTAAATCGGTTAAAAATATATAAAACATGCATACGCCTGCGGGTCTACGCAACTTTAGGTGCTCAGGAGACAGGGTGGAAACTATTCACTTTACCCCTTCAATTGATTTCGGTCTTTGAAATCGCTTATATATATATATATATGATATGTAATGATATGGACTGAAACTGTTGGGTTTAACTAAACAGGTATGTACCTAACTTTTTGGGGGTTTTTTTCAAGTAATTCATATAATTAGGAAATCCAAATATTGGGCCATAAGTACGGAAACGTATTGTAGCTTCTCTTTGATAAACGCGCGAATGTCTAATTTACTTCTTATTGTCACTTTATTGCAGAAATTTCTTGGACATCAGTGCCGATGTGATTACCCATTAACCTCCTCACACAACGGCGTCTGCTGCTACCGCCTTATTCTGTATGACTTCTAGGATGTTACCTGCGTGAGGACGATATATCTTAACTACAAGGATGACAGAAATGCATGAACAGAAGGGGAAAATCAGAATAATATATAATCATATTTGTTTTACGTTGACAGCACTTTTTGGTGCCAGCTGTGTCGGAGTTAGTTTTTTCTGTGTTAGCTGTTTGTAAGCCTAACGATATACATCATTAAACTGTCACTCTTTGCACTTGACCATGTAGTTGATTTGGTTATTTGTCCTGATTGTATAAAGGGAGCACAAATATCAGTTTACGTTCACTTGGGTCACTCTGCGATCTACATCTGTTTAAATTTTCGCTCACTTAAGTCACCGTGTGATGTACATCTGTTTAAATCTTCCTTCATTCGCGTCACCCTGCGATGCTTTAAATTTCGTTCTTGTTGCTTCGTGATAATCTATCAGAAAACAACCAACCTATTTCCACATACGAACAAGCTCACGAGGGAAAAATTAACCAATAATGCAGTCTATGAATTATCTATCCCTGACTTTTATTGTGAATCAATCTGTTATAACTAGCATGTTTCCGTCTAAACTGGAAAGTAGTACCGAAAATAGTTACTAACCAACTCTATAGTTGCTTTGACAGAAATAAATTGTTTAGCAACAAGCAATACGGATTTTGTTCCAAACATTCGACTGACTTCGTTGTTTTTCTAGTAGTAGATCGTTATATAGTAGTCTTTATATAAATGGACCAAAACAGGCTTCCCGTCAACTCTATTGATCACGATATAGTAATTCAAAAATAAAATCATTACGGAATTTGTGATATAGATCCTGATATGCTGGAGGACTATTTCACAAATCGATCATTGATGGCGTCAAACACGATGAACATAACAAATGTGTCACAAGGATCCATTGTAAGACTACGTGATTTTATAATGTATATGAAATTAATGACAGAACACTGCAGTAAATATATGCAGATGATATCTTACAGCTGGGACATCAGCTGTAATAGTTATGAAAGGCTGGTATAGTCTGTACGTGTTTTGTGGTGAGAAACAAGACGCATTTAATATTCTCTTATTTATTATACCGGCTTCTCAGTCTCAGTCCGGCATCACAACAGCTATCACATGACATTATTTTCAATCTCGTGCTAGATGGCGCGTTGCCAATCTCTCGTTAGGCGGCGCCAGATATCATGTTAGATCTTCCTTCTTTTAAGAAAACTTAATTATACTCTTTATCGCTTAAATTACTTGAGCAGATTTAGCATATACATATGTTAATCATATAATTTACTCAGAAAACTACTTTATGTTTCTTAATAAAGTCTACGAGCAAATCGACATGAACACTTATACACCTTTCATTACCCAAATCATTCAGTTATTCAACTTATCAAGAAATATCAATTATTCAAATCCTCAGGAAATAACAGTTATTTAAATTTAATTTATTTTGTATCAAACATTCAGGGATATCGAACAGTTCATTCAACATAGTCTTTAAGATAGCTAGGAGTAGTCCTTTTCCTTGAGCTCCTCCTCAACTCTGAGTGAAGTGAGTTTGAGTGAATCACTGGTCAGCATCGATGGATTGTCATCAGATGTAGGTGATTGTTCTGTGGCAGTGACAGTTATCTCCACAGCCGGAGTTGCACTAATTACACTTGGTGGGATGTCGATTGGCGATGCACGAGGTGCTGGAGGTGGGATGTCGACTGTAGGGGTGTCCCACCTGTTGTCCCGTGATATCTGTGTCAAAGGTTCTTCATTGGTTCATTGGTAGCTCGTAGATGTCTTCTGTTACGTCGTAACATACCATGATGGTCTGTCAACACATTGTAGGACCGGTTGTCCTTTGGCTGAGTAACAACGGCCCTTGGCCATTGTCTTTCTCCTGTGAGAGGCTGTATATATACTCACAACATCTCATCCTCTCAAAAGTGGTAGATCTCTGGCGTGTTGACTATAGTATTGTGCTTGTCTGTGTTTGATAATCCTTCGTTTATCCTGGACATGTTCGATGACCTTTGGCTGTAACAGAAAGTTTTGAGTCGGTAGAAGTGTTTTAGATCTGCGACTCATAAGTCTTTGTACGGGGCTTGAATCCATGTCCTGTGTATTCCTAAGATCCAGAATTACCAAATATGGGTCTCATTTGGAATATTTAGCCTTTCGTATGAGGTTTTTCGCGGTTTTCACAGCTTGTTCTTCCTTTCCATTACTCTGGGGATAACCTAGAGATAATGTTAGCATGGTTAGATGTTCCAAATCCCAGGTTTGTGCAAACCTACTGAACTCTAATGAGGCATATTAATTGCGGTCCATTATCTGAAATAACTTGGTCTGGGATACCATGGCGTGCAAATTGTCCCTTTAGCTTCTGTATAATAGTAGCTGGCTTGTGTGTCCATGAGATAATCAATTTCCCAGAAGTTTGAATAATAATCCACAGTGATCAAATATTGGCTATCATCAAAGGTAAACAAATCTGTAGCAACCTTAGCCCAAGCCCTGTCAATGGTACCATGAGATCTCAGCGTTTCATTTTGTTGTTTTGTTTTCAATGTCCTGCAAACATCACATCTGCTGATTTGATCCCTGATCTCTGCGCTCATGCCTGGCCAATAAATAATGTCACATGCTCTCCTCAAGCATCCTTGTATTCCGACATGAGATGAATGCAGAGAATGTATCAGGTATTTTCGAAGTTGCTTAGGTATTACTACTTTGCTACCTTTGAAGATGATTCCATCCTGCACCATCAGATCTGTTTTGAACGATTTGCATGCATGTAAATCGTCTGGTACCCTATCTGTCCATCCTTCCATGATTGTGGTTTTAAGCAATTGCATGGTATGGTCTTGTTGCATACAACGTTGGATTTCTTTCAGCCTGAAATCCGATATAGGTAAGTGTTCTAGCATATTACCATTTTCAAACTGGGTTTCGATGCTTGAAATCTCACTTTCCTTCACTGGGGCTCGACTAAAAGTATCCACAAGGTACATCTGTTTGCCAGGTTTGTATGACAAGTCAATATTATACAGTTGGAGTCTCATCATCATCTCTTGGAGTCTCTTTGGTGCTGAACACAAAGTCTTCTTTAAGATTATCTCCAATAGTTTGTGATCCGACTGAACATTGACTTTCCTTCCATATGTATATATATGAAATCTTTCTAATCCAAACACTACCGCCAGCAGTTCTTTTTCTATTTGTGCGTAGTGTCGTTCCGTTTCACTGAGGCTTTTAGTTGCATATTCTATAGGTTCTCCTTCTTGCATGAGAACTGAACCAAGTCAATATTGAGATGCGTCACATTGCAAGGTAAGTTCTTTTGTACTGTCAAAGTACTTCAACACTGTTTCATTAGCAAGTTCTTTCTTGATTGCTTCTATTGTCTCTTCGTGGTGCTGATTCCAATGCCAGTCTACGTCTTTCTTGCTGAGGACTCTGAGCGGTTCACACATTTCACTCAGTTTCGGGATGAATTTGCTAAGGTAAGTGATCATTCCAACAAATCTCCGGACACCTTCTACATTCTCTGGATTGGGCATTTCTTTTATTCCTGTCACTTTACGTGGATCAGGTCTTAATCCTTCTGAAGTGATACGATGTCCAATGAATGGCACTTCCTTCAGTGATAAATTCGCTTTATCTGGATCCAATTTTAAGTCATTTTCTTTACATCTTTGCATCAACTTGTGAAGGTTAGCATTATGATCCTTTAATGCTTCTGCAAGATTATATCCTATAACATACACAAGGATGTCGTCAGCAACACATTTTACATTGTGCAGTCTTTCCAGAGCATGATCTGGTCTCTGATATTCCTCTGGCGCAGAGTTAATACCCATCGGTATCCTGAACCAACGGTATCGTCCATGTGGTGTGTTAAATGTTGTCAATATGAGCTCTCTTCATATAGCTCCACATGCCAAAATGCATTGCACCCAAAACACTGAACACCTTTGCTTTGCCTAGATCTGTTAGTATATCTTCAATGATTGGCTAAGGATAGTGACTTCTCTTGATTGCCCGATTTAGGTCCCTTGGGTCTATACAAACTCTCAATTTGTTTGGTTTGTCCACAACAATCAGACTTGAAACCCATGGTGTAGGCTTCATGACAGAGGCGATGATATCTTTCTCCACATGATCATCTAGTTCTTCTTTTAGCCTATTTTTCCAAGCTATTGGCACTTTCCTGAGAGGGTGTATTACAGGTTTGACACTCTCATCAACTTCAATGTGATATTTCACTTCCAGTTTTTCTGTTTCTGTGACCACTTCCGGGTAATCATGCTTCATTTGGTCTATGGTAATTGATTCATCCGTTAATGTCAAACGTTTTCGTAGTTGACCTTAATCAAGTCCATTTGTTGAATTGCACAATTACCAAAAATAGGAACGATTTGATTGGTGTCAATTACGTCAAACTTCGCTTTGTGTTTCTTTCAATTTCGCGGATTCACCATTTTCATTTTAGCGCATCCTGCAGGTTTTATTATTGATTTGTTGTGCATCTTGCGTTGTTGCGTTATTTGTCTTATCTCAATCTTCTCTTGATCCGCAAGGTGTAGCGGCATAATATTACAAGCTGCACCGCTGTCCAACTGGAAGTGTACATTTCTTCCCTCCACCTGTATGTTAGCATACAGTTGTTTTGTTCGTCTGCCTTTGTCTTCAATGTTATGGATTGTTGGGACAAGGTCTATATATTGGACATTATAATTTTCCTCGTCATCACTGGTCTCGACGAATTTTACATCTCGTTTTCCACGCTGCATCCTTGTTTACAGGCAACTGCGAAGTGATTTTCCTTGTGGCATTGATTACACTTGGATCCATATGCTGGGCACAATTCTTTCTTGAAGACATGACTCTGTCCACATTTCATCAATGGTCTCTTCTCTTGTTTTCGCTGAAAGTATTCCTTCTTTAAGACAGAATGTTTCTGATGATGTACTTCTCAATCAATGGTTTTGCTTTGTTCCCTTGATAATTATGTTGCTCGACAAGTGGCGATGCATTTTTCCAATGTTAAATAATCTCTCGCAACAGTCTTTCCTTCAGCGCATGATGATATATTCCACAAAGTATTCTATCGCGAATTAGCGAATGATATAACTCTTCAAAGTTACATGTTGATGCTAATTTTTTCCATTCTGTGAAATATCTATCAAAATTCTTTCGATCCGCTTTCTTGATTCCTTGTAAAGAACTTAAAACGTTCCACAGTCTCAGAATTCTTTGGTCTGAAATTTTATTCATATGCTTCTATTGCATTTTCCAATGTTCTGGTGTCTTCTTCTCCTTGAAAGCGTAGTGTTTGATATATCTCTCTTGCTTCATTCCCAATCAAATATTTGAATAGCTGTCTTTTTGTCTCACCATTTTCATTCTTCACGCTCAGTTTCACATATAGTTCCAATTCTTCTCTCCACTCTTTCCATTGTTTTGCTTCATTATCACCTCCAAGACGTAGATGGTCTGGTGGTCTAAGCATAAGATTTGACTTTGGTGCTTGTTCGTTAGCCATGGCACTTGATTGCCTGTGCTGTCAAATTCAAAACTTGACTAAAAGCCTTAAATATCCCTGATCTCGGTGATACTCACGCACCTGGTAATGTTCTGCATTGAGATATCCCTATTTCTCAATATGTTACCACTTCTGACACCATGTTTTGTGGTGAGAAACAAGACGCTTTTAATATTCTCTTATTTATTATACCGGATTCTCAGTTTCAGTCCGGCATCACAACAGCTATCACATATCATGTCACACGTGTGAGACGGGCAGTCATACTATTTTATTTGTTAATAACTCAGTTACAACACATCTCAGATTAAAACACTTCCTGACACTATGAATTCAACACATCGCCCACCTACCGGGTGTCTTCTTTCTAAAAAATACCAATTCATCTGACTATCTACACAACCCCTCCCCTGCCTGTATTTAGCACGATGAACAAGATATAAGCCTAGCTATTAAACCGGAACCTGCATGTACTTGACGGAACAAATATATCTTTGATCGTCAGGAGTTGATGCTCAATTTTGTTTGAATGTGTCAAAAGGTGTCACACTTACCAAACTATATATTTTGCACAAAAACCCAGATTTGCTTCAATTTGTATTCTTCTATAAGTATATTATAATAATTTTACGAACCAATTCATCCAGAAGGTGGCCTTTAAGCAATGATGTAAGAACAATTCCAAAAATAAACAAAACCATTGTCATAATGAATAAACTAAGACATATCCTCCTTCAACACCTTTTATTAAGCCTGTATAATTCATTAATTGTGCCTCATATAACAAGTGTCCTACTATGGGGTTATGTTTACATCAGTTTGTTTAGAGAAAAGGGCAATGAGAACTATTGCGATACGTAAATGGAATGCGTACTCCGAATCTCTACTTAAACAACTGCAATCCTTAAAGATATCCGACATATGTCTACATAAACTGCAGCTGCTAAAATGCTTATTACAAACTGAAAAAAGGCTATTAGATCTAGATCTATTCCAAAATAAATTTTGAATATATACCGCTTGTAATAGAACACAATCATAATACCAGACGTATCTCACATGCCTGCACCAGCAGAGCGAGACATTCTTTATTGTATCAGACAGTCTTGTTGATTTATCTGTAGAAATAACAATCCCCTTTGGGATTGGGGGGCCGTTGTGGTCACGAGCGCTCACCTCCGTTGATCATGACCATAAGGGTTATGATAACGTGTCCGCCAGCACACGGCCCCCGCCGTGAGCGCACGGTGGTTGTGGTTACTGCTTCTAAAATCCGGCAACTTTTCGATAACGTCACAATAATCGTTACCGAGTAACGGTGTTTCCATGGCGACACAAATCTAATTGTCATAACGTTCGCGTGCATGTAATTACTAAGACGACAAGATTTAAAACAAAAACGTGTATTATTTCATCGAGACTGGAGCCCGATCACTGCCACTGGAGGTTGCGGTAAACAAACTAAACGTGAGTAAACTGAAGGATGGTGTAACACCAAGGATGTAATATCTAAAGACACAATTAGAGAAAGATGCATGCACCGTTTAAGTCAAGATCCGTAGGAAACGTAGACCTACACTGTTAAAGTCGATTTCCGATGCCGACATAAACTGTTAAAGTTTAGCCCAGAATGGCCCCAGGGACTTGGGACGAGCTTGCGAGTCCCTAGGGTCTTTCGGGGCTAAAAAAAGTCTTTAGTTAAAGTTGAGATCCGTTGGAAAGTGCCGCAAGATACATTTGAGCTTTGTGTGAAAGGACCGGTACTGCGGTAGGATGGGGGTCCACTTTTCGTGGTGAATCTTTCTGTTCTAATTTAACAACTGTAAAACATGTAGCTTTTTACCCGGTTATTTGCTATCTTCGAAAGAAGTAGATCTAAAAAAAAAAGTCGGATTATGTAGGCTAGGCCTACTTCCAGGCCTCCAGGCTTGGAAAGAATCAGCCTTCCCTACGAAACCTATATTTATAGCAAAATTGTGATAAGACTTGTAAGAAAATTGGTTTCCACATGAAATCGAAGTAGATCTACGACGGAAAGATATAGATCTACGTTTAAAGTTCAGATCCGTTGGTAGGATATAACATATAACTTACTATTAAAGTCGAGATCCATGGGAAAGATGCAGTGTTAAAGTCGAGATCCGTTGGAAAGACAGTGTTAAATCGAGATCAGTGAATAAGACACTAAGTCTAAGTGTTACAATCGAGAGTCTTAGTAATCATTCACTGTTGAACCGCCCCCCCCCACCCCCCACCGCCTTCCCCCTACCCCCCTTGCAAATTGTTATGAAGCTCTTGGATGGTATGTTGAATATCCTCAACCCACCTTACCTTCATCGACCATTAGCCTATTAGATCTATGAAGCCCGACCATCTGCAGCCTAGTAAGCTTAATACAGCCTATAGCAAAGGAGAAAACTTAGTATTCCCTGGTGGGGCGGGGGGGGGGATGATACAAATTTGGTGAAAGAAAGGGGGGGGTCTGAAAATGTGCGTTCATAGAGCGGGTTGCCGGGGAAAAATACTCCCACCGAGCGGATTTTTGGTGGTAAAACGCCCCGTCAGAGCGGATTTTGGGGTGAAAAAGAGGGGGGCTTTGCCACGGAACCCCTCCAAAAACCCAGCAATGTATTAAGTACCACTGCCCCCCTCCCCCCCCCCCCCTTCCCGGGTATTTTCCCTCCACATGAATGATATCTTCCCATCTTGTCTTCTGGCGCAATCTTCCCCCGCCAAATTTGTCAAAATAGTAGCTTCAGCTGCTCAAATACGATCTCATCATGACAATGTCTACGAATATAGGCTTGTCGAATCTTTCCAGTTGGAAGACAACTATCACAGGACGATGATGTGTTCTCTGGCAATCTTCTGCCTTCTTGGAGTGAGTATAGTTTAATTTCTGTTTAGTATATCAAAATGAAGGCCATTGTTACATTTAGATTAGGCCACTTAACCAATGCAGGCTTGTACGTTTTGGATCCCGAGCGCTCACCGCTTAGGATCAGGATCACAACGTGTCCGTTAGCACCTGCCGTGTGCTGACGGACACGTTATGATCAACTGTGGTGAGCGCTCGGCATTGGCATTGGCATTAAAATCGACACGCGACATGGATCTTTTCTTAAAATCGACACGCGACATGGCTACCCCCCCCCCCCCCCCTCAGGGGCCCTTACTCTCTGGTAACCATGTCCGTGCCATTTACAGTTTGTCTTCGGCGTCAGCGGGGTGACGCTTCCCTACTACCAAACCAAGGATGAGTCGTTCTACAACATCAAACGTAAGTTCGAACGTTAATTGTGTGTAGTGTTGTTCTACAGTTAGAGTTAGGTTTCCTGGGTACTCTGACCTGAGAGTGATCATGTGGCCATCATTTGGCCTAGTAAATAACACGACTTTGATCGGTTAGGCTAGTCCATATAGGGAATTCGAAACGGGGGGGGGTGAGGTTGACTGACAAATTACGACCGGGAGGGGGGGGGGGGTAAAAATCACCGGGGGGTCCACCCATCTTTTACGACAAGGGGTGGGGGGTGGGGGGGTAATTTCATACCTCAGATGTACCTTTTCTATGTAGGGATGCATCTACATAATGTGACATTATGATGTATTTGGACGGCAGACCTGACTTACAGCAGTGTATGCACACGTTTCCAATCGCCTTACCGCCCAAACCAACCACCTCGTCCTTCTATATCAGCCTCTGCCATGAGGTTGGTTCGACTCGAATCAACGGCATGCCTGCTATAGAGCACCTGGTGTTCTGCCATTGACTTCTGTTATTCACGTTAACAGTCAATCCACAATTGATGCCAGGGATAATATAGCGCCCAGTCCGGTTTTCACGAGGATTTGTTTGCTGTATCCAGAATCCGTGGCCTGCCAGGTGATGCACTCCACAACGGGATGCGAAGAGCCCGTCAGGGGATTTCACTTCGACTCCAAGAGCAAAACCTGCCAGCCTTTCGTCGGCTGTGGAGGAGAAGGCAACTTCTTCCGGAGTGAACACCAGTGCCATGTCGCATGCAGTAAGCTCCCCTTTGTATTTATCGTTCATAATAACTCGTGTTATATTATGGAGATTTCTACCTTGCATTGTGTTAAGATTTATTAATAACAACGCAAAATAATAATAATATATTATTATTATAATTATAATATTATTATCATTATAACAATACTAATATTATTATCAATATAATTACAATATAATAATAATACATTTGCAATCTAATTATTTACAGTTAAGACTGACACTATTAATAAAATGTATAGGCTTCTCTATAGTTATGCAGCTACAGGAAAGTCACACTTTCCTCTTCCCAAAAAGTGTCTTAAAAACATGTCGTGTTACTTATTGGGTAAAATAAGTGTGTTCTTATACACTAAACCTAAATACATCGTTTCCATTCAAAATATTTGAAACGTTTCTCAGTGAAAATATTGTTATATGAGTAATTTAAGAGAAGACAACGCAAATTGCATGAGGGCAGAAGAGATACAGCTAAATTTATATGAAGAAGCACACATACACACATTTTTGTTGAATGTACCATGGGCCTCAGACCTTATATTATAAAAAACAATTATTCTAGACTTTCTTATTTAAGTTATTAAAGATCTATCGTATGTATCATGTACAATTTCATTGTTGGATCGTAGAACTTCACTGTATGTATTTTCGCCCACAGAGAACAAGCTGCCGAAGCTCTGTTACACTCCCATGGAAGTCGGGACATGCCAGGACAGAGTCTATGCCTATTATTACAACACGAAAGCCTTTCGCTGCGAGCGGTTTACATTTACCGGTTGCGGGGGAAACAGCAACCTTTTCTTCAAGAAACACGACTGTGAAGTCAAATGTGGTACGTGTCCAAGATCAAGCATTGCTTTATAAATAAGTCTCAATCTGTAAATTGTCTAACTTACAACAAAAAAAATAATATGCGATTCTCTGGTTCAGTTGTAATAATACTAGAATTCAGGTTTCGAAATGTCCCGTCGTTGTCAATAGGGAAGTAGTGTACTGAATGACATTTTGCTGTGGTTCAAACTCCGTATGTTTCGGGGGATGTTTCATCTCTGTCAGTGACGGATCCAGTCCAGCAGGATCAAAAGCCCCACAACCCACCTCCTACTCCACACTCCTACCCCCTACCCCACACCCCCACCCCCCAAATCACCTGATCAAGCTTCAGTAGCCCCTCCCCTGCCCCCCCCCCCCCCTCACCGAGAGGTTTAGCCCCCGAGAATGAAGAAGCCCGTCCCTGTCCAGGAGCAGCAACCTGAGCAGCCAAAGAAGGGCCAGTGCCCGCCCCACTCCACCCACCCCCCCCCCGCTTTCGCCGCCTATGCACTGTAATCGCAAAATGCAAGCCTCCACCCACCCCCTAAAGTCTGGATCCGCCCGTGTCAGTGGTGGTCCCAGAGGGTATATGGGCTGCGGATTCACTGCAGTACCCGAACAAATTATTAGTTAACCCCCCCCCCCCACCCCTCCCCCAGGGATCTGGCAATGTCTTGTACTCCTTTGGTAATCACCTGTAATTTCACATGCAACTGCTTTTGGCTTCAGGTTTAGCTCAAGAGGACAAAGCCAAGTACGACGCTCATCTGGCGCACTTGAAGAAAATTGAAGGTAGGGCTGAACTGAATCCGGAGTATAAGAAAATAAATAGATCGGATATGGCATGAGGGCGCCCTTACACATACCGGGTTTTAAAATGTAATCCATTTACATACCGGTAGCTACTGGGGGATGCATAAACAAACACATTTCGAATCTTAAGGTAAATGACTGATCTTACTATTACATTTTTCACTGCTGTATATTAGCAAGTTTTGTAGAACTATATCGGAATATAATTTGGCACAATGATTGCTCCATTTACTTCGGCTGGGGCCGCCCGACAGCTCAGTTGGTTAGAGCGCTCGAATTGAGCGCTCTGGCCTCCTGAGAGCACGTGGCACGTGGATCGGTGGTTCGAGCCCCGCTGTGGTCGCAGGATAAAGATACCATGTCTTTCTTCGCAAAGAGTATGGGGTTACCCCGGGGGCATGGCTCTGCGTTTCCTTATCTTCTCCTATTGACGCGATGTGACCAGACTTGGTTAAAGTGTCCTGAATATACAACCAACAACCAATCATTTCCTTCAGTTAGGATGTAAGAATTAAACGTGACTATTAATGAAGATGCTACTTATTTATGGCAAATTAGGCAGCTGATGAAGACTCCAATAACGAAATATGCGTGCAGGTGTGAAATCTTTAACCCATTAAATATAAATATTCCAGCAGGTGCAGAATTTAACAATAGATCCAAATCCTCAGATTCATCCAATTCGGACACACTAACGCTGGAAACGAGAAAATCAGTCTTAGGTTCAACATTAATGCAGAGTAAATTAATGGCGTAATATCCAAGCAGCTACAAGACGGCGTGATATAATGTCTAAATATAGACCTATATCCTTCTGTGGTTTCTTCAGAGGAAAAGATGAAAGCTTATCGGAAGAAACACTTTCACTGGGGTCGAGGTGAGTGCCAGTCACCATATTGCTAAAGTGAAAGCTTATCGGCAGAAACACTTTCACTGGGGTCGAGGTAAGTGCCAGTCACCATATTGATAAAGTGAAAGCTTATCGGCAGAAACGCTTTCACTGGGGTCGAGGTAAGTGCCAGTCACCATATTGATAAAGTGAAAGCTTATCGGCAGAAACACTTTCACTGGGGTCGAGGTAAGTGCCAGTCACCATATTGATAAAGTGAAAGCTTATCGGCAGAAACGCTTTCACTGGGGTCGAGGTAAGTGCCAGTCACCATATTGATAAAGTGAAAGCTTATCGGCAGAAACGCTTTCACTGGGGTCGAGGTAAGTGCCAGTCACCATATTGATAAAGTGAAAGCTTATCGGCAGAAACGCTTTCACTGGGGTCGAGGTGAGTGCCAGTCGCCATATTGATAAAGTGAAAGCTTATCGGCAGAAACGCTTTCACTGGGGTCGAGGTAAGTGCCCGTCTCCATATTGATAAAGTGAAAGCTTATCGGCAGAAACGCTTTCACTGGGGTCGAGGTAAGTGCCAGTCACCATATTGATAAAGTGAAAGCTTATCGGCAGAAACGCTTTCACTGGGGTCGAGGTAAGTGCCAGTCACCATATTGATAAAGTGAAAGCTTATCGGCAGAAACGCTTTCACTGGGGTCGAGGTGAGTGCCAGTCGCCATATTGATAAAGTGAAAGCTTATCGGCAGAAACGCTTTCACTGGGGTCGAGGTAAGTGCCCGTCTCCATATTGATAAAGTGAAAGCTTATCGGCAGAAACGCTTTCACTGGGGTCGAGGTAAGTGCCAGTCACCATATTGATAAAGTGAAAGCTTATCGGCAGAAACGCTTTCACTGGGGTCGAGGTGAGTGCCAGTCGCCATATTGATAAAGTGAAAGCTTATCGGCAGAAACGCTTTCACTGGGGTCGAGGTGAGTGCCAGTCACCATATTGATAAAGTGAAAGCTTATCGGCAGAAACACTTTCACTCGGGTCGAGGTAAGTGCCAGTCACCATATTGATAAAGTGAAAGCTTATCGGCAGAAACGCTTTCACTGGGGTCGAGTTGAGTGCCAGTCACCATATTGCTAAAGTGAAAGTTTATCGGCAGAAACACTTTCACTGGGGTCGAGGTAAGTGCCAGTCACCATATTGATAAAGTGAAAGCTTATCGGCAGAAACACTTTCACTGGGGTCGAGGTAAGTGCCCGTCACCATATTGATAAAGTGAAAGCTTATCGGCAGAAACGCTTTCACTGGGGTCGAGGTAAGTGCCAGTCACCATATTGATAAAGTGAAAGCTTATCGGCAGAAACGCTTTCACTGGGGTCGAGGTAAGTGCCCGTCACCATATTGATAAAGTGAAATCTTATCGGCAGAAACACCTTCACTGGGGTCGAGGTGAGTGCCAGTCACCATATTGCTAAAGTGAAAGCTTATCGGCAGAAACACTTTCACTGGAGTCGAGGTGAGTGCCAGTCGCCATATTGATAAAGTGAAAGTGAAAGCTTATCGGAAGTCCATTGCGGGTAATAGCCTATATATCATTTACCAACAATGTGAGTCTTAAAGACCTAAGTATATATATATCCTCCTGTTATGTTAGTCACGCTATAAGGAAACTAGATCTAATCTAATTGTTGATTGGCGTAAAATAAATTATTACCTTCAATGTAAGCACGTTATATGCGAATTACGGGACTTGTTATGATCGTTGTAGGAAAACTGCCTTTGCGCTGGTACGATGTCGGTAATGTTTATACTATGTATTATAGGCATCTAGGGCTTGCTGCCTAAACTAGATGGCGACACCATTCGTAATTCACTATATGGTGGTATGCGAGCGGAGTAATCGGTGCATATAATTCGAACACGTCCACAAATTTCCACGTCTGTACAGCTTTAGCTTCATGCAACGTTGGGATTACTGGTGATTTGAGACGTTCTTGTGATGAATGCTATCTATAGCGGGCCAAGACACCGGCCAGGACAATAGAATGGAATAAAACATGCCCAATATCCGCAAATATACATGTAAGCATATACAAGCACTCTTCACAGTGGTCCCGTTTCGCGGTGTAGTTTGCCACTAATGACGGTTTATTTTCGCAGGTTAATCCGCCGGCCGATCGAATCTGCATTGAACACACCGTGTAAGTTACTAATGTCAACATTTAGTATTCATTTAGTTCACCCCAACCACTTCCAGTCAAAAGCAACAACACTTTACAACCGAACCACAGAGCATATTTAGTGTCTATGCCGCATTATTTCAACAAATAAGTGGCTAAAAATTAACGTTTATACATTATAAAAGACAACTTGACACGCATAATGCATGTGTATCTCGATTGGACTTGAATTTGCTTCATGTCTGTCTTTTTTCCCCAGTCCGACCGGCCAGTCCTTGTAGTGTCAGCCCAATCCGTCCAGTGGCGCCATCTACATCTTGCAGGATCGAAGTTATTTACTACCGTAGAGAATTCAGTCTCGGCGAAATACCTGTCTTTGCTGTGTCGTTTATGATTGCATGTTGGTACATGATTAACAGGGTGTTGGTGCTATATGTACCTACCGCCCAATGCAAGTTCCAAGTCCAAGAAGGGCGTATCTAGTATATATAGGTCAGATAACTGGGAATGTGTGTAATGGCGACCTGTCGTTTTTGAGACGTTTGGAGACGGTGGCAAAGCATAAGGTGTTGAGGTGTGAATGTTATATATAACCTATCCGGTTACGTAAAACTGTATCAAGAGCAATGTATTACGATGTATGCCTATCTACATGTAAACGTGTGTGTCTTCAAAAACCAGAAACATAACCCGAAAGATCCAAACGCCTTCGCCACGCGTTGTTTTTCATTCTTGAACTTGCAGATGATGCGATGGTGTAGTATTTTTGTCGTAGTCAACTTCTATGTAGGCGGTGCGCGACTCCCAGTGTGCCAGTCGATCTGCAGCGCCTGTGTAGGGCCCCATAGGGGCTTTTTCGACACGGAGACACGGGCGATGTTTAAAATCGACAACGCGACATTGGGGTTGTCTTAGAATCGACATGCGACATAAGACTTAGCGACACGCGACATGGAATTTTTCTTAAAATCGACACGCGACATGAACCTTTTCTTAAAATCGACACGCGACATGGACCTTTTCTTAAAATCGACACACGACATGGCTACCCCCCCCCCCCTTCAGGGGCCCTCTGTGTGTGTTGTAAGTAGCCTGCTGTATGGCAGTGAAACGTGGACTACATATTGTGGCCAAGAAAGTAAATTGAATAATTTCCATTTTCGTTGCCTGCGAAACATTTTAGGCATATCTTGGCAAGACAAGGTCACGAATGCTGAAGTGTTAGCCCGGGCCAACCTACCAAACATTCTTGCTCCTGTGAAGCAAAGTCGTCTACGTTGGCTTGGGAACGTTCATCGTATGCAAGATGAACGCATTCCTAAGGATGTGCTATACGGCGAACTCGCTGACGACAAAAGGCCAACTGGACGGCCAATGCTTAGGTTTAAGGATGTTTGTAAGCGAGACATGAAGGTTTCGGCATTGATCCAGATTCTTGGGAGGATCTGGCATCACAAAAGAGGGGATGGGCACGTGTCGTGCGTGACGGAATGGCCCACCACGACGGATTTGGTTTGTGAAACTGGACTTGAAACGCCAATCTAGGCGTCCACCAGCGAGCACAAACCAAGACCTATCGACAGGTCACCGATGCAATGACTGCGGTAAGCTCTGTCGATCACAGATAGGCTTATTCAGTCATAAGCGTAAATGTAAATATTGATAACGGGTGGGTTAATGAGTGGATGGGTGGGTGGGTTGATTGTTTTGTGGGTGAACGGCTGGCCGGGTGGGTGGGTGGGTCTGAGGTGGTCCGCTATGTGAGGGGGTCAGCTGTTTGAGGTGGTCCGACCTAAAACACGAATTCATTCGTTGGAAACAAAATCCTGCATATGGATGACATCGGCTTGTCGAGTCGGTAGGGATATCGATGTAGACCAAAGACACGATATAAAAAAGGTGCTCATCACAGCCACCCACACATGCCCAGCCAGGCTCCAGCCACCCACACATGTCCCGCCAGCCTCCAGCCATCTGCTAACACAAAAAAGACGTATCTTTCACCATTGGCCAAATTTCAAAAAAAATCCTGTGACGTCACTATTTGCTCCAATCGCATGCGATAAGCACTGAGGCTACTATGTATCATGTTTAACTAACAAAAAAGTGCCAGTGTCGCTGGATGGAGGCACTTGTGAAATACACGACAAAACATTTTTCCCAGCCTAAAGATACAGCGCTTTAACATGGGAAGTCCCATAGAGAAATGCCGTCGGCCCTGGAACCGGAAGTAAGATAGGGTCATATTGTTTTTAGTTTGCAGCTATACGAGGAACTACTTTTCCTACAATATGATGCTACTCACTCATTTTTGGATTTTTTTCTGATTTTTGACGATTTATTTTAAGTAGCAAAAGTGACGTCATCGTGACGTCACGTGACGCATCAGAGAACTCTAACTTTCTAAACAACTCATCTCAATTCATATTTCTATGGCATATTAGAACACCATAGCTATAGCTTGATGGCAAATGTGCCCAAAAGCGAGAAAACTGACAGAGGTCATTTAGTGCGTTTTCCGCAAAACTTACGACCTCATTTTACTCGAAAATGAGTATTATGCATCAAAAAATAAACAATACCCGAAAATTGCGCCTTGAATGCTAGCACATCTTGAAACTAACCAGAGATCTCTAGCGTCAATCTTAACGGAGATATAATCGTTTTTAGTTATTTTTCAAAAAATCGCTGTGACCTTGACCTTTGACCTTATAACCTGGGAGACGAGTATGGTATAGCCCTATAGCCTAGCTAATAGATACTAAAGACTGCGAACCGATGTATGCATCCGTTAGGTCACAAGATGACTTCCCGTTTTTTTAGTGAAACAGACATACAAAACAAGAAGTCAGTGAGGACACTGATGATGACGAAAATCGACTTTGGGTCAAAGAGCGTGTCTTTTGCAACCAGTCCCGACTCTCTAGCGTCGCTATCGGCCATCGACGAGTAAGGAATGCCGGTCGATATCGCCGTTCACTCATAATGGGAACCTCGCCAAAGGGGGGTGCAACGCTCGCGAGCGCTCTAGCGGTCAAACTAAGCGTCCTAGAACAATTATATCGCGATTTCCGCGGGTCAACTTGCCATCTCTCTCTCGCTTCATGCCAAATCTGGGCTCCCAAGCTCAATTATTAACCGAGTTATGGCCCTTTGAACGTCGAAACGCCACAAAAGTCCCATAGAGAAATGCCGTCGGCCCTGGAACCGGAAGTAAGATAGGAACGTATCGTTTTTACTTTGCAGCTATAAGGGGAACCTCGTTTCCTACAACTGACCTACTATTTTTATGATTTTTTTCCGATTTTTGCCGATTTTTGGTAAGTACCAAAAGTGACGTCATCGTGACGTCAGGTGACGCATTAGAACACTCTAAGATTCAACACAAGTCATCTCAGTTCATATTTCTATGACATATTGGAAAGTCATAGCGATAGCTTAAAGGTAAATGGGTCAAAAAGCGAAAACACTGACAGAGGTCATTTAGTGCGTTTTCCTCGAAACTGATCAGCTCATTTTACTCGAAAATTAGTATACGCATCAAAAAGTGGACAATACATGAAAACTGCGCCCTAATTAGTAGCACATTCTGAAACTTACCAGAGACCTTTAGCTTTAATATTAACGGAGATAAGAGCGTTTTTATTCGTGTTTCTAGCTGTAATACTGAGCGAGTTAGACCGGAAAATGTGTTTTGGACGTATGACGTCACCGTGACGTTGACGATTGACCGATTTCACCTGGCAACGAACTTGACCTGAGATTAGACTGGCATCTGTTGGCGAAGTTTGACAACGATAGCTGCAAGTGTTCGACAGTTATCGTGCTCACAGACAGACACACACACACACACACACACACACACACACACACACAAACAGGACTGACGAAACAGTGGCCCAATGATAAAGCATAGAGATTCTGGATAAGTTAGACAATTCGTCAAAAATCGGAAAAACAAGCTAGACCTGAAATCTTTGCGGCTAATAACTAGGAAAGGAAAACGTAATTTCGTCAATCCATAACTGAAAGGCTGATGCGCATACCGCCGTGCTGGTCAACATTTTGGGGTTGTCGGGCAAAACGTTCGCTTCTTATTATTTTGACTTTGCCGTCATGCCATGACGTCATCATGATGTGTTTTACAATGGCCATTACTCGGCTATACGTTATAGTGACTTCGGTTTATTTGTACCTTGTACATTATACCCAGGGACAAGTACTGCCATTCGTAAATTTATTTGCGGTCCCTAAACGTGTGCGTAAAAAATGACGTCGTAATTAAAGTGAGCCGACGTCATTGTGGACTCGTTTCGTGTTCACTTACTTTAGTATTAGTTTCCATCACTGTCAGTTAATAAGTAATTAAACTGGCAAATTAGAAGCCAATTTGCTACGTGTTGGTAAGCGTCTGCGACGTCTTATGACGTCACGTCAAAAATAAGCAAGCTAGAGCTGCGATCTTTGCGGCACTTAGTGGGGATCATTCATGGATAAAAAGGCATTTGCGCAGAATTCAGACAGTGTGCTTGGCGTGGGCACCCGGTCACTACAGAGAGCGGTACCTTCATAGGTCAGTTGCCGTGGCCCATCATAAGTGAGTGGGGAAATCGACTACGTGCATTTTCTTGGTTAGACGAACCACCGCTCGCGCAGTATTGATGGTAAAGCGTTGCAACTGACAATAGTCTATTTTAGTATGTTTGTTTGTTTGTCCTCCTATGTACATTAGTGTCGGCGCTTAAAGGGCGCCACAGACGTGTGCGTATACGAGTGTGTGTGTGAGGGAGGGCGGGGGGGTAAAAGCCCCTAACCCGCCCTCTCAGTTGTTACTTAAGTGTACCGAGAACGATCGATCATTAGATGTGACGCAAAACGGCCTGACGATAAAAAAAGCTCATGATATGTGTGGCTGTATGTTGGCCTATACACCCTGTAAATATTCACATGTTACTGTAATGAAATATCTTCAATTTGAACCAATTGATTTACCCAATGAACACTTGCCATGTATCTATGTATTTTATTTGTACTACAGGGCCCAAACATTTAAATTAATGAATCTGTCGGTACACAGTTATGCGCCCTGCGGCTGATTGAACACGACAGAATTGATTCGCCAGTTTGTAAAATAGTGCCTTGTAATGATCTTAAGATTTGGTATAATAGACGAAATGTTTGTGCAAGACTGAAGGTGATATGTGTATTCTAGGCGACGCAATGTGCCCTTATCTGCCAATCACCCAAATGAGGAGAGTGGAATAAATTTACTGCAAATAGCAGTTGATTAGGGTATCGGTCGGTTATCTAGATAATCGCAAACTACGAGCGGGGGAGGGTGGGGGAGGGGGGGGGGAGGTGGCGCGCGGTAAAGCCCCTATCTTTTTCACCTCCGAAACCCGCCCGCACTTAGGGGCGTTTCACCCTGAAAATCTGCTCGAAAAAGGCGTTTTACCGCCGAAATCCGCACGGAAGGGGTGTTTTACCCTCAAAATGTTGCAGTTTCATGCAGAGCCCCTTTTCACGGCAAACCCGCTCTTTGAAAGAACGTTCTTCCCCAACCCCCGGTCGCAAGTTTTAAAATGTTTCCTCAATAGGGGTATATCCCTTTCACCACAAATGTCAGCTCTGTCCGGCATCAATTGGCACCCGGTGTGGAAGGGGCGGTTGGCTGCTCGTGTTCTTCGGGCGGGCACCCCTAATCTGAGACGGCTTGAGGGAGTCGGCCTGCCGAGCATGTGATAAAACATGATACGAGACACGATATACGTCATACAGACACGTGATACACGATAGGATCATTATGGCGAGACGTGTGAGGGGGATGGGGACAGCCATGACAGAAAAACCTTATGTCCAAATAGGTTGTGTGAGTACGCCTGAAGAATATTTACACCATAGCGACCCTGTAAAAAGGGTAATATAAATTCCTGGTCTTGTTTATTTATTTGTCTGACTTTGTACTATACATGACTCAGTGTTGTTCATGACCCGATATGAGAAACTTTATACGCAGAAAGTGCGGCGACAACATGCATGGCCGATAGGTTCGCTACATATATTATTAGCGATAAGGTACCTCTTACCCCCACCTCACCACAAATCGTCGCCCGCCGTTTGCCGTCCGCGCCCTATAATTTATGGCACCAGCACAAAAGGGGTGAAAAAGAATGTTTTTTGGGTGGAGGCAGACCGTGACGGCTTGGGGGCGTCGGCCCGCCGAGCTACGAAAGCTTTATTTATTACGTCTATCGCTCCAGGCGCCTATTTCACTGACTGACATACCTCACCACAAACCGTCGCCCGACTTTTGCCGTCCGCGCCCTATAATTAATGACCCCAGCACAAAGGGGTGAAAATGAATGTTTTTTGGGGGGAGGCAGACCGTGACGGGCTTGGGGGCGCTCTGGCACCGTTACGTTTCTCACTCCGGGTTCGAGCTGAGATTGGATTTGACATAAGCTACGTCACCCCTATCCGCCAGGGTAAGTTTGGTGCTCAGGTGTTATTTAGTTTTCGAGCTACAACCGAGCACTCGACATTTACAATAGTCAAGGTCACGACCTTGAACCTTGACCCAGATTGCTGAAATATAACCAATTTAAAGATACGACCTTAAGTAATCGTTGTGTCAAAGATAAGTCACGTGGCTAATAGATGTCTATGTTTTGAGCTCCTAGTAAATTTCAAAAATGTCCTATCTTTTACCATTGGGCAATTTTTGCGTTGCCATGGAAACAAAAAGTAACTGTCCGATCGGGATAATTTTTGATATAGGGTACTTGAGTGGAACCCTTCATGTCCCTTCAAAGTCTCGTCAATCGCATGGAGATTTAAAGGAAAAAATTGTTGTGGAAAATTTTGAAATTTCCAGAGCCTGTCGCGTGAAAACTATTGTTCCTACGTAAAATTTAATAGCGATAGCGAGAAATATTCAGGACGAATACTGCCAGTTCGATCGCCGTAATTCTTGGCATAGTCTATCTGGGTGGCGGACCGAATGTCCCTGCCAAGCCGTATCGAGGCTTTATAATGGGCTTGGCAATGTTAAAGTGTGATTATTTGTCAGCGTCGAAACTACTGGTATTTCGATGGCATTTGGCATACATGATGTCAGTAATATGGGGGCATATTCCACCACATATGAGTCATCTACCTGCATTTATGTAGTCACAGCGATTTTTTTGCACTGTCTGCAATGTCAAAATTGATCATCCAATAACTCGAAAACTAAATATTAACAAAGTTACGCGGGAAAACATGTTTCGTAACCTTGACCTTGAGGTGACCTTGACCTTGGAAGCGTGACCTTGGTCAATATAATATTTTACGCCCAAATACTAATGTCATATCTCACGCAAGGTGTGGTTTGTCTGACATGTACCCTTCATGGAGAAATTAAGGAGGCCTGATTCCCGCCAAAATGCTCTCATAGGGTCCCATGTTAAACTTTGGGAATTTTTAGCAGGAAAACTATTCGGGAGATCTGCACAAATGAAAAACGATATAGAAGGTACTAATGGGCCCAATACGTGAAATAATTTGCAGCATGATTGAATGGAAACTGCGAACGTTATAGCGATGTTCCCGTTTTTTGGTTCTATCTTTCAATGGTTAAGCGAATTTCAACAAATTCCTGTGACCTTGACCTTTGACCTACATGGCCCATCTACAAACTTAGCCTGACAATTGCCATTCCGCATCTTTCTGTGAATTTGGAAGTCGATATCTTAAGGCACTCGAAAGATAATGTCTTACGTTACAAACAGACAGACACGCAGACAGACAAACCGAACACACCGACATAAGACGAAAATTGAAAATTTTCGTCTTAACGAGACATGACGTCATTTCACGTGCGCGAAAATGCTCAAGATGGCTTCTATTTCTTTAATGTACCTACTTATCAACTCGGGTTATGACAGCTATTGCCAAAGTGGCTGAAAATAAAGCAAACCTAACATTTCGTAGGAGCACGTTAGCTATGACGTCATTTTTGACGCATACTTATCCCCTGCGCCTAAAAAGTTACACACGGCACAAACTGTCCCTGAACACGACCTGCAACGTCAAGCAACCCGAAAGTCGCCATACCTTGTAATAGCTGAGTAATAGCCTACGTAAGATATGTGACGTCATGACGTCACGGTGACGTTATGACGTGACGCACGACAACGTCCAAGCAGCAATATGCCAACCTTTACTGCCACAACTTATTCGATTAAAGAGCTAGGCGATAGAAAGATTAGTCCTTCAGCTATGGCTTGGCGAAATGGTCAAAAATTGCATTAGCTTATCATTGCGGAAACACGGAGACCGACGACAAGAACAAAGAACACTGTAAGCGAAGTGATATTGCAACTAATTTGTTTCTTTCACTACTTTTTTGACCATCAATGTTCCCTACCATTTGACATCAACATCACAGCTCTACCTTGTTTTCCTGATTTTTGACGATTTTTTCAAGATGCACACAATCTCCATTCACTCATCATTGGCGGCCCCGCAAAGGTGTCGTCCCACTTCGGAGCGCTCTAGCGCCATAACTAGACAACATCCGCCGGATTAAAGCACTAAGTGATCTGAAGATGCTTATTGGTAACTAGTTGGCGAAAAGATTGCAATTTTAGCATTTGTATCTGATTTCTGACGATTTTTCTTTAACATGCCAGAATTTATATGTTTATCATTGGGCCAGTGGCTTCGTTGCCATGGAAACAAAAAGTAATACAGAGATCGCCGTGTTTTTCATATAACTTGCTTTAAGATGATATTACCGCACTGTGTGACGAAGGAGACTGAAATAGCTTGAGCGAAAGTAGGTCATATTCGATCAAGTTCATTTTTCCCCATAGGATCCCATGTTAAACGATTTCGACTATATACCGAAAAGTAATGTAGCTATGGAACCATGTTGACAGATTATGACTCAGCTTAGTATTATCCATCCACAGCTGCAAGCATTGAGTGATGGCTTGAATAAGACACCCGTGGGAGCCTCTGCTAACACCAAAAAGCCGTAAATTTCACCATTGGCCAAATGTAAAAAAAATCCTGTAACGTCACTATTTGCTCTAATTGCATATGGGAAGCACTGTGGCTACTAAACGTCATGTTCAACTAACGAAAAAATCGCGGTGTTGTTTGCTGGAGGCACTTGTGAAATACGTGACAAAACATTTTGTCCCAGCCTAAAGATACAGCCCTTTTAACATGGGAAGTCCCATAGAAAAATTCCCCCGGCCCTGGAACCGGAAGTAAGATAGGAACGTATTGTTTTTAGTTTGTAGCTATACGAGGAACTACTTTTCCTACAATATAATGCTACTCTCGCATTTTTGTGATTTTTTTCTGATTTTCGATGATTTTTTGTAAGTACCGAAAATGACGTCATCGTGACGTCACGTGACGTATCTGGAAACTCTAAGATTTAACACAACTCATCTCAATTCATATTTCTATGACATATTTAAACATAATAGCGATAGCTTGATGGCAAATGTGCCAAAAAGCGAAAAAACTGACAGAGGTCATTTAGTGCGTTTTACGCAAAACCTATGATCTCGTTTTCCTCGAAAATGAGTATTACGCATCAAAAAGTGAACAATATCCAAAAACTGCACCTAAAAGAGGGGCACATTTTGAACCTAATTCGAGATCTCTAGCTTTAATATTACCGGAGATATAAGCGTTTTTAGTTATTTTTCAAAAAATCGCTGTGACTATGACCTTTGACCTTTCGACCTGCGTGACGAGAATGTTGTAGCCCTATTAGCTGCCTATAAGATGTTAAAGATTGCGAAACGATACATGTAGCAGTTAAGCCACAAAGAGACTTCCCGTTTTCGAGTGGGACAGACATACATACATACATACATACATACACACAAACACGACCAACCGACATATTCCGAAAATTGAAAATTTCAATTTTCGTCATAAAAAAACGAACAAACAAACACGACCAACTGACATATGACGAATTTTCGTCATAATAACATTCGAAGTATCGGCCGGTCATGGGTGAGTTCGGGTATGCGGGCGGAGTAGTGGGACTCCGCGAAATGCATAACCGAACGCGGAGATTGTGGTCCGATAGGGCGGTCACGTGGTACATTTTACTCCCAGACCTTACTCCCCCCTAGAGGAGGATCACGAGGATTTCCAACATGGCGTCCTGGCCGCACAATACATTTAATATATATATAGTAGTATCGCGACCTGCAAAAAATCTGTAAATAATATTATGACGACGAGAATACGATAATGAACACAATACGTATCCTTTGATTTATTTTATGGCGCCATTTAACGATTTTCAAAATTTGTGCAGTCCAGCAAGTGCATCATTCACGCGGACCGCGGATTTTGCGTTCGGTTAATATTGATCCGCCTATTAGCGGAAAGAGTGAGTCCGCATGCTCCAAATATCCGCGCCGATTACTCCGATCGCATATCCGTGCTCACCCCAACAGTTCACACGGTCAAACCGCGTACCAACCGAGCCAACAATTTTCACTACCGCCACCTAGCGAACATACCATTAGGGCATCGCTCGTCATAGCGTCATGCATACAAGGCACGCCTGTTTTATCATTGTCATATGTGGTTGGCATCCGTCCGTCTGCGAAAGACGATGGATTTGAAGATTTGTTAAGACGAAATATCAATATTTCGTCTTATGTCACTCGGACTAGGACTTTTAGCCACTTCAATCCCGAGGTTTGTATGTTTGTACTTTTTTCGTATCATCTTACTGTCCTAACGACAACAGCTTTCGTTCACCAACTTTTATGGAAATGTGACATGTGCGCGAGCCTCTACAATTTTCAAGTTACGGACGTCCCAATGTCAAAGGTCAAAGGTCAAGGCCATCCGATTAAAGGAAAAACGTAAAAGTGCTAAGGCTTGCTTAATATTTGTCCTAAAGAGATGCGACTAGCGTCAAAATGTTCCACTGATTATTTAATATTTAAATACGAAGTAAACTCACTGTAAAATTATTACACTCTGAGCACTTGTGGGGAACCGCTGAAGGCCGTTTGCGTATTATTTCTTTCTTGTCTCTATTTTTCTTTCACTTATACCCATGGGCACGTATACTTGTCCTCTTTGTCTTCATGCATGTATAAATGTATTATATCTATATAATGTATTCTACCTGCAATCATACTGTATAAAATCCATAACTGAAGATATGCTACGGAGATTGATTAAGGAGTTATTAACATGTGTGACAGTAGAATATAAGAAAGTTTGTTTCCTGATAATATGACTCAATTGACGGTATGTAGTATGAATGTTCGTGGTATCAGTTCATCTTTGAAATAAGTGGATGTCCTAGATTGGCTAATGGGGAAAAATGCAGCGATATACTGCTTACAGGACGTACACCTTGACGGGCAGAAGAAAAATATGTTGGAAAACGAATTTGGGGGGGAATGTTTCTTAATATAAGGTCTTCTCAGTCCAGAGGAGTCGCCATTTTGTTCAGAAAGTCTTTTGAATTTGTGGTCCATGTCATAGATAAAGACGACGATGGTAATATGCTATTATTAGATGTGACGATATGTGGTACCAGATTAACCCTAGCTAATATTTATGGCCCGAACAAAGATTGCCCAAGTTTTTATGATAACCTACAGAGGAAAATAGAGAACTTAAATAATTCGAGTATAATAATGTGTGGGGATTGGAACTTAGTGCTGGATTTTGAATGGGACACGCGTGGGTATGTGCGGGAAAATAATGTAAACGCTAAAACACAGGTACTGGGTTTGCTTGAGAGTTTAGAATTGATAGATTGTTGGAGGGTAAAACACCTGAAAACACGGAGATTTTCTTGGACAAATCCACAGCCGAAGAGTCAAAGGGCAAGGTTAGATTTGTATCTAATATCAGCTGATATTCAAAGCTTGATGCGAAAGACTGATATACTGCCAGGTTATAGGACGGACCATTCGTTAATAACTATTGATATAGATTTCTATCTCGCGGAAAGGGGCAGGGGTCTGTGGAAGCTAAACATATCACTACTGCAAGATACAGAATATGTTAAATTAGTCAAAACGTGTATAAACTATACTGTCGAAGCATATAAGGACAGTAACACAGATCCATCTTCAGACTCAATAAGCTTTGTTATAAACGATCAGTTGTTTTTTGAAATGTTAAAACTGAATATACGCGGGGAAACAATAAGTTATTGTACGAACAAGAAAAAGGTAGACACTATTCAGCAGAAAACGCTTGAACAAAAAATACTGGTATTAGAGAATGACAGCTCTCGTGACGAGATCGAACTCGACAAGTTGAAGGGTAAGTTGGAGAGAATCAGACTCCCTAAAATAAAGTGGTCTATATTAAGATCAAGGTCACAGTTCTACGAGGAAGGAGAGAAACCCAGTCGATATTTCTCGAATCTGCGACGAAAAAACTACGTTAGCAAATTAATCAAGCAACTGGTTATAGATCAAAAGATTATAACTAATCAGGAAATAATCAGACGGGAACAAATGTGCTATTACCAAAGATTATATTGCAATTGTGACCACCATAAAGCAGATGACTACATAGCATCATTCCTGAATTTGAATAATATAAAATGCCTTGATGAACATCAGAAAAAACTTTGTGATGCATACCTTGAATCAGCCGAAGTTTTAGAAGTTTTGAAAGGTATGAAGAACAATAGGTCGCCTGGTAGTGACGGATTTCCCATTGATTTTTATTAAAAAAAATAGATAGACCTTGGCACTTACCTCGTTCGTAGTATGTTATACGCGTACCAGTCTGGATCACTCTCGGTTACTCAAAGACAAGGCATAATTACTTGTCTACCCAAAGGCGATAAACCTAGAGAATGCCTGAAAAATTGGCGCCCCATTTCATTGTTAAATGCAGATTATAAATCATTGTCAGGGGTACTGGCCCATAGATTAAAGAAAGTTTTACCAGATATTGTGAGTTGTGATCAGAAGGGTTTTCTGAAGTGTAGGTTTATCGGCGAAAATACGAGACTAGTTTATGATATAATGTATCACGTTATTAAAACTCATATGTCAGGGATGATCCTTCTGATTGACTTAGAGAAGGCCGCCTAGTTGTTTCTTATGTGGAAAAGTAGGATTCGGCTATTTTTACACCGGGCGTTTTAACGGGTGTTTTCGGTAACTAGTGATTTTACGTGTTTTACCTTTTCGGGGTTCTGGATCACGGTTTTATTTGGGACCCCGTGGCTCCAGAACAGAGGGAGCCAGCGAGCAGGATAGACGTGTGAGAGAGAGTAGACAGTCAATCTTTAGGGTTTTACACGCGGCAGACTTTGGGAAGAGGCTTTACTCAAACTAGTTAGGTGCGCTTTGTTTTGTTTAGGAGCTGTTTAGTTTATTATTTCTGTGCATCTCCCAAGATCGTTATAACCACTGACCCTTGGCCGCATATTTACGTAAATGTAAAACCAGTTCTCGCTCCACGTGGAGAGCACATGGTGGCTAGTCTGAATTGTAACTGTATATTTCTGTACTAGTTTAGATTAAACCTTTGGCGATTTAAAGTAAACGCTCGATCTCCTTGATTTATCCTCCACCATAGCTGGCTAATCACGGTTAAATTATTAGGGTGGTACATCACACGGACGGGACATAGAAAACCCAATTTCGCATAGGCTGAAGTGTGGTGTGGCACATCTTCAACGCGTTTCATACGCATCGGAGGTATGTTACCGACATAGAGGCGAAGCGGTTAATAATACGTTCATCTCACTCCATAATATTTAACCCGATTGCACCTGTCAAAGAGTTTAGGGTCATAATTTTGAAGCTGTATTCAGCACAGACGTTGTGATTCCGGCTTGGAGACGAAGCGATAAAAATACACTCACGGATATTCCATGACAAGATCTACCTTCGCACTAGCCGATAGGCACTGGCAGACTACCTCAAAGCGGTTAACCCGCACCTATAATCTATTATCCTGGAAGCGAAGCGGCTACACTATTACACTACATACATTACAAAGACATACCTGATCGCACTGGCAATAAGGGGACAGGGGTATCCAAACCAGAAGCGGCTGTGCTGCAATCGGTGACAGGTATCCTACCCTAACAGCCTCGCGGCTTCACTCCACCATCTCACCACCCTACTGTAATGCACGCCTTACCTAATCCAGACAATCCGGAACGAACCTGGTAGTTTATCCCATACAGCAAACGAGAAGTACGCTCAATTTTCCCCCTACCGATTTGGGTGTAAAAAGGGGGTCCGTTACACTTAGTTGAACAAAGATACTTTCTATTTTATTTTCCCCACTAGAGGGCCAAACATTCCCTATAGGGATTCCCATGTTAAAGTTAATGCAGGATCCAGACAGTGCGCGCTGTTCGCAGTTCGCGATAAGGCACCGTAGTGTTTACGTATTGTGAGGTGATATATTGGGAGAGCCGTCGGCCGCAGTCATGGGAAGGGAGGAGAACAGGTTCCACCGCCTTCACCCTCACTCGTCAGAATCATACACTCCAGCCCCCCCCCCCCCCACGTTCCACCCCGTCCACTCGCACCCACCGTGCATGGGCGTGCACAGGGAGCACGTGCCCCCCGCCCCCCACCCCCCCCCTTCAGACCCTAAGGTATATATGTGGCCGGTGCGGAACCCATTATTGTGCCCTCCCCCTCCCCCCATTTCAATAATTCCTGCACACGCCCTAGCAGCACCAATTTCATTCTCCCCCCCCCCCCCCCGCAGGGTTAATGGACTCCTCTCTGCTCACCCCCCACGCCCATCCACCTGACTCCTGCAGCCCCCCGTGCAGTGAGGTGCAGTGAGGTTGAAGTCATGACCAAGTTCGACCGAGACATTACAACGCAGGTAGAGGGGTTGAAACGACCCTGACGTGGCCCGGGGTGGTCCTTTCAGCGTAGGGAGAGGGTGGCGGAATCCAGACCGCACTGATCATAATACTAGTCCTCCTATTCATGGGTGCAAATTTTGCCAGAGCTGTGGTCGCCGAATGCACACTTTCACTAGGAAGCCTATCAGTTTGACCCACAAGCCGCAGGCAACCAGTTGGCACTGTCAAGGCCACGCACCGCGGTCGCCTAACACAGACAGACGGCAAAGCCATGCATCACGAGTTAAAGCGCGACCAATCGGTCAAAGGTGAAAGTTGCGTTTGCTATTTGCGACTGGCACAACCACCCAACCAAGAGCCGTTGGGAAATCCTCGATAGCAGTCGTCGGGTGGGGCCCATGCGACGTCACACACCGGTGACCTCATACCTATTTTTAGTGCATCAAGGATAGTGTATACTATCCTTGAGTGCATGCACGCTAATCCAGAAAGTACGGGCAAAAACAAACGGCGTGAAGATGAGACGCGTATGGTTAAACCGAATGGAAGTATGGCGGCCTCGGATCTTCCTGTGATAAAACTCTCACAGGACGACGTTCCTCGGACGAAATTTAATTGTGTTGAGACAATACTTAACAACATTCATGTACCGGTTATTGTGTTCACGATATGAATGGAAAGACCAATGCATATATCCAATAACAACAGTTCCGAAATGTACCATAGGAGCAAGTATATTTTTCTAAAGATCTGGGATCATGACAATATTTCGTCGGTCAGCCTCATGCCCACTCCCCCGCCATGACAATACTCCGTCGGTCAGCCTCATGCCCCCTTCCCACTTCCCCCCATGAAAATATTCCCTCGGTCAGCCTCATGCACGTTTCCCCCCATGACAATACTCCCTCGATCGGCCTCATGCCCCCTCCCCCATGACAATACTCCATCGGTCAGCCCCATGCCCCCTCCCCCCATGACAATACTCCCTCGGTCTGCCCCATGCCCCCTCCCCGCCACGACAATACTCCCTCGGTCAGCCCCATGCCCCTCCCCCAACCCCCCCTATGGCAATACTCCCTAGGTCAGCCCTATACCCCCGCTCCCCTAAGACAATACGTCTTCGGTCAGCCTGAGCTAGGAGCCTGGGCTAACGGATTAAACTAGTGGCCTGGACCAGCGGCCTTGGCTAAGCTGCCTGGGCTAGGGGCCAGAGCTAGGGGCCAGAGCTAGCGGCCTGAGCTAGCGACCTGAGCTAGCGGCCTGAGCTAGCGGCCTGAGCTAGCAGCCTGGGCAAAGCCTGGGTAAAGCCTGGGTTGGTGCCCAGGCTAGCGGCCTGGGTTAGCATCCTGGGCTAAGCCTGGGCTAGTGGCCTAGGCTAACGACCTAGGCTATCTTACTGGGCTAGTGGCCTGAGCCAGCGGCTTGGACTAGCGGCCAGGTCTATGACTAGGTTAGGGGCCTGGGCTGATGCCCTGGGCTGGCGGCATGGGCTTGCCATTTTTCAACATGACGGACCGGGCCAGCAAGAATACTGAGTATCTTGAAAACAAAAGGGATAGAACCATTATTTTTGTACCTGTGCATATCTTTTCAGGGTCACTAAATTCGAAATAAAATAATTATTGCTTATCCTGTTGCAACTCATCCGCCATTTTTCAAAATGACAGACCACGAAAAATACCCAATATGTTGAACTTAAAACACTGATGATTTTTATGTTTATGTAGAGTGATAGCGGCCAGGTCTAGGACTAGGTTAGGGGCCTGGGCTGGTGCCCTGGGCTTGCCATTTTTCAACATGACGGACGGGGCCAGCAAGAATACTGAGTATCTTGAAAACAAGAGGGATAGAACCATTATTTGTGTACCTGTGCACATCTTTTCGGGGTCGCTGAATTCGAAACAAAATCATTATTGCGTATCCTGTTGCAACGCATCCGCAATTTTTCAAAATGACGGACCACGAAAAATAGCCAATATGTTGAAAATTAACACTGATGATTTTTATGTTTGCGTAAAATGATAGCTGAGTAAGGAAATATTATGGTGTAAGTTAGGACAACGCATCCGCCATTTGCCAAGACGGAGGAGACCGCCTGCAACAGTACACAAAATCTCCTAAACGCAGAGGGATCACCCTATTTAAGAAAAAAAAATCAACAACTTGTCTTCAAGAGTAAAGCGCCACAATTGTGGGTATTTCAACAATAACACACGACATCTGGAAATTTAAAAGTCATTGTGAGGATATTCATATGTACCGTGGTCGCAGACCTAAACACAACAGGCTACAGATCTCGAGATCAGGGGTCATTTAGCTAAGATATCGTAGCTTTTGCCCGCAAACATGTTCTAGTCGCTGGGACCATGCTTCGCATGAAAAACGTCGGTCGTGAATGATCGAGGTATTGTTGCTGGAAGGCACTAGACATGACAATTAACAAAAAACTTCTTGCGCGTACATGTTCAGGACTGAAACCCATATCTTTTCAAAGGCTTTACATTGCGTGTCAAGTTCGCAACGGAAACCTGAACGAGTTTCTCTCTCATGAGAATCATCCCTGTCCGCCACCACTACGAGTAGATGTAATGGGGTGACTACAAGTAGAACGCAATTCCAAGCAATTGGGGAAATTTCTGACGATAAGGCAGAACCCTCTGAGTCATGAGGTTTAGGCTGTAGATACAGGCTTTAGCATACATATAAACATGTCATCAATAATGGTTTGGGTGGCATACTGCGAACCCGAAAAGCAATGTATAGACATAAACTTAACAGTTGTATCCTTCTCAGTTTCAAAGATACTATGGGACTTTCCGCCATTTGAAAAATGGCCGCCATACCGGGCAGGGGCCAAATCTTGCTTGATACTATAACTCAATTTGATTAGACATGAATTTCGACCATGGGTGCTAAATTTCATGGCTTTACCACAACATGCACATCAGTTTTGGCTTATCCGCGGGACTATCATCTATTATACGGTATGGCGACTACTGGTTTATTTGACGCTACACGTCGTCTTCGGAGACACCTTATGGCGAGGGGGATCTGGGATTTGGAGTCTTACTTGATGTTCTAATTTGGTAATAGCTACCGTCACCCGAGTTCATAAGTTGAGGTATCAATTTTCTATTTAACAAAATAGAAGCCATCGCGAATATTGTCGTGTCCGTCAAATGACGTCATAATAAATAAAAGGTAAAAGTCAGGTAGTACCGTTAATATTAATTCGACAGAAGCGTTCTTGACTTCAAACTGGATGTCCATTTCAGCTCCGCCTACAGTGCCCACAGTGCCTGTCGAAGGCAGTATTTAACCCAAATTGTCCCTTAAAGGCCTGTAGCCGAAATTGGCCCTCGTCATCGTCAAGTAGTTTCGCAATTGTTGACCTGTATTCAGTAAGTCAGCCGAGCCAACCGAACTGCGACAACGCTAATGGATTTTCGTCCTCGATCTATGGTCGAATATCTCTTGCATTTTGATGTCGACATTGCGTGTCACCTTGACTAATGGGTTCTCGTCAAACACTAATTGATCCTCCGATATATTGTGGTCGTAATTCTACGGGCAAAGGACATACCGTGTAGTGCATGATGATGTCCATAGAAACTAATAAATGATTTTACTTTTGGTATGGGGCCCACGAGAGGATGCTCACTATAGCGACAGTTTTAGAGCTGCCGGATCTGAGGGGTCAATATGGATCTGAGGTATCAAATATAACAAATATATATCTCAGGGGTCAATCTCTATCTAAGGTGTCAAATCTGGATCTGAGGGGCTCAATACGTCACAAATAAAGTCAGTCAAGTCAATTATTAAGGTCAAGGCCATTGTAGTGGACCGAAGACATAGTCCGGATCTTACGTTTTACGTCATTTTCATCCTACGGGTGACGCAATCTCGTTGTATTATCGTTCAAAATGGGATATTGCTTGGTGGTGGACGTACTTCAGCCATACCGCCCCCCACCCCCCTCTCGCCTACCACCGCCACCACCACAAACACCGATCAGCCTATCCTCTACAGTTGCAAGCCCTCTAAGTGGTCATGCTTGCGGACGACACACCTAACGCCCTCTGCCAACACAGCCCACCCCATTGCGAGAACGTTGTTCAACGTTTTTACAATGCTAGTGGAGGAGGGAGGGGGCGTGGGGGGCGGGCGGCGTTGGCGGAGGGTTCTCATCATATCTGTTTGACTGGGGTTCAAAGTCCGACTCCACTTGATGTTAATCAGTTCCTGCAGTCGACTAGAAACCAACTACGCCTAGATGGCGAATATTGGTGTCCCAGGGGAGATACTGCCTGGAACACTATATGCTACATTATGTAGGACGCATATATATAGACGTTGCCTACTGATATGGTTAGACAAATCGTGTGGGTTCGCTAATGCATTGGCAAGGTGCGTTATATGGCATAGAGAGACGGCATCAAGTAATTTTCAGTTAACTAATAATCGATACGTATTCAACAAAGCGTTGTTCGTCATCGTCTCCATGCTCGTCGCCCCGATTTGACGAGCGGCAATCCCTGAAATAGTCTTCATTCATTAAATCAATAAAAGTGTATTAATAAACAGAGGGAATCCGCCTCATTGTATTATTCATTTGCTTCCGTTCATGCATACGAGTAATATGCAAGTAAGATTTTGTCTAATCATCGTGCCTTTTATTTTAATTTACCCCCCCCCCCCTCTCCACCTATCCATACACAGACACCCCACACACACGCCTTTTTATTACGGGCAAAAATCGGACAGGGCTCGCCTATAGTTTGGCCCATCCTACAGCCACAGCACTGGGGCTACCCATGTATATATGCACAGTGAGTGTGGGGCGATACACTGGGCGAGTGGTCGATATTCGACACTGACATGATTTATCCCCTTATCTCAGCCGCTGCATGCATTGCCTCGGCAGGTTAACCCAAGGCCTCATAAAGATTGCTCAATTCCTCCCTTCCTTCACCCATCCATCCATTCATGCGGTACCCTTGTTGGTCTCTCCATTCACATGGTAAAACATACCCCCCCCCCCTTCCCTCCCCTACCCCCACACTATCCTGAATGGGGTGGGGTGGATCTTCTCGTCCCCCTCCCCCGCCACCCTCCTTCATGAACTATACTATCAAGCTCCCCGCGAGGTGGCGCTACGCATGCTCTGCTTTTACCGCTGCTGTCGGCCGGGGGCAAGTTTCAAGATTCTTGAAAAACGGACAAATCAGCTGTAATTTCTTACAACATTATAATTGTCAAAAATAAAACATAAAGAGAACGAGCTCTGTTAATTTAATACAGCAAAATACGTCTTGTACCATTTTGAAAAAGTTCTAATTAAGAGCGAACTCTTTTATTTCATCACTTATTAATTTGCGCAGCGCCGCCCTGGCGAGCGAGTTTGAAAATGCATCGAGGAAGCAAGTGCCAACAGAGATATAATGGAGCCCTGGCGGAGTGAGTAGAAGGCAGAAAGGGATATAATGGAGCCCTGGCGGAGTGAGTCGAAGGCAGAGAGGGATATAATGGAGCCCTGGCGGAGTGAGTCGAAGGCAGAGAGGGATATAATGGAGCTCTGGCGGAGTGAGTCGAGGGCAGAGAGTGCTATATACTATAGGGACATTACGTAACAGGATCCAGGCGAGCTGGCAGATGGTCAGAACTTGCCAATTTCAAGACAAACAATGGAATTCATAAGTCAATGTTAAGATCCAAGGGGGCTTCGGTTAGATCAGAAAGCTAAAATATGGAATTCGACAGTTATCCATTGTTATGTCATGTCATTGCTACAGCAGGTGTCACATATATGTTTAATGGTGCAGGATAAATATTACAAAAGACACGACATATATGGATGATTTATTTTAAAGCAGAAGTGTTAGATCCCTCATATCGCGTTTCATGGGGCGATGTTTTCTGGAAAGTTAGACGTAATGGTTTGACCCGTGTGTGGTGATTTAGAAAACAGAATTTCCAAAATGTCTGCTTCCTCCAAGCCTTCCTACTCCTGCCCTCCCCCTTGGGGCTTCACAATGACGAGCAGTTGTTTCTATAATGCTCGCTCACTTATTAGTCGGGCAGTGCGATTTTGGCGAATGCACTCCAGCTCGTTTTTTAATTAGTACCTAACCCCCCCGCTCCATTAAAATCGATTCGATCCACACTCCGACACTATAAAAGCCCCTCGCACACTTCAGTCCTTTTTCCTTAATCGTGAGTATGAAATTGACAATCATAGCCTATGGTAGGTACAAGTGAGCAGTACTCATCTCTGAAAATGACAACAAAGTGACATGCTGCTTTGTTTGTCCGACTTGTTTGTCTGATATAACGCACGTGGAATACCTTTTTTCACCACATGATTGGATAAAAGCAACAGTGACGTCATTGAATGATTGACATCCTGGATCGGTCTACGTCAGTCGCATGCTGGGGACCGACAGCCGTGCGATCTGTGGCGGTGTGCAGCCCTGCCTACCATCGATATGTCGCAGTGAAGCCATCACTTTGGAGTCAATGTTATGACTTCCGATGGAATTTAGCCACACGCAAATATATATACACAGAATGACATACATTGTTAGTGGCGTAGCCAGCCTCACAGTGACAAGTGAACGCAGACCATAACAGCCGCGAGAGGAGGGTCGGGGGTCAATTGTGACGTCGAAATTTGCGCCTGAAAAAAGAGACGCCACTGATTGTGGGGTAGTTATGACGTCATCATGACGTCATCATGACAAGACTGCGCCGAAGCATAAACGTATGTAGTCAATATGACGATAATCACAACGCATGGGAAACGTTTCTAGAGACGAAGAAAATAAATAAATACTATAGATAGTCTAAGTCGGAACAGGGTAGGAAGATGACACCCTTCTAAATAGCGGATATAACAAAAGCTGTAGCCACAGTCGGCAGAGTAGAAAGGGAGACTTCCTGGGGCTGAAAGTCTCAGAGAGCATAGCCCATGGCGATATTGAAGAGATAGCTCCAGAACCGCAGTTATCAGAGAATCTCAATGGGACATTCTCTTCGAAAAAATTGGTGACTTGACCGGCCCAACTGTATCAGCTGGTGGGCGGCTCTTTGGCCGCCCGCCAAAACAATCGCCCGCCAGTTCGTTGTCACGGTAGCCGGTTTTTGCGGTACAGGTTTCTCATCCAACAATAGTGAGTGGGCGGTGCCTTGTAACGTTATCGTATAGGCCGCAGTAAAACCACCATTTTTAGAGTCGAAATGAAAACTTTTTTATAAATGGCGGAATGTGTTGCTTATAAAACAGATATAACTCGCCTTCGCGTTTCGGTTATTTATTTATCACATACAACCAAATCAACGTTTATTCATCCAAATAATAAATCAAAGCCTTATAGCGGATCCTCAATGTCAGTCCAGGGTCATAACACAAGATATTAAACTTCTACCAATGTTGGTGCCATGTACAATTCAGTGTGCAAATAAACAAAACTATTAATATTGGCGAAACACATCTGGTGATAGGATGTCATGTTACCTTATTCTGAAAAAAATCATCGCATGTAGCAATATTTATAAGGCAGCATCAGTTACACATTTACCGCCCGGTCGGGTGGGTTCCAATTGGCCTACACGGCTCCCCGTATACACGATCAACCTTATACCCGCCACGTGTCTTCACGCGATGCTGTTGTGAATACCAAGTAACCAAGGAACCGTATTTAATGTCAAGCTGCAACTTACTTTTACAAGAATGACGGCACAACGCAGCCTGTTTCCGGCAGTATAAAACGCTCGTTTCACCGATGATTCTTATCCAAAACTCCGATATAAAGGCATTCCTAACATATACCAGACTATAATTGTATCTAACGATTACGTATGACTTGCACCAGAAAGTGAAGCTATAATGAAGACCGATGTAATTAAAGAACAAAGATCCCAAAGTTATACTCGATTAAGGCGATGGATACGTCAGCTATGTGTCCAGAACGGTGAAATTATCGCAATATAAAGCCTATCCACGACGTCAATAAGTTACATCAACCTAATTGAAAACGATCGACATATTCATGTGAGCAATGCTACAAAACTTCACGCTCCTCACGTTATATGTCGTCCCATATGAGCCTTCAGCCGGGCCCAACATACCGATCGGTGTCAAGGCACGCTCATACACAACGATCAGCTTCAGGATATACAAAGATCATCTTTAGGTCGCCGCATATACCAAGATCAGCTTTAGGTCGCCGCATATACACAGATCAGCTTTAGGTCGCCGCATATACAAAGATCATCTTTAGGTCGCCGCATATACCAAGATCAGCTTTAGGTTGCGCCATATACAACGATCAGCTTTAGGTCGCGGCATATACACAGATTACCTTTAGGTCGCGGCATATACAAAGATCAGCTTTAGGTTGCGCCATATACACAGATCAGCTTTAGGTCGCCGCATATACAAAGATCATCTTTAGGTCGCGGCATATACCAAGATCAGCTTTAGGTCGCCGCATATACACAGATCAGCTTTAGGTCGCCGCATATACAAAGATCATCTTTAGGTCGCCGCATATACCAAGATCAGCTTTAGGTCGCGGCATATACACAGATCAGCTTTAGGTCGCCGCATATACAAAGATCATCTTTAGGTCGCCGCATATACCAAGATCAGCTTTAGGTCGCCGCATATACACAGATCAGCTTTAGGTCGCCGCATATACAAAGATCACCTTTAGGTCGCCGCATATACCAAGATCAGCTTTAGGTCGCGGCATATACAAATGATCAGCTTTAGGCTGCCCCATGTACAGAGATCAACTTTAGTTCGCAGTATGCGCACAGATCGCCTTTAGGTTGCGGCATGTACAAAAATGAGCTTTAGACCGCGGGACTATACAAAGATCAGCTTTAGGTTGCGCCATATACAACGATCAGCTTTAGGTCGCGGCATATACACAGATTACCTTTAGGTCGCGGCATATACAAAGATCAGCTTTAGGTTGCGCCATATACACAGATCAGCTTTAGGTAGCGGCATATACAAAGATCACCTTTAGGTCGCGGCATATACAAAGATCAGCTTTAGGTCGCGGCTTATACACAGATCAGCTTTAGGTCGCGGCATATACAAAGATCACCTTTAGGTCGCGGCATATACACAGATTAGCTTTAGGTCGCGGCATATAAAAAGATCACCTTTAGGTCGCGGCATATACAAAGATCAGCTTTAGGTCGCGGCATATACAAAGATCAGCTTTAGGTCGCGGCATATACAAAGATCAGCTTTGGGTCGCGCAATTACAAAGGCCAGCGTTAGGTCGCGGCATACGCACAGATCAGCTTTAGGTCAAGGTACTATACAAAGATCAGCTTTTGGTTGCGGCATATAGAAAGATCAGCTTTAGGTCGCGCCATATACAAAGATCAGCTTTAGGTCGCGGCATATACAAAGATCACATTTAGGTCGCCGCATATACCAAGATCAGCTTTAGGTCGCGGCATATACAAATGATCAGCTTTAGGCTGCTCCATGTACAAAGATCAACTTTAGTTCGCAGCATGCGCAAAGATCGGCTTTAGGTTGCGGCATGTACAAAAATGAGCTTTAGACCGCGGGACTATACAAAGATCAGCTTTAGGTCGCGGCATATACACAAGTTACCTTTAGGTCGCGGCATATACAAAGATCAGCTTTAGGTTGCGCCATATACAAAGATCAGCTTTAGGTCGCGGCATATACGCAGATCAGCTTTAGATCGCGGCATATACAAAGATCAGCTTTAGGTTGCGGCATATACAAAGATCACCTTTAGGTCGCGGCATATACAAAGATCAGCTTTAGGTCGCGGCATATACAAAGATCACCTTTAGGTCGCGGCATATGCAAAGATAACCTTCAGGTCGCGGCATATACAAAGATCAGCTTTAGGTCGCGGCATATACAAAGATCAGCTTTAGGTCGCGGCATATACAAAGATCACCTTTAGATCGCGGCATATGCAAAGATAACCTTCAGGTCGCGGCATATACAAAGATCAGCTTTAGGTCGCGGCATATACCAAGATCAGCTTTAGGTCGCGGCATATACAAATGATCAGCTTTAGGCTGCCCCATGTACAGAGATCAACTTTAGTTCGCAGCGTGCGCAAAGATCGGCTTTAGGTTGCGGCATGTACAAAAATGAGCTTTAGACCGCGGGACTATACAAAGATCAGCTTTAGGTCGCGGCATATACACAAGTTACCTTTAGGTCGCGGCATATACAAAGATCAGCTTTAGGTTGCGCCATATACAAAGATCAGCTTTAGGTCGCGGCATATACAAAGATCAGCTTTAGATCGCGGCATATACAAAGATCAGCTTTAGGTTGCGGCATATACAAAGATCACCTTTAGGTCGCGGCATATACAAAGATCAGCTTTAGGTCGCGGCATATACAAAGATCACCTTTAGATCGCGGCATATGCAAAGATAACCTTCAGGTCGCGGCATATACAAAGATCAGCTTTAGGTCGCGGCATATACAAAGATCAGCTTTAGGTCGCGGCATATACAAAGATCACCTTTAGATCGCGGCATATGCAAAGATAACCTTCAGGTCCCGGCATATACAAAGATCAGCTTTAGGTCGCGGCATATACCAAGATCGGCTTTATCTCGCGCCATATACAAAGATCACCTTTAGGTCGGGGCATATGCAAAGATAACCTTCAGCTCGCGGCATATACAAAGATCAGCTTTAGGTCGTGGCATATACAAAGATAAGATTTAGGTCGACCAAGAAACATTGTGCAGGATTCAATAGGTTATTTTATAACCCTTGTGGACTGCAAATGCACAATACAGCTGTGTAAGCTACATACGTACAGTGAAGCTATACGGCACGCCATATATGCAGCTTGTCTGTAAGGTGCCTCATATGATCGGATCAGCCTTGTGGTACATCCTGTACACAGATAACTGTTGGCCCGGCATATGTACAATTGACATTTAGATTAGCGTGAATCATAGATTAGCCTGAAGCTTTTGGCAATCATCGCTAAACCACCTACTGATAGTTAATAACATAGAGAGGCAGGATTTGATCCGGATTGAAAATGACCAACATTTCCCCTCTCCCCTCGGCGTCCTTTTTCACGCGGTGGGAGTCGAACCCAGGCTGACAGTTAGCCCCCGACATGTTTCCGGTACAGTCGTAACTCTTTCCGGGCAGGACCTTACAGAGCAGCAACTGACCTCCGTACCCCATGCTAACATTCGGAAACTCGGAGAAGTATATACCCTTTCCGTAAGCAGTCCGCCTTATTCTGTCCATTCTGAAGTTCTCTCGTACGATGCTTTTCACATCAGCATTTGTGCCATGGAATGCCAAGACCGATTGAGACTCATCGGGGATTCCGCGTTTCTTAAATTCTTCTTCCTTCGCCGAAAACTTCTGCATCAGTTGAAGATTTCGGTAAAAGTCAACAGAGTTGACTTTACAAGTCTTTCCAGTTCTCTGCATCAGCCGCAGAAACTGAGACTCTGCCACCCGGAAGTGGAAGTCCATGGGGTCATCCTGTGTCACGTGACGTTGCGGGACAATATTCTTGTGGTACAAAGTTCCAAACGTCCCATCTCTCGTCATTAACAGTTGTATCTGACCATCGGCAGCAGGCTGCCCAGAGTTGCAACTCGTGGTCGCGTAATGCACTATATACCTCGGAATGGCTTGATCGACGTTGTACACCACGAATTCATCGTACAGGACGCCTCCCGTCTCACGTGTACCCCGTTTGGCGTACAGCGAGTCGTATCCATTCTGATTCAAATTCTTGTTATTCATGCCCTTAGCAGCCTTGTCCACGGTGAGGACCTTGCCGAGCAGAACTTCACACAACAGAAGCATGTTGGAACCCTGTGTGTACATGCGTTGGGCACTCTTTGACGAATCACTGGCGAAATAAATGCCAGGTCCGAACATGTGGTTTCCAGACTTGGGCATTCGGAACCCATTTTCCACGATGGACTCCACGGCAGCGGCCGTGGTCCCGTGAAACTTGAGTTCACTGTATCGGGGATCATGTGCCGAGCTTTTCCGTTGTAACCACTTCTTCTCCAGATCAATGTTCGTCACTTCCTCTATCTTGGTCACCACCGGAAACCAATTGTGTCCTGCCTGAACATATTTTTTCACCCTATCCGACACATCGTAGTACTTAGCGGCGGTATCTCCTTCAGGCCGCAGCTCGGTCTTAACTACGCCAGAAGTGCCGCGTTTCCTCAGTTTCTCCAGCTCGGCCGCAGCGACTTTTCTGGCCCCTTCGCGTAGTTTTTGCTCTTCTTCTCTCTTCTTTTCCTCTTCAACCCGTCGAATCTTCTCGCATTCCTCACACTCTTTTGGCACACACTGTTGCCCGCACTCCTTGGAACACATGTGGGTGCAGGGCAGTGGTCGCATGCATCGCTCCTTGCACGTTATGGATGCCTCCTCTTTGTAGCAGGGCTTCTCAACAGTGTGACCGCAGCTCTTCAGCTTCAACGAGACCTTCTTGCTGCAAACCGTGTTGGCCTCGTCTTCTACGCACAGTTTTCTACCACTGTGACCGCACGTGGAAAACACAAAGTTCACCTCTTCTTTACACTCCAGACGAGCTTTGTCATAACACGCCTTAGATAGCTCGTGACCACACGCGAGAGAATACTTTACCATCGTGTGGCACAACTTATGTGACTCGCTTTCATAGCATTTCCTTTCACCAAAATGGCCACAGGCTTTGAACTGGCAGGATACGGTTTCAGCACACTTGGAGTGATCGTGTCTAGGTTGACATGACTTTGGACATCGGTGTGTCCTGCACGGCATAGGCAATGTACAGTTCTCTTTGCAGAAGCTTTCTAGGGTAATATCGCCAGCCGTTTCAGCCATAATCGTGGATAACGGGTGATCGGGGCATTGCAGCGGTATTTTCCGCCCAACCAGATTTCCCTGGCGTCGCATACCAGTTAGCAAACTCTGCCAGTCCTTGTTCCCACACAAGGTATCCACGTTGCCGATGAAGTACATGGCGGCTTTGGCCCGGGATTGTGCGACGCACCTTCTGTTGAGCACGTTGAGGAATCCACGTTGACCTTGCGGATTCGACCTGACGAGGGACACGATGACCACCTCATTCTCGTCCCCTTGGTACATGTCGATCGTGCTCACTTCGATCCTGTTCTCGGCGAGATATTCTTTCTCTTTGGATTGCTGTTTTGGGCCTTCAGTTTTTAATCCTTTGTCATCGGGGACCGGCAGAGAGTCATCGTACAGTTCAAAGATGGAACGATGATCCAGTTGTGCTTTCCTCAACATGTTACGAATCATACGAACCTGGCCAAGGTAGGCACTAACGATCGACACCTGTCGTGGCTGGTATCCCTGCTGAAGAAGAAACAGAGCTAGCTTGACCGCTCGCTTTGCTTCGCCCTCGTTTGTGGGACTTCTCTCCTTATATTCTAGGTCGTCGTGGTCCCAGAAGAACATGGAGTGGGCCACGCAGTCCGGCTTCTTGTTGCCGTCCACCCTGGCGTGGTTACTCTGTAACTTGGGGTAGATGTCCTTCAGCAGCTCGGCGAACTCGGGTCGCATCCTGTTCTGCATCTCCAGCGAGGCGTGTTCGATGCCGTTATTGATGAGCCGCTCCATGAGAGAGATGTCCAGGTGGAAGTCTGTCGTTAGTGCATAGCTCTTAACCTGAGGGCGCAGTTGCTTGTGGTCTCCAATCAGGATCAGATGCTGCGTGTTGCTCTTGAGAGCTGCAATCAGTTGGGGCTCCAGCACCTCGGCGGCTTCCTCCACAATCACAATGGCCGGGGCAACTTTCTGCAGCAGGTCGCTATGGATGCTTGCCCCTGTTATCGTCATGGCGATGATGGTCTGATCCTGCAAAAGTCTGACCTCTTGCACTTGTTCCATCTCCGCCTTTAGTCGACATGTGTGCTGGTATAGCCGCAAACTTTCATCGAACATTTCAGCAGCATTTTGCACCTCTTCCAACAAGACCCTCTGCACCATTGAGACTCTCTCCTCTGGGGTCAGACCCCTCAGGTCGGTCAGGGCCGTATAGTATCCCAATGGTACACACTCAAGAGCCTTCTGGGCACGGCTAATGAAGACAGGTTCTTGCCCGTTTCTCTCCTTTTTCTTGATAATTTCCTTCCTACCGATCACGAGCGCTTCCGCATAGGCCTGTCTCTCCTCGTCCACATCTGACTCGTCTTCGCTGTCTGACACCGATGTTGACTTTCCTAGAGCCACATTAGTACTGACACTCGCCTTACATTGCTCGTTCGCCACGAAAATGGGTTCGAATTTTTTCTCAAACTTTTGAAATTCTTGCAGATGTGGTAGCCATTGTTCAATGGCTGCGCATACTAGTGACACCAGATCCGAGCTCTCCCCGTTGGCTGCCTTCAGCGCAACGCTCAAGGAACCCTGAACTTGTGACAGCATCCGGCGGACCTCCACAGGTGTGATGTTTGAGTGCTTGCCCTTAACTTTTGCGAAACCGTCCTTGTCTGGCTCACTCGTCGAGTCACGGAGCTGCATTCTCACTTTGCTCCAGTTGCAACTATTGATGAGCGAATTGATCTGATCGTCCGACAAATATTGTGCAAATCGTCCACTGTCCCAGACATTGGCGTCATCCATAGCCCGGTAAGATTTGATGACGTTCACCTTCATTTCCGTCACCTCATCTCGACGACCCATGAGCTCTTGCAACATTTCCTTTCTCAATTGCTCATAGTTCTTCTTTTTCTCCGATAAGTTGTATTTAGCCAGTGTCGGATCTTTCGAACGGCCTCCGACTCTGACCACATTGCCGTCGGCTAGAGGACTCACAGCCTTCAGGAACTCATCCAGAGCATGGTTTTTGTAGGTCAGCACTAGGATTGGTCCAGGCGGCCGAGTCGACATCGACAGCAGCATCTCTACCAGCTTGCAGCCGATGAAGGTCTTTCCTGTGCCGGGTGGTCCTTGAATCACTGCCACTTGCTTTCGCAGAGCTAGGCGCAATGCTATCTCCTGGCTGGGGTCCAGAGTACTGCCTTCCTGTGTGTAGAGGCTCTCACAATACTTCTTAACCAGGGCATTTGGCGGCCCATCAGTGCACACTGCAGACAAATCTACAGTTGTTGACGATGAAATGTAGACTGGAGCCATGGGTTGTTGAGCCTTTAACAACACGTCAGCAAATGGGAGGTTTTCTTCCTTAGCCTCCTGCAAGACCCGGAGGACAGGCTGGTAAGCACGGTAGTAGGTCGGGGACTCAACTAGCACGGCCCTGTCTGACGCGCCCTGGAGGGTTACGATGATGTCACTGTCCTTCATCTCGTTACCCTCTGCACATGGCTCTACGATGACCAAGTTATCCTCAGGATCATATTTTATGGCCATCGCCCAGATGACGTCGCGGAAGCTTCCGTCGGGAGATATACACACCAAATTGCCCGACATGAAGTTGGACGATGAGGTAGGTTTCTTCTTCTTCTTCTTCTTCTGCTTGCCATCCTCACCGCTTGCCAGTCGCAGAGCGATCGCCAAGCCGCTTCTGTAGGGAGCCATGTGAATACCAGCCAGAGAGACTTTGGTCCACACCCGCATGTCGCGAACGTCCAGCGTGCCCGACAAATAGTCCCGGATTCCTTTCTTGAGGGCGTAGAAACAATCCTCTCTCAGGAGCCGGAAGTAAGTGTCCATATAATCCTCAAACGATTCGTACTCACCCTCCTTCTTCACCGGCCGCAAGGTGGCGTGACCGTCTAGGGGGTCTTCCAGCAGTTCTGTCCGCGAGGGTACGAGAGGCAGCTCGTCCCACTGGGCGTCGGCCGTCGATGTGGCGCTCCCCTTTGCGGCCAAGGAGAGCAGATCGTAGAGGAAGCGCTCCATACAGCCTTCCTCGGGGGAGACGAGTGGCTTGAGGAGCATAGCGCTGGCTCTGGCCCGCTCAGGGGCCGCCTCGTAGCACATCAGGAAGAACTCCCGAAGCCGCATCAATCTCAAAACAGACCAGCCATCATTGTCACGCTGCAGAGCTGCAAGACGTTCAACGTACATCTTGAAGTCACCCCGATGGGGGTCAAATAGTCTGCTTCTTAACAGAACCTGGACGAGTGCCTTAAAGTTGTCTTTGAACAAGTGACTCCGCTGTCGTAAAATTGAGAGCAATGACAAGAGTATGTGAATAGTTTCGTCGCCCAACCCTTGACATTGACCCACTCCCTCCCAGACCGCCACGCAGGACACAAGGGTCAGGAGAACGTCCTCCGTCGCTCTGGGAGTTGTATCCGATGCTGCGTCATCGCAGTCAGGGTTCGAGTCCATGAATTCCCGATCAAAGTCCTCATCAAACGATCCTGCATCACGACCAAGATGCTCCAGCATATCCTTCAGGTACTTTTGCCATACGACGGGTGGGCGATGTTTGCACTCGATGATCTTCAGAGAAAACGCCTCCGCCCGGTCTCGCAAGCTCAACGTGAACTCGACGATATCGTTGGGCACAGGAGTCAACAGCGCTGTGCTCGTCTTGTCAAAGTGAAAGAAAACGTCCGCCCCTTGGGGAAAATCCTTTGGGGGGTTAAAGCACTCGATAAAACCGAACCTTCTGTGCAAAATTACCTTTTTTATCCGCCCGCGCGTCCTCCCGTGTCGAATTTGAGGTTTTCCTTCAAAACCTCCATAATTCTTGTGCGCTCCGGGCGACTCGTTACCACCGTTACGTCCGGATGAGCCGTTACCACCGTTACGTCCGGACGATCCGTTACCACCGTTACGTCCGGACGACCCGTTACCACCGTTACGTCCGGATGAGCCGTTACCACCGGTACGTCCGGACGACCCGTTACCACCGTTACGTCCGGATGAGCCGTTACCACCGTTACGTCCGGACGACCCGTTACCACCGATTCCTCCGGATGACCCGTTATCACCATTTTGTCCGGATGAGTCGTTATCACCGTTAAGTCCGGATGAGCCGTTATCACCATTTCGTCCGGATGAGTCGTTATCACGGTTAAGTCCGGATGAGCCGTTATCACCATTTCGTCCGGATGGGCCGTTATCACCATTTCGTCCGGATGAGTCGTTATCACCGTTATATCCGGATGAGCCGTTATCACCATTTCGTCCGGATGGGCCGTTATCACCGTTAAGTCCGGACGAGGCACCCGGATCGTGAACAAGAATGCTTGGTTGTAATACCCCGCCCTGTCTGTCACGTGACTGTTCACGCCACGAGCCATCTTGACCATGTTCTGGTACATTGGCATCTCTGCTATGTCTATCAGGTGACTGTCTACGCCACGAGCCATCTTGACCATGTTCTGGTACATTGGCATCTCTGCTATGTCTATCAGGTGACTGTCTACGCCACGAGCCATCTTGACCATGTCCTGGTACATTGGCATCTCTCCTATATCTGTCACGTGACTGTTCACGCCACGAGCCATCTTGACCATGTCGTGGTACACTGGCCTCTCTGCCCTGTCTGTCACGTGACTGTCTACGCCACGAGCCAGCTTGACCATGTCCTGGTACATTGGCATCTCTGCTATGTCTATCAGGTGACTGTCTACGCCACGAGCCATCTTGACCATGTCCTGGTACATTGGCATCTCTGCTATGTCTATCCGGTGACTGTCTACGCCACGAGCCATCTTGACCATGTCCTGGTACATTGGCATCTCTGCTATGTCTATCAGGTGACTGTCTACGCCACGAGCCATCTTGACCATATCCTGGTACATTGGCATCTCTGCTATGTCTATCAGGTGACTGTCTACGCCACGAGCCATCTTGACCATGTCCTGGTACATTGGCATCTCTGCTATATCTATCACGTGACTGTTCACGCCACGAGCCAGCCGGATCATGCTCCGGCTTGAATTTTGGAGGACCCGAGGTGAGGTTCCGAGATACGCTACCTTCTCCCAACCTTGGTCTAGACTGAGACCGGTTACGATGATATCCTTCCCGTCTCGGTGCGTCAATGGCTTCATTCTCGACCTCCCGAGTTGGACGCCATTCAGCCATGATGATGTCCTCAAGATCACAATGTTATCTTGTCAAAATGGTTCATATCCCGACCATACAATGACGCATATTCGATATATGTATATTTATGACACCTTCACTCGATCACTCCTCGTAGGCCTACATGCTATGGTGCTGTCTCACCAAATCGATCCTCGTTGTGAAACCTGGAAAGCTACATCGATTTCTGGAAGCGAGATATTACCCAGACGCCCCCTGTTTCGAAATAGCAGACATTATAATGCATGTATGGGGCGCCAAGTGTAACCCCCTTCGCTATTTCGTTGACGAAATGCGGTCTCGTAGACCAACAGCTCATTTCGTCGACGGGATGCCATTTCGTCTGGTAAAACGTAAAATACGAAAACTTGAAACAGCCAACGTCTGGTCACGTGATCATTTTGTGTCATGTAAGTGACTCGTGACTCGAGAGAGTTTTCCTTACACAAGATCATGTAAATTGTAGGTTCAGTAAAATCTGCTTTAGTCTATATTGCAGTAGCCTAAACAACAACAATGCTATGCGTGTAAGTGTTACGTATGTGGGGCAGAACTAATGAAAATAACATGACTGCCATGGTATGTAAGTCAGTATCTCCCGTTCTGTTCCCCTCGCCTCGGAACAGAGTCACTTGGCGTTATTATATCTTGTGTCTTCCCAGCTCCACCATGTAGTTTTGTACAATAAGTTACATTTTGTTCTCGGCTTTCTCGGTGTGCCACATCCCCACAAGTATGCAGATTCAGTAATCTAATACGTAACAGCCCTTATGTAGGCTACAGTGAGCCAATATGTATCCGCGAGACTGGGCGATAATGGAGATAGGAGGGAAATGGTAGTACAAACGCATCGACACAGCAGAGACAGGCACCGCCACAGTCCGGGACGATCTGGACGCCACGGACCTCTCCATCGCGTCACATATGCGGCACATGACACGTTCACAACATTTTGTCCACGAAATGGTAGGCCGGCCTATTCCACATTTTTCGTTAGTGCCACGATTACTTCGACGTAAATAAATGAAGGGATTACAATTGGCGCCCCATACAAATGTGGCTGAAGTTAAGCGTATAGTGACGGCATCATTTCTGCAATAGATTGGGTTTTCCCTGCTAGGGGTTTTTACGTGAAAACTATCGATTACCTTGCCATGCACCTTGCTTGCTCGCTTGGTCGTTACCCTGGTCGCCACTGCAGGGCCGTATGCGCAGCACGCTTTCTATCAACCATCAGTCACTACGGGATTTGATGTCGCCTTTTCAGATCCTCAGTGACGGAATTTGGGGGTCAATGTCGAATTTCAAAGAAAGAAGCCTATTTTGAAGACCAAATGCAGGGGGTAACACACTATTACGGCGACACATATAGTGATCTAATCAGTCGGTATGTCGAAGACCCGTTCTAACATGACTTGTTATTTTCGCGTTGGAAAACGGATAGCTTTGTCAATAAAACCTACAGAGACAAAGTTTTGTTGACAAAGCTAGAAGACTAGAAAGCCAAATCGTGAGAAAGTCTAATGACCGTGGATGAAAATGTCCCGGGGGGGAGCGGGGGCACTATTGTACAAATCTGGTCGGGGGGTTCCGCCGGTGCCTTAAAGCCTGAGAGAGCGGATATTTGTGATGAACAAGATACCCTTATAGAGCCGACATCTATGATGAAAATGATAGAGCGGGTTGCCCACCGGGAGCGGTTTGCTCGAGACCATGAAACTAAGGTGTTAGCGTATTCCCTTCATATATTACGCATTTCTTAGACAAAAGCACATATTTAAGAATGTGAAATTTGTGGATAAAACGAAATTCCGTGACAAAAGTGTCCATTTTGTGAACCGAATACATCTGATGACGATTGTACCTCTGACAAAAGTAAGTTGACCATGCCAAATGAAAATATAAGCGCCCTCGCATGACGTGGGACGGATATATATTATATATTGAATAATGAGAGCGCTCCATCGTGTTTACTGCTCTGTAGGGCTGGCTGTTTAACGGACTACGTGGTAAACTGCCATTGTGTGGTAGTCCAATAGTGAAGAGTTGGACAGGACTTCAGAGATATGGGGGCCAGAGTCCGAGGTATAAACCCCAGCCAGCTTATCTTAACATGCTTAAGAGCAGAGGGCAGGACAAAGGTAAAATATGGTGGCATATTTGTGCTACTCGCTATCTCGCATTCACAGATTAATGAAAATCCTTGATCACGGCGGTCGGCTATTACCCTATTCCCAGTTCACGAAGAACTATTTTCCTCATTCCCAGTTCACGGTGGAATTAAAAGCCCAATCTCGAGGAACGCAAACACCCCTTGCCCCCGCCCTTAACACTGTCTATATCATTATTGGACGTTTTATAGCTTTGTCAACAAAACGCTAATATCTGAAATGCTGACACAGGTGTCTGCTTATCAGATAGCGTCCGGCTTATCAGTTTTTGCAAGGTTCCAGAATCTGACCTATTTACGTCTGCATATCCCAGTCACCCAGTCCAAACGGTCACGAAGGGGGGTGGGGGGGGGGGGGGAGGCGGGGGCCCGCCTGGTGCCGCGACCATACCTCGCTAACTTGTAGGAGTACTAGCGCTCGTAGTAATAAGCGAAAGAAATAACAGTATGACAGTATTTTGTCATGACGTAAAATCGAAGATTTTACGGCATCTATCACTTCGTTCGTTTGTCTGCGTGTGTGTGCGTGTGTGTGTGTGTGTGTGTGTGTGTGTATGCGCGCTCTGTAGGTCGCAAAACGCAACATTTTGTTCTGTAACTTTACCCATCGATAGGTATTCGACATATCTCGGTCAAGTTCGTTAGCGGGGTATGTACGTCAAAGGTCAAGGTCACAGGAATTTTTTGTTTGTTCCTTAACCATTGAGAGATAGGACCAAAAATTGGGAAAGTCGCTATAACGTTCACAGTGTTCATTTAATGACGCTGTATATTATGTCACGTATTGAGCCCGTCGGTAACTTGTATTACGTCTTTGAATTTTGCAAATCGCCTAATTAGTTTGTCTGCAAAAAAATGCTAAACTTTAACATAGGACCCTACGAGAGCTATTAACTATTAAGAACAGCTGGTCCATCTCTATCGCCTGGTGACCTGTCAGGGTCTCCACACCACGGCATGCCTTATCATATCATAACAAAGCGCGACGCGGTGGTGGGATAGTGAAGTTGATTGTCGCGAGCGGTGAGAGCGACCGCGGTGCCAGTGTAGGCATACTGTTGTGGGGGCGGGGGAGGGTTCAAGCTGGGGTGCTGGGATGATTCAGTTGGTTGCTATGAAACTAATGTGCATGGTAGAAATGTAGAAACTAGAAATGTAGACCGAAACTAAATAAACGGGCAGTTTGGTTTTAGCTGTCTACCGAGCGAGATCGTTCAGCCCGGGGGCGAAACTAAAGAATGATTTTACTTTTGGGATGGGGCTAACAATTGGGAGGATGCTCACTATAGATACAGTTTTAGAGCTGCCGGATCTGAGGGGTCAATATGGATCTGAGGTATCAGATATGCTAAATATAGATCTGAGGGGTCAATCTGTATCTAAGGTGTCAAATCTGGATCTGAGGGGCTCAATACGTCACAAATAAAGTCAGTCAAGTCAATTATTAATGTCAAGGCCATTGTAGTGGACCGAAGACATAATCCGGATTTTACATTTTACGTCATTTTCACCCTACGGGTGACGCAATCTCGTTTTATATGTCAAATAGTAGCAGGCAGAAGGTAGACATTGGGCAGAAATAATCTCGATAATTCTATTGACATCAATTGAGACCCAGAGCTACTGAATAACGGGACATAAATGTAAAGGATATTTAAACACTTTCTGTGCAATTATTGTGCATCCAGTACAGAATACGCAAATTGCGGCTAAAGCACGCTGACAAAAAGTCCTGGTTGGATCTGTAGAATTGACGTGTAGTCAAGAGCAGCATATTATAGGCAAGGTTCCCGGGGCAAAGTTCCCAGGGCATAGTTCGTTCTCTTGCTACTGATGGGAAGTTGTGGACGCAAGACGGTTTTGATGACGGTTCGAGCGATAAGGCGTTGGGAGAAATATTATTACTGTTGGCGCCAAGCAAGGTAGCCCGCCGCAGACATGGTCACCATACGGGTTAAGCACCCGAAAGCGATATTATGCGCGGGATAAGGTGGTAAGCACCCAGCGATAGTGTTGACACATGCGAAGGTGTTGACACATCTAAGAGCGACAATGTTGATACATCCAAGGCGAACCATGCAGTGCATGCAGTGGTTCGGTTGCATTTACATCCAAGGCGGCCCACATCCAAGGAAAAGCGATAGGCACCCTGCGACAATGTTGACAACATGTTCAAGGCGGCTGCTGATGCTAATGTGCTAGTGCATGCAGCGGCATAGGTGGGACAGACAGCTTCATTATGACGACAATTCGTCATATGTTATGAAGAAAATTTTAAATTTTCATCATATGTCAGTCGGTCGTGTTTGTTATTAAGACGAAATATCAATATTTCGTCTTATGTAACTCGGGCTAGGTGTTTTAGCCACTTCACTCCCGAAGTTTGTTAAGACGAAATATCAATATTTCGTCTTATGTAACTCGGGCTAGGTGTTTTAGCCACTTCACTCCCGAAGTTTGTTAAGACGAAATATCAATATTTCGTCTTATGTCACTCGGACTAGGAGTTTTAGCAACACTTCAATCCCGAGGTATGTATGTTTGTATTTTTTTCGTATCATCTTACTGTCCTAACGACAACACTTATCGTTCACCAACTTTTGGGGAAGTATGGCATGTCCGAGCCTCTACAATTTTCAAGTGACGGACGTCCCAATGTCAAAGGTCAAAGGTCAAGGCCATCCGATTAAAGGAAAAACGTAAAAGTGCTAAGGCTTGCTTAATATTTGTCCTAAAGAGATGCGAATAGCGTCAAAATGTTCCACTGATTAGGGAACACAACTTTAATATGGATCATTTTTTGCGCGTCGGAAGAAGTTTCGCGCAAAATGACGTCATAGTTCACCTTGTCCTTATGTTCAAATTAGATGCACGTTGTTTTCCCCCTTATACTTTCTCAATCGTCGTCAACCTCCAAGATGTATTCAGAAAGTTGGTATGACCCATTTCCCGAAGAAAAATTCGCCGTCAATGACGTCACATGACGCAGAAAAAATGAAATATTTAAATACGCATTAAATTCACTGTATAATTAATATTGGGAATAGAGAGATAGGATTCGGATCACAGAACATCTAATTTTACCGCCTAGTTGTTTCTCAGTTAAAACAAGATACTTTCTGTTTTACTTTTCCCGCTAGAGGGCCAAACATTCCTTATTGGGATTCCCATGTTAAAATCGGCTCCGTATCCAGACAGCGCGGGCTGTAGAGGACAGTGAGTGAATGGTTCGCGATAAGGCACCGTGTTGTTTATATATTATTATGTGATGTATTGGGAGAGCCGTCGGCCGCAGTCATGGGGAGGGAGCAGGTTGAACGCCACTAAATAGATCGTCCGCCCCACTCCCTTCCACCAGGCTCATGCACTGATCCCCTCCACCGCCTTTACCTTCACTCGTCAGAATCATACACGCTTGCCCCCCCTCCCCCCCCCCTTCACCTCCCACCCGCCGTGCATGAGCGTGCACAGGGAGCACGTGTCCCCCCCCCCCTTTCAGGCCCTAAGGTATATATGTGCCCTGTGTGGAACACATTATTGTGCCCCCCCACCCCCCCACCCCGCATTTCAATAATTCCTGCGCACGCCCTAGCGGCACAAATTTCATGGACTCCTCGCCTCCGCCCCCCCCCCCCCCACGCCCCCAATGCCCACCCACACGAAGCAGGATAATGGATTTCTCTCTGCTTATCCCCCACACCCAACCACCCGACTTCTGCAGCCCCCTAGCCCACCGACACTCATCAGATACATGCATTCAGCTTGGGAGGGGTGGTGGGGTGTAGGTTGAGGTCATGACCGAACCCGACCGAGTTATTACAGCGCTGGTAGAGGGGGTGAGTTGGCTGTTGACATAATTCAGGCCGCGCACAGTCAACCAGATGGTAACTTTCAAAGCGACGCAGGCACGCCCCGCGGTCGCCTATATACTGTGGCCCATAGTATTGACATGAGGGGGGAGGGGGGAGGGGGCGTGGAGCTGACCGAGGGAGTATTGTTTGGGTTTTCCCAAAGACACATTGTTGTGTGGTTATACCCGTCGCTTTGTCGTCTGTCTGTGATGGTTAACAGACGGCCCTCCCCTTCATGACAATGCTCCCTCGGTCAGCCCCATGCTCCTACTCCCTCACGACACTACTCCCGCGGTTCGCCCCACGCTCCCTCCCCCCCTCATGACAATCCTCCTTCGGTTAGCCCCATGCCCCTCCCCCCATGACAATGCTCCCTCGGTCAGCCCCATGCCCCTTCCACCAAGACAATAAATGCCCAATAATTTCTCGGTCAGCCCCATGCCTCCCCCCCCCCCCCCAAGGCTATGCTCCCTCGATCAGCCCCACGCCCCCTTCCCCCTCATGACAATAATCACTCTGTCTGCCCCATGCCCCCCACCCCCAAGACAATACATCCTTGGTCAGCCCCATGCCCCCTTCCCCCCGGAGACAATACTCCCTCCGTCAGCCCCATTCCCCCTCCTCCCTCATGGTAATACTCCGTCGGTCAGTCCCATGTTCCCCGCCCCCCCCCCCCCCTCCCTCCTCCAAGACAATACTCCCGCGATCAGCCCCATGCTCCCTCCCCCTTAGACAATACACCTTCGGTCAGCCCTATGCCCCCTTTCCCCCCGAGCTAATACCCCCTCGGTCAGCTCCATTTCCCAACCCCCCGTGACAACACTCCCTCGGTCAGCCCAATGCCCTCTCCCCCCATGACGATACTCCCTCGGTCAGGCCCATGACCCCTGCCCCCCCAAGACAATACTCCCTCGGTCAGCCCCGTGTCCCCGCTCCCCAAAGACAATGCTTCCTCTGTCACCCTGGGCTAGAACCCTGGGCTAACGGCTTAAGCTAGCGGCCTGGCCGAGCAGCCTGGGAAAAACTGCCTGGGCTAGGGGCCTGAGCTAGCGGCCTGAGCTAGCGGCCTTGGCACAGCCTGGATTGATGCCCTGGCTAGCCGCCTGGGTTGGTGCCCTGGCTAGCGGCCTGGGTTAGCATACGAGGCTAAACCTGGGTTAGCTTAGTGGACTAAACCTGCGCTGGCGGCCTAGGCTAGCTTACGGGGGTAGCGGCCAGAGCCAGCAGCCTGGATTAGCGGCCAGGGCCTGCCTGGTTGATGGGGCCTCGGCTGGTGCCCTGGGCCAGCGGCATGGGCTAGTAGCCTGGTCCAGAGCTAGCCTCCTAAGCTAGCTTAGGCCCCTGAATGAAAAAAAGAACACTTTTCTCGTGGATCTATGAGCAACGCATCCGCCATTTTCCTATATGAAGGACCAGGCCAGCAAAAATACAGAATATCTTGAAAACAAGAGGGATAGAAGTAGTTTTTTGATACCTGTACATATATTTTCGGGGTCGCTGAATTCGAAAGAAAATAATTATTGAATATCCTGTTGCACTGATGATTTTTATGTTTATGTAAACGTTTTGGGGAATAAAGAACTGCTATTGTGTAAGTTTGGGCAACGCATCTGCCATTTTTCCAAGATGGTGGATACGGTCTGTAACAGTTCACAACATCTCCAAAACGAAGTGGGATCACTCTATTTAGGTCTATGTATTGGTTTTTGGGGTCAAAGAATTCAACAACTTGTCTTCAAGAGCAAGGCGTCTTTAGTTGGCCATAATGGCGGCTATTTCAACAATAATACACAATATCTGGAAATCTAAAAGGTGCAGGGGCGCCATTGTGATAACCATATGTACCGTGGTCATAAATCTACAAACAATGGGCTACAGATAGCGAGATCTAGGATCATTTCGCTCATATCTCGTAGCTTTTGCTAGCAAAAATGTCATAGTCGTGGGGACCATGCTTCGCATGAAAAGTAAAAAGCACCAGACATGACAATTAACAAAAAAAAAACGTCCTGCGTGTACGTGTTCAGGATGGATAGCCTTTTCAAAGGCTTTCATTGCGTGTCAAGTTCGCAACGGAAACCTGAATAACTTTCTCTCTCATTGAGAATCATCCACGTCCGCCATTACTACGAGTCAATGTAATGGGGTGACTACAAGTGGAACACCATCCGAAGCAATTGGCGAAGCTCCCTGGCGACAAGGCAGAACCTACTGAGTGAGATGGTTTAGGCTATAGATACAGGCTTTAGGCTACAGATAAACAAGTCATCCATAATGGTTTATATGGCATACTTCGAAACTGAAAATTATGGATAGACATCAAAATAGCATTTTTATCCTCGTCAGTTTACAAGATACTATGGGACCGGCCGCCATGGCCTTCAGGTGTCAAATCTAATTTGACACTATGGCTCAATTTGATTAGCAATGAATTTTGAACATGTGTTCCATATTCATGCTTATACCACAACATGCACGATTGTTTCGCATATGCGCGGGACTATCAGCTGTTATACGGTATGGCGACTCCCGGTGTATTTGACGTTACACGTCGTCTTCAGAGACACTTTATGACGAGGGGGCTAAGTGTGCGTCAACATCATAGCTTACGGGCTCCTCCGAAAGGTTGGGCCTGCTTGATGTTCAGCTAATTTGGCAATAGCTACCATCACCCATAAGTTCATGAGTTCACCCATGAGTTCGTAAGTAGGTATATTTAACAAAATAGAAGCCATCGTGAATATTGTCGTGATCGTCAAATATGGTTCGTGAAGTCACGAAGACATAATAAATAAAAGGTACGAAAGTACCGTTAATATTGCTTCAAGAGAAGCGCTCTTGGCTTCAAACTGGATGTCCATTTAGGCTCCGCCTACAGTGCCAACACTGCCTGTCGAAGGCAGTATTTAGCCCAAATTGTCCGTAACGTCGCCATTAATACAGCTTCCAAATGTACTTATGGATTTTCGTCCTCGACCTATGGTCACATATCTCTTGTTTTATACGATTTATAACGCGGCATTATATTTACGCTTATGACTGAATAAGCCTATCTGTGATCGACAGAGCTTACCGTAGTCATCGCAACGGTGACTTAGGTCGATAGGTCTTGGTTTGTGCTCGCTGGTGGACGCCTAGATTGGCGTTTCAAGTCCAGTTCTAAAACCAAATCCGTCGTGGTGGGCCATTCCCTCACGCACGACACGTGCCCATCCCCTCTTTTGGGATGCCAAATCCTCCCAAGAATCTGGATCAATGTTGACAGCCTTCGTGTCCCGCTTATAATAATTATAATAATAATGAATTTATTGTGCACTGTAGGCTCACAGCCTCAAAGTACAAATATATGTACATACATCTAACATCAAGTAAATAAGGTAACATTTTGAAAAAGTTTTTCCCTTAATTTGTGCGCACCGCGGAGAAATAGCACGATGTTATATAGGATGGGGCTATCTATTGACATCATCAAAAAAGTAAATTCCCAACGCAAGTTCTGCTTCTGGTCTGTGATTTCAGGTAGGTATTTTTTTCGTGACGCTTGATACAAAGGGCAAAAACAGATTAGGTGTATCTCATCTTCTATAACACTTTCACAATTTTTTTTACAATACATACATAGTCTTTCTTCCCTTTATAAACATCCTTAAACCTAAGCTTTGTCCGTCCAGTTGGCCTTTTGCCGTCGGCGAGTTCGCCGTAGAGCAGCACATCCTTGGGAATGCGTTCATCTTGCATACGATGAACGTCCCCAAACCAACGTAGACGACTTTGCTTCACAAGAGCAAGAATACTTGGTAGGTTGGCCCTGGCTGACACTTCAGCATTCGTTACCTTGTCTTGCCAAGATACGCCTAAAATGTTTCGCAGGCAACGGAAATGAAAGTTATTCAATTTACTTTCTTGGCCACAGTATGTAGTCCCCGTTTCACTGCCATACAGCAAGCTACTCAGAACACACGCCCCGTAGATTAGCATTTTGGTGCGAATGGTTAGTTTTTAATTGTGCCAAGCACGTTTGTTCAACCTACCAAAGGTGATGGCTGCCTTCCCTATGCTAGTATTTATTTCCTCGTCCACGGATAGATTATCCGTGACGGTACTTCCCAGGTAACAAAACTTATTAACCACCTCTAAAGGCATGTTATGTTGATTTTAAACCATGTTTACACCGTGCTCACGTTTCTAGTATGGATGAACATCTTTTGCGTGATACTTAGTTCATCAAAGAAGTTTTAAGGGATTTACATAACCCCGCCTGTTTAAACAAGCAAGAACTAGGCGATAATCTTAACCACCTTTGTACAAAATGATATGTAATCATTGTATCCTTTGGTACGAAATAAACAATAATAACTAAGGGTAATCGCTGGCGATGTGATAGACCTTTGGCTCAGCACGACTGTTTTTTTAACACTTATAGTCAAAGCGAATAAAGCACACGCATTTGAGAGTCGATCCATGAGTCCAAGTCGACGTTTGCCCGTCTTTTTGCAACCAGTCCCGACTCTCTAGCGTCGCTAATAAGCAAACGGCGGCCATCGCAAAAGCAGAGGCAGTGCCGGTCGATATCAACGTTGACTCATAATGAGAACGCCAGCAAGGGGTCGGGGGGAGGGGGGGGGGGTGCACCTCTCTAGCGAGCGCTTTAGTCGTTAAACTAAGCACCCTAGGACAATTCCATAGCAATTTTCCCATTATCTCGTTTACATTTTGCTATGGCTTCATGCCAAACTGGGAACCCTAGCTCAAATATTAACCGAGTTACTTACTTCTTAAGTTTGAAACGCCACTTGACACGAGATTGACGTACGCTTAATATTGGTGGGCCGATTACTCGAACTTTCGGCATCCGGAAAGAGTCAATACTGCGTTTCCGCCTCTCTCTGAAGAATACTCCCAAACAAACAGCGAATCTCTAGGCCCAATGTCACTTCCATGCCATTTGGCACACATGATGTCACTAACATTGGTACATATTCAACCACAGATGGGCCATCTAGGATGTCAATAGTGCAACTTAAACAATTTAGTACCGACTGCGACTAAATGTACATGCAATATCGACCGCGTTACAGGCTGAAACGTCACCGCGCAGTCAGTCATTTGGCGTATCGAGGCTTTATACACTAGTTAAAGAACAAGCTGGAGTGCATTCGCCAAAATAAAGCATAATAAATGGTTGATTTGGGGAATGCACGACAGCGAGTTCTTTAAGTACTAGTTAAAGAACGAGCTGGAGTGCATTCGCCAAAATAAAGCACAAGACGCGATAGCGTCGAGTGGTTTATTTGGGGAATGCACGACAGCGAGTTCTTTAACGTACTTATAAAATTGTTATAACAAGGCATGACATGTGCTCACGTCTGAACACAGGAATTGACTATTGTGACAATTGCACTGCCCGACGAATACATGAGGCACATTGTGGAAACAACGGTTCGTCATTGTGAAGCCCCAGGGGGGAGGGTAGGGGTGGAAAGGCGTGGATGAAGTAGACATTTTGGAAGTCATTGCTTCTTAGTTTCGTGAAAACATCGCCCCTGATTAGTTGGTTATTCAGGACGCTTTAACCACTTTTGGTCATATCGCGTCAATGGGAGAAGGAAGGGTGAGTGGAGCCATGTATCTGGGGGTAACCCCCTACTCTTTACGAAGAAAGATATGGGATCTTTATCCTGCGACCACACAGACATAGCCACAGCAGGGCTCGAACCATCGATCCATGCGCCGTTAGGCTCTCAGGTGACCAGAGCACTCAATGCGAGCGCTCTAGCCCACTGAGCTATCGCGCGGCCCCACATCGCCCCCTGGAAAGCGATATGACGGATATAATGAGAAATGTATGCAATCGATATATATATTTGCATATATTTTGAGATTTCTGATCTAACCCCCGCCCATTTGGGGCTTTACATTGACTTATGCATTCCATTGTTTGTCTTGAAATTGGCAAGTTCTGTCAACACCAGCCAACTCGGCTCCGCTCATCTCAGCTCGACTGATTATACCGTGACACTTGACGAGTCAATATTAACAACTGTTTTTTATCTAGATAATGCACAGTTTTTCGGTTCATTATTAAAATAAAGCACTGTTTTGCCGTTCTTTATTTGAATAACGCACACTTACGTTAATACAACACGGCTAGTTCTGTTTTTCGATCCATTCTTCAAGATAATGAACACTTAAGACAAAGGCGTGACGTCACACAATTTTTTTAAATGGGATTGGCCATGTTAAAGTGAGATTATTTTCTAGCGTCGAAACTACAGGTGCGATTTCGATGCCATTTGGCAAACATGATGTCAGTAACATAGGTACATATCGCATACCTTAACTCATGTAGTCACAGCGATTTTTTACACTTTTGACAATGTCAAAATTTGACCATCCACTAACTCAAAAGCTCTCAATGTGAGGCAAAATCTAAGGTCATAGCGCGTTCGCGTCTCTCTCTGAAGAAGACTCTCAAACAAACAGCGGCCTTGCCCTGATCTTGACCTTCAAGTTGATCAATATATTCCTTCACGTCCAAATACTTATTTCATGTCTCACACAATGTGTCGCTTGTCTGACTTGTAGCGTTCATAGATAAATTGAACAGTCATTTGCCCGCCATTTGCCCTCTCGTAGGGTTCCATGTTAAAGTTTGGGATTTTTTTCCAGAAAAACTATTCGGGCCACTTGCAAAATTTCACTGCTTGATTGTGAGTCACAATCAAGCATTCAGTCAATGCCACACACGCACGCATCTCGATCATTTCGCTTCGTTTCGTTTCGTCATTTACACTAGTCATAATTTCTGCATTATCTGATTACCCAGGACTTTGAAATCGGGGAAGGGGGGAGGGGCGTATTTATGACGGGGCGGAAATGCCCCCCATGCGGAGATGCCTCCCCTATCTATACTAATAAAATGAAGCTGTCTGTCCCACTATGCCGCGGCATGCAAGAGCGCATTGGCATCAGCAGCCGCCTTGAACCTATATATTCAACCGTCGCTCTTAGATGTGTCAAAGCTATCGCATGTGTCAACACAACCTTTGGGTGATTATCACCTTATCCCGCGCATGATGTCGCTTTCGGGTGCGGCGGACTACCTGGCTTGGTGCCAACAGTAATATTTTTCCCAACGCATTATCGCCCGAACCGTCCTCAAAGTAAACAAATCCCGTACTGTCACGGGCCCACAACTTCCCATCAGTAGCAAGAGAACGAACTCTGCCCGGGGAACTCTGCCCTGGGAACCATGCCTATAACCACTGATAACACGCTGCTCTTAACATCAGTCACAGCAGTATCCAATTTTACAGGATAGTTAAGCGGACTACACGTCAATTCTATAGATCCAACCAGGACGTCCCCAGCAAACACGGAACATTCGCGTAATATTCGCTCAATGTTATTTCTGTGTTATGTTACGGACGAACATTCCCGTAATATTCGCGGAATGTTATTTTAGTGTTATGTTACGGAAGAACATTCCCGTAACATTCGCAGAATGTTACGGACGAACATTCCCGTAATATTCGCTCAGTGTGATTTCCGGGTTAGGTTACGAACGAATTACGAGAATGATGTGCGAATATTAAGCTTGCACGAAACTATTTTTTGTTACGAAATATATGTATATGTTGCAACATTTATTCAGCAAATTTTGAAGTTTGGGGTTGCAGCTAGGGGCGGATACAGGAATTTGAAAAGGCGGGGGGGGGGTCATTAAAACCTAATTGCGACCTGGGGGCGGGGGGGGGGGGCTCTGAACAAAATTGCGACCGAGTTCACCAATATTTCGTAAAATTTCATCATAGAGCGGGTTTGCTGATTAAAAAAAACGAGCGGGTGTCTGCACGGAACTGCGAAATATAGCGAGTCAACGTACGAAAAAAATACCCCTTCCGAGCGGATTTTGGCGGTGAAAGAGGGAGGGGGCTTTCCAGCGGAACACACCCCCCCCCCCCCCATCCCCCCAACCCAGCAATGTATTAAGTACCCCCCCCCCCACAGGCTCCGGCGGCTGATTGACAGCACTCCCAACAGAGGGAGCTCGCGCAACTCACTCAAAGCCCTAGCGAGCGCCCTCTGTCGGAGAGTGGAAGTTGAAGCCAGCGGAAGATGAACGCATGGGTTTTCTTCATCGTATGGAATATTTCTTTGGATAACACAGAAAGAAACAATCAGCAAAGAGAGGAAACTATCTAAATCTGTTGGGTCTTAGTTCAGTGCAGCCAGTCAGGAAATATCTCGGTGATTACTCCAATATTCACGAAGATATCGGCCAAAAGGAGTGTGAACGGCATTAATGAATTTGAGTATAGTACTGTTCTGTACATGACTCCACGGCACTGGCGCACTGGCGCACGGTGGCGCACTGGCCAAGTGCTGCCACCAGGCCACTGGCACTGGTGGCAGTTTTGATGTCAGAGCTAGCACTGGACCCAGAGCCTAGACCTGTTGCATGCCCCCCCCCCCCGGCTTCTCTCTTTCTTGGAGTGGGCTGGAGGGTCATGAAGTAAATATTGACATGGAGCATTAAAGCAATATGTTCTGTAATTTTTGTGTTACAAATCTCTTCTCTGTGTCAAATAAGTATATTCTGTGTTGAATTTAAATCCTGAAAGCCTGTGGGCTATCCAGAGAGAAGCAAATTTGTTCACTTAAGCAGAAGTTGGTAGCCGGCTTTATATCCCTGCGCGCCTGTTTGGTATTCCATGTGATATCGTCACCTGCTAGCTCGGACGCGCGAACTATAAAAAAGCGAACTATAAAAAAAGCAAGTGGACAGTTGAGTTTTATGTTAAAATTGTTATTTTACAAATTTAAAGAGATATCAAATAAATTTTGAGATACTTTTAGTCTTGGCGCAAATGCCCCCAGGCAAGCAAACTTCTTTAAGGGCACAACGATGTCAATGGTGAAATCCTTAAACGTTAGACGGGAATCGACTGTAGCTTTTTTTAGAATGTGGACGGGTACAATTATAGTGCTTACATATTCTATATACCTTGTTCTATCTTCTGACTCTATCTTCTGAAAGTGTCAACGCTAGATTGTTTTAGTCCTATTTCCGCGAACAAATATTGGAGCATGCGACTTTCCCGACCAACTGCCATGCATATGCAGCGCCACCTGGCGAGTCCCTCCACCATTTGAACCATTTGTAGCCTGGGTCCTAAACTTCGTAACAGTCAATTACCTGTAACAGAGGGCGCTGCTTTTGTCTTAAAGTTCAAAGTGAGCGACTGACAAGGCCCTCTAGCGGAGAGTCATATGCTAATGGAGAGGGGGAACCAAGTCGCATTTACAGCAATCGGGATCTGCCCAAAACAAATATAGTAGACGGTTGGTCGGGAAAAGTTGTGTGCTCTAATATTTCTTCTCAAAAATATAACCTAAACAACCTAGTGTCGACACACTTTCTTGGTGTTAGATGATGGAACAAGGTATATAGAATACGTAAACACTATGATTGTTTGCGCACACATTATAATAAAACCTACAGTTGATTCCTTACTAACGTCTAAGGATTTTAACATTGACACTGTTGTGCCCTTCAAGAAGCGGGTTTGCCTGGGGGTACTTGCGGCAACTTTGACTCTTGATTTTAAAATGTAAATAACATAAGATGGCGCATGTGAGTACGCTGCTTTAATGAAAAAAATAGTACTCTGTGTGTATGTCGATTGCAGAATATAGTCAAAAAATGCACCTTGTCAATCCGTTCAAGTTATAGTTCCAAAGATTTCAAATCAAGGTGAGCCACTGACATTCACTTCATGGTTTAAGGTCAGCGAGGCATGTTTCAGGGCTACCCAGTCTCAGTATGACACATACAGTAACACCTTACTGGTGTACATGTACTGTGGCCATGTTTCAATCATCAAATTCTGTATGTTTTGCTTGCTTATCATCGGTTTCTGTAGCATATTAAATGCTGAGCTGTGTATTTGCACCTACAAATCATTTATCGGTTAACTCGATTCCCATTTTCTTATTCTAATAGTGTCTTCAGGTAAGATGCTAATTCATGTTCAATCTATCTTTGCAGAAGCAATATATGTCAAATTGCAAGCAGAATGATATGCGCTGTGTCAATGAGCTCCGGGCAGAGATGATGCGGTTTGCCCCAGACAGGGAGTAAAAAAATGGAGGTAATTGAAGCTGCTTACCAAGTGCAATGATTTACAATCATTGTGAGTTCACATGCTGCAGAAATTATACCCTTAAATGTGTGCTTGTGCTTGTAAAGGATTTAATGATAGCTCACATATATGCCACTAACTGTAACTGACCACTGTTAGCCTTTCTTTAATAGGTGCCATCGATGGAGAATCCTGAAGCTGAATGAGAGTTGAGTAATGTAATTATAAGGACCGCGTTAAAGTTGTTACACAGTTTGTATTTGTGCCATGGCCTGTGAACCAAGCGGTAATGGAATTATAAAGACTGCGTTAAGCCTGTTATACGGTTTGTATTGGCGTATTGGCCTGTCAACCAGGCTGTGATATAATAATAAAGACGTTAACAATGTTAAGCACTTGTCTGCTTCATTTCTGTGAGTGCACCATCATGTTCGTTTAATGTTCTGGGGAGGTTCGCTCGTAATATTAAAAAAATATTCTCCAAATATTCTTCGAATATTCTCCAAATATTACCAAAAAATATTCCGTGAATGTTTTTCAGGAAAGTTTTCTCAATATTCAGGGAATGTTTTTCGGTAATATTCCCGTAACATTGGCGGAATATTCTTCGAATATTCTTCGAATATTCTCTGAATATTCTCAGGTTAAAACACTTCTAGATACTATGAATTCAACACATCGCCCACCTACCGGTTATCTCCTTTCTAAAATATACCAATTCATCTGACTATCTACATAAACTCTCCCCTGCCCATATTTAGCACGATGAACAAGATATAAGCCTAGCTATTAAACCGGAACCTGCATGTACTTGGCGGGAAAAATATATCTTTGATCGTCAGGAGTTGATGCCCAATTTTGTTTGAATGTGTCAAAAGGTGTCACACTTACCAAACTATATATTTTGCACAAAAACCCAGATTTGCTTCAATTTGTATTCTTCTATAAGTATATTATAATAATTTTACGAACCAATTCACCCAGAAGGTGCACCTTTAAGCAGCATAATGATGTAAGAATAAATCCAAAAAATAAACAAAACCATTGTCATAATGAATAAACTAAGACATATCCGCCTTCAACACCTTTTATTAAGCCTGTATAATTCATTAATTGTGCCTCATATAACAACAAGTGTCCTACTATGGGGTTATGTTTACATCAGTTTGTTTAAATCAGAGACAAAGACAATGAGACCTATTACGATAAGTAAATGGAATGCGTACTCCGAATCTCTACTTAAACAACTGCAGTCCTTAAAGATATCCGACCTATGTCTACATAAACTGCAGCTGCTAAAATGCTTATTACAAACTGAAAAAAAGGCTATTAGATCTATTCCAAAATAATTTTTGAATATACCGCTTGTAATAGAACACAATCATAATACCAGATGCATATTACATGCCTGCACCAGTAGAACGAGACATTCTTTATTGTATCAGACAGTCTTTTTGATTTATCTGTAGAAATAACAATCCCCTTTGGGATGGGGGGCCGTTGTGGTCCCGAGCGCTTACCTCCGTTGATCATGACCTTGGCGCAAGTGCCCCCAGGAAAGCGCGCTTTTAGAGCGGGCTTTGCCTGGGGGCACAAATCATGACCATAACCGTTATGATAACGTGTCCGCCAGCACACGGCCCCCCCCCCCCCCCCACCCCGTGAGCGCTCGTGGTTGTGGTTACTGCTTCTAAAATCCTGCGACTTTTCGATAACGTCACAATAATCGTTACCGAGTAACGGTGTTTCCATGGCGACACAAATCTAATTGTCATAACGTTCGCGTGCATGTAATTACTAAGACGACAAGATTTAAAACAAAAACGTGTATTATTTCATCGAGCCCGATCACTGCCACTGGAGGTTGCGGTAAACAAACTAAACGTGAGTAAACTGAAGGATGGTGTAACACCAAGGATGTAATATCTAAAGACACAATTAGAGAAAGATGCATGCACCGTTTAAGTCAAGATCCGTAGGAAACGTAGACCTACACTGTTGAAGTCGATTTCCGATGCAGACATAAACTGTTAAAGTTTTGCCCAGAATGACCTCAGTGTTACAGTGACTTGGGACGAGCTTGCGAGTCCCTGAGGTCTTTCGGGGCTATGATCCGTTGGAAAGTGCAGCAAGATACATTTGAGCTTTGTGTGAAAGGACCGGTACTGCGGTAGGATGGGGGTCCACTTTTCGTGGTGAATCTTTCTGTTCTAGCAACTGTAAAACATGTAGCTTTTTACCCGGTTATTTTCTATCTTCGAAAGAAGTAGGATCTAAATCGGATTATGTAGGCTAGGCCTACTTCCAGGCCTCCAGGCTTGGAAAGAATCAGCCTTCCCTACGAAATCTTTATTTATAGCAAAATTGTGATAAGACTTGTAAACAAATTGGTTCCTCCACATGGAGTCGAAGTAGATCTACGCCGGAAAGATATAGATCTACGTTTAAAGTTCAGATCCGTTGGTAGGATATAACTTACTATTAAAGTCGAGATCCGTTGAAAAGACAGTGTTAAATCGACATCCGTGAATAAGGCACTAGATCTAAGTCTAAGTGTTACAATCGAGAGTCTTAGTAATCATTCACTGTTGACCCCCCCCCCCCCCGCCTTCCCCCTACCCCCCTTGCAAATTGTTATGAAGCTCTTGGACGGTGTGTTGAATATCCCCAACCCACCTTACCTTTATCGACCATAAGCCTATTATGAAGCCCAACCATCTGCAGCCTAGTAAGCTTAATACAGCCTATAGCAAAGGAGACAACTTAATATTGCCCGGGTGGGGGGGGGGGGCATTGATACAAATTTGGTGAAAGAAAGGGGTGGGGGGTCTGAAAATGTGCGTTCATAGAGCGGGTTGCCGGGGAAAAATACCCCCAGCGAGCGGATTTTTGGCGGTAAAACGCCCCGTCCGAGCGGATTTGGGGGGTGAAAAAGAGGGGGCTTTGCCACGGAACCCATCCAAACCCAGCAATGTATTAAGTACCACTGCCCCCCTCCCCACCCCCCTCCCTTCCCGGGTATTTTCCACCCACATGAATGATATCTTCCCATCTTGTTTTCTGACGCAATCTTCCCCCGCCAAATTTGTCAAATAGTAGCTTCAGCTGCACAAATACGATCTCATCATGACAATGTCTACGAATATAGGCTTGTCGAATCTTTCCAGTTGGAAGTCAACTATCACAGGACGATGATGTGTTCTCTGGCAATCTTCTGCCTTCTTGGAGTGAGTATAGTTTAGTTTCTGTTTAGTATATTAAAATGAAGGCCATTGTTACATTTTGATTAGGCCACTTAACCAATGCAGGCTTGTATGTTTTGGATCACGAGCGCTCACCGCTTAGGATCATGATCACAACGTGTCCGTTAGCACCTGCCGTGTGCTGACGGACACGTTATGATCATGATCAACTGAGGTGATCGCTCAGCATTGACAAGATACAATTTCATCGAAGTGCAACATCAGATGACAGCACATTATAGGAAACGAGTCGAGGTTTGTGTTTATTGGAAACGAGTCGCGGTTTGTGTATTTCGACGGCAAACCTGACAAAATATTTGAAACGTTTCTCATTGTATATATTGGGACGTGAGTAATTTAAGAGAAGACAACGCAAATTGCATGAGGTCAGAAGAGATATAGCTAATATAAACAAGCACATGCACACATGTTTGTTTGTCTGCATAAGTTACCCAGTGGATTGTAATGACTCACGAAAATCTGTTTGTGACCCGGCAACGCTACACCACTGTAGACTCGTCTGACATCCGACCTTACTCTAGGGCCCCAGAGGGGCTTTTTCGACACGGCGACACGGCGATTTTTAAAATCGACAACGCGAGATTGGGGTTGTCTTAGAATCGACATGCGACATAAGGCTTAGCGACACGCGACATGGAACTTTTCTTAAAATCGACACGCGACATGGACCTTTTCTTAAAATCGACACGCGACATGGATCTTTTCTTAAAATCGACACGCAACATAGCTACCCCCCCCCCCCCACCCCTCCCCCCTCAGGGGCCCTTACTCTGGTAACCATGTCCGTGCCATTTACAGTTTGTCTTCGGCGTCAGCGGGGTGACGCTTCCCTACTACCAAACCAAGGATGAGTCGTTCTACAACATCAAACGTAAGTTCGAACGTTAATTGTGTGTAGTGTTATTCTACAGTTAGGCTTCCTGGGTACTCTGACCTGAGAGTGATCATGTGGCCATCATTTGGCCTAGTAAATAACACGAGTTTGGTCGGTTAGGCTAGTCCATATAGGGAATTCGAAACGGGGGGGGGGGGTTTGAGGTTGACTGACAAGTTACGACCGGGAGGGGGGGAGGGGTAAAAATCACCGGGGGGTCCACCCATCTTTTACGACAAGGTGGGGGGTGGAGGGGGGGGGTTAATTTCATACCTCAGATGTACCTTTTTTTATGTAGGGG